>CM060313.1:38881215-38883715 GCA_030674185.1 Monoplex corrugatus | reverse complement strand
GTTCATTTCTTTGACAATCATTTCCTTTTGAGTGGAAAGTACGAAAGGGGACGAGAGTGTCGAGTGTAAATAAGAATTCTTAGTTAACTTTGCTACTTTTAGGTCAAACTGTAGGGAAGCCCAATGTCGGCACCACAGGCCTCCCCAGGAACAAATGATACATCCCATAATGGGGATTCGAACCATTCAGAAGAAATGGAAATAAGCACAGAGGATGGACACAGAACTTTGTCTGAGTCTCCCCTGTCTGCAAACATGCCTCCAAAAAGGACTCCTACTTCAGCCCACAAAAGGAAGTGGTGTGGTAACACTCCACAGGGATCCCCAGCCAAAGAAAAGTCGGCTCGTTTAGAGGGAAGCGTGTCAGAGGACCTTAATTCCAAAACCCCAACACATACAAGTTCCCCAATCCCAGACAAGACTGGCCAGATGAACACAGCCTCTGAGTCAGTGACCTCCATGGGATCACTGTGCTCCGGAAGCCGTCCAATGCAGCCATTACTCAGCCAGAGCATGGACGACACTGACTCTGACTCGGGGGGTGAGTCAGTTTTCCAAAATTGTGACCAGCACAATTCAAGGAGATACCGCCGTCGTGCCCGGGGGGGTTACGCTGGAGGTTCCCAAGGTCAGGGACAACCACCACCTGCGGGTCACACCAGAAGATTCATAAACCATAATCATAACCACAAAACTACCTGTCCTCCCCCTTTGTGGACTACCCGGTAGTTATAACAGATACTCAAGGGCCTGCCCTCTTCTCCAAACTGGGGCCATGGAGGAAAAGTGAAGCTTTAAAAAATACGTGTGGCGCTGTTGCCTCCATTCGTCCCCTCCCCTCTGGAAAGTGGTTGGTAGGATGCCACAGTGAAGAACAGCAGGCCAAGCTAGCCAGATGCAGTACACTTACAGGTGGCATTGGCATTAGCTGCAGGATCCCTGTTCCCACGGTTGAGGGAGTGGTCAGTCCTATCCCCCTTGGGGACTGGGCCCTCCGTCAACTAAAAACTGACCTGGTGGCAGATGGCCACAGAGTGTCCGGGGTCACAAGACTACAAAACCGTAAGAAAGAAGATTCCAAAGCGGTCAGAATATCATTTGAACGCACAGAACTTCCTGGACAGGTGTGGATCGCGCAAACCCCATTTCAGGTAGTGCCATACGCAGCACCAGTACGACGGTGTACTAAGTGCCAAATTATTGGGCATTCAAAGGCGCAGTGCCGGTCTAAAATAACGAGATGCTCTCGCTGTGGTCGTTCTGACCACACGGGAGGCACCGGTAATAATTGTACTAACACACTCAGCTGTGTTAACTGTAGCGGCCGTCACAGTGCGGCATGGAAAAACTGCCCGGAGATGTTGGTGCGGGCTCGAGCCAACATTCTCAGAAGCCAAAAGTATATACCGTACTCGGTCGCCCTGCAGAGAGCTCGACGGGATCTTCAGTTGACCCAAAAGCCGGCTGAGGGAGGGGAGGGACCGAGTACAGCTAGGCCTGACACCTGTTGGGCTCTAGACAGACAAAGAACAAACACTACGGTAAAACCTGTCATCGTGGGCACTACCCCTGCCCCCTCCTACGCCGGTACAGCAGGTCACGAGAGAACTCGTGGCTCAACTCGATTAGGAGAGGCTTTCCCCGAGCTCCCTGGGGCAAACAAAAATAGAGCATGGACAGACAAGGTAGATACCACCGCCAAGCAATCAAATATTGCTAAAAAGAAAGAACGTAAAACAAACAATAAGGCAGATGAGAAGATTACCATCCTCTCCTCCCAAAAGACAGCAGAAAATCTTCCTGACCAATCTGCCACCATCCTCTCCTCCCAAAAAGCAGCAGAAAATGATGCTGACCAATCTGCCAAAGAAAAAACTCCTGTTAAAAAGCCATCCAACTCACCCCCTGTAACCAAACAAATCCTTAATAGAAAGGAACTCAGAAATCAGGCAGCCAGGTTACGTCCTGTCATTCAGGCCAGACAGGCGAAAAGAAGGGAAGCAGAGTTCCTAGCAAAACAGAAAAAGGAAAGAAATATCCTATATAATCAACTAAGAACTAAACTGAAAAGTTTAATGGATTCCAATCAAGTAAAAACTAGCCAGGATAAAACGTCTGTATTCAATACAATACTTTGGGAACTCCTCATCTCATTAGTCAACACAAGGATGAATGGGGACTGTGCTCATCTTTTAAAACTTCTCACAAAAATATGTAACAAATTGACAGGTGAGGGACGACCTGCACTTGTCCTCACCAAGTCGATAGATATAGCCCTAGTACTATCTGGTGTCAAGAGGGAACTGTCTCCAGACCACGAGTTTCTTTCTGACACTTTCTAAGATAATTTATTTCTAACTGAGTGATACATATATTTACAGAAATATACACATAGTTTTTCCTAATGGCAGACAATACAGCAAACAGGAAGACACTGACAGTCCTACAGTGGAACTGCAGATCTCTTAGGAAAAATATCCCTTACTTAATCCACTACTTG
>CM060313.1:38871215-38873715 GCA_030674185.1 Monoplex corrugatus | reverse complement strand
ATGGGTTCAGATACTAACAGGTCTGCAAGCAGTTTCACCCCCCCTCCCCCCGTTTAGCTCATACATTTGGCATTCCGTGCCCCCCACTCCAATAATTGTGTTCAGAGGAAGTTGTTCGTTTCTGTGCCTTTCCAAGACTCCCGACTTTCAGCATGTGTCACCATAAGACTCTTAGCAGAAGAAGAGCTTGCATGCTCTCTACAATTTTCCATTGCTTTTATTCTTTCTCCCCATTTATAGCCATGCGTGTGTGGTGTGGGGGGGGGGGGGGGGTGCGTGCGTGCGTGTGTGTGCGTGCGTGCGTGAGTGTCTGTTTCAGCGCTTAGATTTGATTTGATCAAGATTTTGCGCTATATAAATATTGTAATTATTATTATCATTATTATTATCCAGGACTGAAATGTCTATATTCTACCTGTTGATTTTTTTTTGTAGCAAGGGCCAGGGAAAGTTGTTTTTCTCTTCGAGACAGGGAAGTTAACAGTAATGCCACAATTCCCAACCTGAAGGACAAAGATTCACCATGACTCTTTGTGTGGTCTCTGTCCCAGCTGGACCTACGCAGCATAACTCTAGCTTCAATTTCAGTTTCTCAAGATGGCGTCTCCGTGCTCGGAATGAATGCCGTCTACACGAACGTGACACACGGGTGCACAACTCCAGGGATCAACGAAATGCACAAGTTGCCTGACCGTGACAACATGGCAACACAATGGGAACACCAGGCAAAGACACCCCAAAGCAGACACTCGGAGGATGGGTCTTACTTGGAGACAGCTAGAGGCAGAAGCACAGGACAAAGGACTATGGACGTCTCTTGATGACGGCCTATACCCCAACAGAGATGAAAGGCCTAAGTAAAGTACGTAAATAAGGATTCAAACTTAGACTTTCCGACTGGAAGAACAGTGTCCTATCTTCTCGACCATGCCGTCTGTCTCTGCTAGGCTTTTGAAATGGTATATGACAGTCAATTGTTTGACATCTCTGACTCTAGTGGGCCTCCTGGTGCTGGGACATTACCTTTTAGACTGGCAAGGATAAGAGTAAGCTTGGTTTTTCACTGTTGCCTTTTTACTTAAACTTGGGTGTCGTTTTTAGTGTCGGTGTTAGCCCTGATATGGTTCCAGTAGTAGGCTGGGCTGTAAGCAATATGAACCTGATCCTGACTAGGATAACCTGGCGTTGGTGGTGTGTTGAAAAGTCAGAATGAGCGGCCTGGTATCATCGCTATTATAGCGGTGTAGAAGATGAGGCAGAAAAGAGTTAACTGCATTTATGTCTTCGTTTTCTTTCGTTCGCCTTCTGCAAGGTCAGGCCACATCTGTGTCCGTTTTCTCTCCCCAACTTCCTGTCGGCTGCCATGGGGCTTTGTCGTCAAACGAATTGTTATCGGCCATAACGTTATTGTCTCCACTTGACAGAGGCGACATCTCTGTGTTCAGTTGTTTGATCCTCTTGACCACAGCAAGAAGACTGAAATCATGGTAATCAGGACACAAAACACAAAAAAAATCACATGAAATCCCCTCATGCAAAATAACAGCAAACGGCACAACTTTGATACAGGTTGATAAGTTTAAATGTCTGGGAACGGTCATCTCACCAGACGGCAGATTCACATCAGAAATAGCCAGCAGAATCAGCCAAGCCAAAACAATATCCAAGAAGATGAAAAGCATCCTTACCAACAAATGTGTCTCTTAGTTGACATCAGGAAGAGAATTCTTGAATATTGTATAGAACCGATACTGTTACACGGCTGTGAGGCGTGGACAGTCAACACGCAAAGCCAGAACAAGATCGAGGCAGCCAAAATGTGGTTTCTAGGAAGAATGTTGAAAGTTCTATGGACAGCAAAGAAAACAAACGATACAGTCTTGATGGAGGCAGACACAAGAAGACCATTGATAAAGAAGATTAGGAAAAGACATGAAACATTTATAGGACATTTTATGAGGAAAGGGAAATTAGAGCACCTGGTCACAACGGGAAAGCTGGAGGAAAAGAGAACACCATAAACCCAGGGAGAAACTACTGGACGGACTTACAGGATGGCTGAGTACAGAGAAGGTGGAAAATGTACTGGCAAAGACGAGGACTAGATTGTCGTATGGAGGGCCATGATCCCAACGCCATGCGGCAGGGCACTTGGTGATGATGATGACCACAGGAGCTGATTGGTTATAGAGCGTCAAGTTGACGCTGAGGTTCATAGAGGCGTTGAGCCTGTTGGAGCCGATACGAAGCCTCATCAGAATCACTTTCTGCACTCCACGGATGGTAGTCATCCCTTTCTGTCCTTGTGTTACAAAGTAATTTAATGATGCTCCTCTTTTGGCTGTTGCTCACGGTGTTGAGTGGTTGGTCTTCCTAAGCTTCTCTGCTTGCTACCTCGACTACCCTATCGACTCATTACCTGGTATCCAGCAGCGAATGGGCATCCACTGAGGCACATATAAATTCCGGATCACTCATTTCGTAGACGATGTTCATTCGA
>CM060313.1:38858715-38863715 GCA_030674185.1 Monoplex corrugatus | reverse complement strand
AATCAAAACAAAACAAGCATACAAATAAGACAAGCAAATAAACGAACAAAAAAAATAAACAAAGAAAACAAACAAACAAAAAAGAAGCACAGAAGCAAAAAAAACAAAAAAAAAAGTACAACAAAACAGAAACAAAAAAAATAAATGCATACAGAAACAAGCAAATAAACTGGAGAGTCACAGGGTGCAGCTCAGTAATAAACTCCAGAGAGGATTACACACAGCTGGCCGACATTTCCAGAAATCCATCTTCACTGGCGGCTTACACGTCAGTGAGAACACATGGACAGATAGTTTCAAGGAAATTAAAGAAAAGAGGGGATTGAAAAACAAACAAAAACAAAAAAAACAAAAAAATGGGAGAAAAAGAGAGGGTATATGAAAAATGGGGGAGAGTTCACAGAAAAAAGAAAAGGAAAAAAAGAGAAGGAAGGAAGGAAAGAAGGAAGGAAGGTTAATTAAAGGAATAAAACAAAAGAAGGAAGACTGGAAGGAATAGGAAATATAAAGAAGAAAGGACGGAAAAAAGGAAGGAAGGAAGGAAGAAGGAAGGAGAGGAAGGAAGGAAGGAAGGAAGGAAGGAAGGAAGGAAAAAGAAAATTGGAACAAATACTAGATTGTCAAGCCAATCTCATCGTATCCCATCTTATAAAAAAATCACACATACACAGACACACACACAAACACACAACACACACACACACACACACACACACACACACACACACCCCACACACACACACACACCACACACCAAAAATTTGTATTTTTCAAGGTCTATGTGTCCCCGATGTTGTTTCAACTGAAGCAAAATCATATACATCGGAAGCCAATTGTCCACTGCCACAACAGATTAAAACAAGTTGGATATCGTCAGAAGGTCCAGAGAAAGTATGTTCATGTATCTTTTTAGGAAACTGCTGATTTCTGGCGCCTTTTGATCTGTTCGGCTTTGACCTTGGTGCCTAGATTCCATATTGTAGGTTCCCTGAGTCTAAAGTTTTTGACCAAATCCTGTTAAAAATCCACTCATAAGGACCTGAGTAAAAGTGTATTCATTTTATTCCATCTGTCTGTCTGTCTGGCTGGCTGGCTGACTGCTGCCTGTCTGCCTGTCTGTCTACTGTCTGTCTGTCTGTCTGTCTGTTTTGTTCTGTTTTGTCTCTTCTCTTTCTTCTCCCTTTTCGCTTCTCATCTCTCTCTCTTCTTCTCTCTTTTCCTTCTCCTCTCTCTCTCTCTCTCTCAAACCCCACACACACACACACACTCACGTCCGCACGTGCGCACAGACGCACGCATCATACACACATCATCTTCATCATCGTAAAGCATTCATTGTCATAATAACATACAAGTCATACTCGTTACACGCTCGCACGCGTGCGCGTGCACACACACACACAGCACAACAACCACGCACACACAACACACGCACGCACACACACAGCACCACCAGCACCACGCAGCGCCGCACGCATGCACACAACACAAACACATCACGCAACACGCACGCACCAACACAAACACACACACACATAGCGTACACACATCTGGTCGATATGAACCAATCTCTTTATTTTTTGAAGGGAATTCAAACAATGAAGTCAGACAAGAAAAAAGCATCATGAGATGCGGCTGTTTTGCATACAGACAATATATCCTCTCTAACGAAGCTGGCATTTGATAAGTAGAGGCTACGCTTGATGAGTAGACATTTCATGCTTGGAAAGCCACATTTCTTCAAAACTTGAAGGATGGATACTCAACATCGATGCGTGATTTTGCATAGCTTGTTCAGTCATTTTCGTGAAGTCTTTCTAAATGATAAATATGCCGTCAATATGTGGTCAAGGTCTCACAGCCGTAGAGGCGAGCGTTTTAAGAGTTTTGCTCTGCACACAGCATACTCAGTGGCAAGCTTGATACCATGGTCTTGTCACAGATGCTTGTGCAACCTTGCAAAAGCAAAGCAAGCCTCGAAGATGCGCAGAGCCACCTCACACTCAAGTAAATCCATTACTGCTCTCTGTATTACCAAAGTAACAGACTTTGTTTCCATTCTTGATCCCCCAATTGTTTATGTAAGTCAGAGGTGGAGAAGCGTCAGAAGGCAGGGATCATACTACTAAAATACGGTATATCTCTTGGTGAGATAATTGTATGGCAGATGTGCTTGCAGACCACAATACTTTGGTCAGTAGTGCACCATCCTCGTCCGAGTGTGCGCCAGTGCATACTAATGTTGCACAGATGACTTCTGCAGGACGGTTTTGAATACTTTGGGTTTGGCTTGCGGTCTCCGCAGGTTGAAAAGTTTTCCGCCACAGCGGAATCTGACGTAAAAAAACCTTGTCAAATTGTCCGAATGCATCAATCAGCATTGCCGCAAAGAAAACAAAGGGTGTGGGTGCTAGAACGGATCCCTGTTTCACTCCTTTCTGCCCTGGGAAGAGTTCGGCTGACTCCCCATTTCCTTGCACCTTGACCATCATAACGCCGTGCAATCAAGCAATAAGTGCGACGAGCTTTTGAGGGCAACAGCATATTATCTCTCACAGGCTACATCAAGAACACACATAAGGGGGACAGAAAAAGGACCCAACACATCCCATCGCAGAAGCAAAGTTGGACCCAGACTCCAGATGCAGAATCAGATCCCAGAGCAGTAAAAAAGGAAAGGAGACAAAAGGAAACAAAGGGATGAGTCCACAATGACGAGAGAGATAGAGAGAGAGAGAGAGAGAGAGAGAGAGAGAGAGAGAGAAAGAGAGAGAGAGAGAGAGAGAGAGAGAGAGAGAGAGAGAATGTGAAGAATAGTATAATGCATGCACCATTTGTGTCCATCTAAGGTACATTAAAAGAAAGAACTAAGATTCCCTCCCATTCTACAGAGCAAACACGCACTGTTGATATAACTGGGAAAATCTGATCTCCATACACACACACAGACACACAGACACAGACACACACACACACACACACACACACACACACAGACACACACACACACACACAGACACACACACAGACACACACACAGACACAGACATACACAGAGACACAGACACTCACACAGACACACAGAGACACACACACACAGACACACACACACAGACACACACACACACATACATACACACACACACAGACACACACACACATACACACACACACACGCACGCACGCACGCACACACACACGCGCGCACACACACACACACACACACACACAAATCTCTCACAAGCTCTTCTTGTTTAACGATGTAAAATGCTTTGGTCAGATCTTTCCTGTTTTATGATGTTAAATGCTTTGGACATATCTTTCCGGTTTAACGATGTTAGATGCTTTGGACATATCTTTCCGGTTTAACGATATTTCTTCTTCTTCTTCTGCGTTCGCACGTTCACAAGGTCAGTCCAGTCAGGGAGACGAATGTTGTCGTGTCCTCCATGTCCTGTCGGCAGCCATAGAGCTTGGTGCGGAGGGGAGCTGCCGTCGGCCACACTTGTTCCCTCTGCTCTTGGAAGAGGGGGCAGATCTGAAGGATGTGTTCTGGTGTCTGTTCTTCCAGACCACAAGGACAGATAGGTGATGAGGCCAGCTTCATCTTCCTGAACAGGTGGGCATTCAGGCGACAGTGACCTGTTCTGAGCCTGAAGATCGCCACCTGCTGCAGACGGCTAAGGAGATGGTATGGATCCTTTGAGGTTGTTCTGCAGAAGGCTGCCTTCACAAGGGTCTTCTTCTCCCTGAAGCTAAGGCTTTTTTCTGGTTGTCTTCCTTTGGCTCCATCTTTGGCAAGCTGGTCTGCTGCTTCGTTTCCAGGTATCCCACAATGGGCCGGAACCCACTGCAGGACCACACGTCGATGCTTGGCGACATCTTGCAGCTTTTCCATGAGATGTGGAAGTTTGTCCCCTGCAAGTGCTTCCAATACAGACTTTGCATCGGAGAGGAAGACAACTTTGGTGCAGTCGCTCTGAATGTCATGAATTAGAGCCGCTGCCTTCATAAGAGCCTCCACTTCTGCTGCATAGTTGGTGCAGTGTTTGCCAGTGGGTATCCCTGCTGTGATGACGTGTCCGTCAGGAGAGTTGATATGTACGCCCGCTCCTCCATCTGCCACAGCATTGGTTGCCGAGCCATCCGTGTATACGTGAATCCAGGATTCTGCAGGATATTGCTCGTCGATCATGGCGAGTGTCAGAGTGCGTTTGACGCTGTCATCTTGGGACTCTCCTGGGGTAACTTGAGGGACTGAGGTGGTGATTTGGAGCAACTTGTAGTCGTTGTTCCAAGGTTGTGGTAGCAGGTCAGAGGTGTTTAGAGGAAGTGTTGTTGGTGTGTCAGCCAGGTGCACCCTGGCAAGCCGTCTAGTTTCGTGGAGGAAGCTGCTGCGTTTGAGACGGCTCTTGGTTGGTTGGTCCATTCTCTGTCCCATTGGATGGTGTGGCAGAACCTTGATCTTCTCTGCCTGGACCAAGTTTTTCATGTCTCTTCTCTGCACCAGGGGCTGAATGGCAGTAACTTCCTCCATGGCCTGAATTGGTGTGGATCGCATTGATCCTGTGATGAGACGGAGTGCTTGGTTCTGGACTTTGTCCAGGGTCTGCAGATGGGTTTTGGCTGCTGTAGACCAGGCTGTAGAACCGTACTCAAGGTGGGGTCTGACCACTCCCTGGTACGTTTGCTTGAGCACTTTCACGTTGGCTCCCCAGCTGGTTCCGGCCAGTTTGCGCAGGATGGCGAGCTTTTGTCTTGCTTTTCTTTCAGCTCTTTCGATGTGGGGCTTCCAGGTCTGCCGCTTGTCGAAGGTGACACCAAGGTATGTAACTTCCTCATCTTTCTTCAATGGAGTGTCACCAAGTTTGATGGTGCCAGATTTCTGCTTGGATGACAGGGTGAAGAGTGCCGTGGAGGACTTGTCTTTATTAATCGAGATGTTCCACTCTTCTGCCCATGCTGCCAGTTTGTCTGCTGCTAGCTGCATTCTGTAGGTG
>CM060313.1:38841215-38843715 GCA_030674185.1 Monoplex corrugatus | reverse complement strand
TAGAGAGACATAGAGACAGAGAGACAGAGAACGAGAGATAGATTGAGAGAGAGAGACAGAGAGAGAGGAGAGATAGAGAGACAGACATACGGAGAGAAAGAAAGAGACAGAGAGAGACGGACAGAGACACAGACAGACAGACAGACAGACAGACCGACCGACCGACCGACCGACAGACAGACAGACATACAGATTGACAGACAGACAGACAGATGTACGGAGAGACAGAGAGAGGGAACGGTAGAAAGAATAAAAGAAAAAAAAAGCAGACAGGAAGAACAGACAAACAGAAGAAAGAGGGAAGGAAAGAGCAAAAGGAATTGAGAAAGTGAAAGAAAACAGGACGAATAAAAAAAAGAAAAAAAAAAGAAAAGAAAAGTGAAAAAAAGTATTGACAGGAAAATGAATGAAGGAATGGCAGAAACTGAATAATCAAAAATAGAAGAAAAAAATGAGGAATTGATTGTTCAACAGTTTTCTTAAAATTCGATGTGTGCTTGTTTGTAATTTTTTGTTGTGTGTGATTGTATGTGCGTGTGTGTTCCTTTCTTTGTTTGCTGCTTGTTTGTGCGTGTGTTTCTCTCTCTCTCTCTCTCTCTCTCCTCTCTCTCTCTCTCTCTCTCTCTCTATCTTTCTCTCTCTCGTATGTGTGTGTGTGTGTGTGTGTGTGTGTGTGTGTGTCTTTGTGTGTGTATGTGTGTGTGTGTGTGTGTGTGTGTGAGTGTGTGTGAGTGTGTCTGTGTCTTTCTGTGTGTGTCTATGTCTGTGTCTGTGTCTATGTCTGTGTCTGTGTCTGTGTCTGTCTTTGTGTCTGTGTCTGTGTCTGTGTCTGTGTCGGTGTCTATGTCTGTGTCTGTCTCTTTCTGTCTGTGCCTGTGTCTGTCTTTGTGTCTATGTCTGTGTCTGTGTCTATGTCTGTGTCTGTGTCTGTGTCTATGTCTGTGTCTGTGTCTGTGTCTGTGTCTGTGTCTATGTCTGTGTCTGTGTCTATGTCTGTGTCTGTGTCTGTGTCTGTGTCTTTGTCTGTGTCTATGTCTGTGTCTATGTCTGTGTCTATGTCTGTGTCTATGTCTATGTCTGTGTCTGTGTCTGTGTCTGTGTCTGTGTCTATGTCTGTGTCTGTGTCTGTGTCTATGTCTGTGTCTGTGCGCCAGCACACATATATCCTTGCATTCGTGTGTGTGTGTTTTCGGAACCTCGGTAGAAATCATCATTCATCCCACTTTTTAATGTGTTTGTTTTTTTGGTTTTGGTTTTCTCAAAATGATTGAACGTTTCACAGATTCAAGCTTTATCAGATAATGTCAAAATATTCTATTTGCTAGCATCCCACGGAATGAATGATGGTTTTTTTTTCAAGTGACCCCTTCCTGATTAGAAGCTTTACTTGGAAAGATTTGTATCTCAAGTTGAAATGTCAATTGTCTATCGTTGCATCTGATGGGTCATAACCTACATCAAAGATGGTTTATCGTATGTCATAACTGTCTTCTCCGCTAATTTTATCTGTGTGGAAAGTACAGTAAATTATATGTATATATATATTCAGTATGCATGTACATCACAAAAAAATATATATATATATATATATATAAATATAAAATAGAGAGAGAGAGAGAGAGAGAGAGAGATGCATACATACATACTTACACACAGACAAACAGGAGACAGACCTACGTACGTACGTACATAATACATAAATCGATAGCAAGACAGACAGACAGATAGACAAACAGGCAGACAGAAAGAGAGCGAGAGAGAGAGAGAGAGAGAGAGCGAGAGAGAGAGATGACACACAAGTAAATGGCCACTGGCGTGGTGGTTAAGTAGTTAAGACGTCAGACTTGCAATCTGAATGTCTGGGGTTTGAGTCTGTTGGGTATCACCCGTCTGGTGGGTAAAGGGTTAATATTTTCTGATCTCCAAGGGCAACATGTGTGTAGATCTGTTAACGCCTTAGCACTCTTCGTGTGTACATCGCGTATACACGTTAATTTAAAGATCCTTTAAGTCATGTCAGCGTGTGGTAACTTACGGCAACATGAGAACACTAAACAGATATGCCTTCGATCCTTCCTTTCAATCCTCAATCTCTGTTTCAAGACCTTGCCTCGCACACAGATTTGCACGGGTAACAGTATTCCAGATAGTTAATGGCAGATTTGAGAGCAGCACACAATTCTGTGAACGTGAAACACCCAAGGGTGCTGGATGGGGGATCCAGAGCATCAGTGCCTCGCCACTCTACATGTAAGTACAATCGCTTTCCAGCTCTTGACGCATGGTAGCCATTTCACCAAGCAAAATGGGGTCTGTCCATGCTGCTGTCGGACCCAGTCATCAGTTACCTCGCCTACAAACCGAAGGGCAAGGTGGAGAGATGATAAACTCCGGAATATGTATATAGTCACGCAACGTACACCAACCAGATCCAGCCAAGCTACAGGACCAAAAGAGAATAGAAAAGCCCTACATTGGGCTTTCATCTCTCTGTCTCTGT
>CM060313.1:38823715-38831215 GCA_030674185.1 Monoplex corrugatus | reverse complement strand
TGGTTCTACATAACATTCAAGAACTCTCTTCCTGATGTTAATTGATGGGCATTTGTTGGTAAAAATGCTCTCCATCTTCTTGAATGTTGTTTTTGCTTGGCCAATTCTGCTGGCTATTTCTGATGTGCATCTGCCGTCTGGTGAAATGATCGTTCCCAGGTTTTTAAATTTATCAACCTGTCTCATGGTTGTGCCATTTGCTGTTATTTTGCATGAGGGGATTTCATGTTTTTTACTGATCACCATGACTTCAGTCTTCCTGCTGTTTAGTTCCAGCCCCTCACCTTTGCTTTCTATTTCTAATATATTCACAAGGTTGTGTAAGTCCCTTTCACATTCCGCTAGTTCGTAAGGACGATTATTATACAACCTGACTTATACAATGTGAAAGATAACAGACTGTCCATGGATATATGTTGATAACTTGCAAACAAGTAAGCAGACTAACTAAAGAACCAGACACTCACTCACTCACTCACTCACTCACTCTCAATCACTCACCAGCTCACTCACTAACTCACACAGTCAATCAATCAATCAATCAATCAATCAATTAGTCAATAAGTCAATCAGTCAGTCAATCAATCAATCAACTAACTAATCAATCAACCAGCCGGGCCAAGTCACGAACAAACTAAATAACAAGCTAGCAGACAGACTAACTGACTGGTCAGTCGACCAACTACGTAACCAATTAACTTACTAATTAACCAAATGACCGACCGACCAAAGGACAAACAAACAAACAAACCAATCAACAGACTGCCTGCCTGCCTGCCTGCCTGACTGACTACGCACGTAGGTAAGTACGTACGTATTACCTACCTACCTACCAACCTACCTATCTAGCTAAACTAAACTAACTAACTAACTAACTAACTAACTAATAACTAACTAACTAACCAACCAACCAACCAATCAGCCAACCAACCGGCTTCCTGCCTGACTAACTAACTGACTAACTAGCTAACTAACTAGCTAACTAACTAATTGACTGAACTGATCGACTGACTGACTGGCTGATTGATTGATTGACTGAACTGACTGCTACTACTGCCTGACTGACCAACTGACTGACCGACGACGACGTACTGTTGACGACTATACCTGACTGACTACTGACACTGACTATCTGCTGAACTAACTACTAGACTACTGATGACTATGACTAACTGATGACTACTACACCACACTAGCGTGATTCAACGACTCCTGAGGCACTGACTGACATAACACTAACCTAACATGAAACTAATTGATTGACATGATGACATTGAGTCGACTGGTGATATGGATTTTACTTGGACCGACTAGATGATATGGCTGACGGGATAACTACCAAGAAAGTGCGGAAGGACACAATCTACTGACCGACCACCACGACCATGATGTAAGATGGACAGTGACCAGTATGTAACGACTGACTGACTGACTGACTGACCGACTGACCGACTGACTGACTGACTGACTGACTGACTGACTCTGAATGATTCACTGACTCACTGAGGCACTGACTGACAATCTAACCAAAATGATAAATTAACTGATTGAATGATGGGAACAGTTGTAGTTTTGATTAGGTTTGGTTCAGATTTTACGTCGGCACCGACCTCAGATGATATGGCTGACGGGGATAACCACCCCAAGAAAGTGGGGGAAGGGGGACTTATCTAATCCTATACCGACACCACCAGAACAACAATGATGTTAAGATGGGACAGTGAGAAGGCCAGTTTTAATGTAACGAAACCCGGGTTTCGAACCCACAACCATCAGCATGTGAATTCGACACTCAACCAACTGATCTACCGAGGCCCACATGGTTAAGGCACACCTCTTCCACCTCGAAGGCCTCGGTTCGAACCTATTTGGGCTTTGCAGACAGCAAGTCAAAATACTTGTCTTTTTATCAGTTACATCCCATGCCATTCAAAGAATCGTCTACTGTATTATTGTATTTATTGTAGTACTATTGATTCAATTATAAATAGTAATGTGGAAAAGAAGAATTGCGAAGAAGAAGAATTGCGACGAAGAAGAATTGCGAAGAAGAAGAATCGCGAAGAAAAATTGCGAAAGAATTGCGAAGAAGAAGAATTGCGAAGAAGAATTGCGAAGAAGAAGACTTGCGAAGAAGAAGAAGAAAATTGCAAGAAGAAGATTGCGAAGAAGAAGAATTGCGAAGAAGAAGAATTGCGAAGAAGAAGAAGAAGAATTGTGAAGAAGAAAAATTGAGAAGAAGAATTGCGAAGAAGAAGAATTGTGAAGAAGAAAATCGAAGAAGAAGAAGAAGAATTGTGGAAAAGAAGAAGAATTGCGAAGAAGAAGAAGAAGAATGAAGAAGAAGAATTGCGAAGAAGAAGAAGAAAATTGCGAAGAAGAAGAAGAAGAAAGAATTGCGAAGAAGAAGATGAGGAGAAGAATGCGAAGAAGAAGAATTGCGAAGAAGAAGAATTGCAGAAGAAGAATTGCGAAGGAGAAGAATTGCGAAGAAGAAGAATTGCGAAGAAGAAGAATGCGAAGAAGAATTGCGAAGAAGAAATTGCGCGAAGAAATTGCGAAGAAAAGAATTGCGAAGAAGAAGAATTGCGAAGAAGAAGAATTGCGAAGAAGAAGAATTGCGAAGAAGAAGAATCGAATGGAAGAAGAAGAAGAAAATTGCGAAGAAGAGAGAAGAAGAAGAAGAAGAAAGAGAAGAATGTAGGAGAAGAATTGCGAAGAAGAAGAATTGCAAGAACGAAGAAGAAGAAGATTGCGAAGAAGAAGAAGAATTGCGAAGAAGAAATTGCAAGAAAGAAGAATTGCGAAGAAGAAGATTTGCGAAGAAGAAAGAAGAATTGCGAAAAGAAGAAGAAGAATTGCGAAGAAGAAGAGAAGAATTGCGAAGAAGAAAAGAAGAATTGCGAAGAAGAAGAAGAAGAAGAAGATCAAGAAGAAGAAGAAGGAAAAGAAGAAATTGGAAGAAGAAGAATGCAAGAAAGAAGAAGAATGCAAGAAAGAAGAAAAAGAATTGCGAAGAGAAGAAGAAGAAAGAAAAGAAGAAGAAGGAAAAGAAGAAGAAGAAGAAAGAAGAGAAGAATTGCGAAGAAGAAATGCGAAGAAGAAGAATTGCGAAGAAGAAGAAGAAGAATTGCGAAGAAGAAGAATTGCGAAGAAGAAGAAGAAGAATTGCGAAGAAGAAGAATTGCGAAGAAGAAGAATTGCGAAGAAGAAGAATTGCGAAAAAAGAATTGCGAAGAAGAAGAAGAATTGCGAAGAAGAATTGCGAAGAAGAAGAAGAATTGCGAAGAAGAAGAAGAATTGCGAAGAAGAGGAAGAAGAAGAATTGCGAAGAAGAAGAATTGCGAAGAAGAAGAAGAATTGCGAAGAAGAAGAATTGCGAAGAAGAAGAAGAAGAATTGCGAAGAAGAAGAATCGCGAAGAAGAATTGCGAAGAAGAAGAATTGCGAAGAAGAAGAAGAAGAATTGCGAAGAAGAAAAATTGCGGAAGAAGAAGAAGAAGAAGAATTGCGAAGAAGAAGAAGAAATGCAAGAAGAAGAAGAATTGCGAAGAAGAAGAAAGAATTGCGAAGAAAAAGAAAGAAGAAAAAATTGCGAAGAAGAAGAAGAATTGCAAAGAAGAAGAAGAATTGCGAAGAAGAAGAGAATTCGCAAGAAGAAGAAGAATTGCGAAGAAGAAGAATTGCGAAGAAAGAAGAATTGCGAAGAAGAAGGAAAGAATTGCGAAGAGAAGAAAAAGAAGAAATTGCGAAGAAGAAGAAGAAGAAGAAGAAGAAGAAGAAGAAAAAGATGTAGGAGAAGAAGAAGAAAGAAGGAAGAAGAAGAAGGAGGAGTTGAAGAAGAAGAAAAAGAAGAAGAAGAAGAAAGAAGAAGAAAAAGAAAAAGATGAAGAAGAAGAAAAAGATGTAGGAGAAGAAGAAGAAAGAAGGAAGAAGAAGAAGAAGGAGAAGTTGAAGAAGAAGAAAAAGAAGAAGAAGAAGAAAGAAGAAGAAAAAGAAAAAGATGAAGAAGAAGAAAAAGATGTAGGAGAAGAAGATGTTGTACTTCCCGTTTTCACAATACCCTGACAATCTGAAGGGAACTGAGGTGGTGGAGATCCCAACCTTTTCCGGGACGCATATGCACACACACACACACACACACACACACACACACACACACACACACACACACACACACACACACACACACACACACACACACACACACACACACACACACTGAGACCTGTCGTGTAAAAGGACTTCCTGTCTCTAGTAGAGACTATAGGGAACGAGAAGAAAAGAAAGATGTATATAAGGATCCTGCCTCTGACAATACTCACTACATAAATGCATCACTCACACTTCAAGAATTTAAAAGATGCCATTCAGTCCCTTCCAAGTAAAAAAACGTCAGTTGGACTAGATGCAATTTCCAATGAGATGCTGAAAAATTTACCAGAAAATTTTATAATTTTGCTACATGACATATTTCAAAAATGCTGGAATAGTGGGAAAATGCCCAACAACTGGAAAGAAACAATAGTGGTTCCTGTACTAAAATCAGGTAAATGTAATACCGATCTGAAAAACTACAGGCCAATTGCATTAACATCACACGAATGTAAACTAATGGAGAAAATAATCTTAAAGAGACTGATGCACTATTGTGAAAAGAATAAAATAATACCAGTAAATCAGGCAGGATTTCGAAAAGTCAGGTCACCAGTAGAAATCCTAACAAAGCTAACTGCTAACATAAAACAACAATTTGCAAGACGTCAATGTGTTTTAGCAACATTTTTTGATATAACGAAAGCATACGATCAAGTGTGGCACTCCAGATTGTTATTTAAATTTAAAAGTATTGGGCTGACAGGTCACATTTTTGACTATGTTAAGTGTTTCTTAGAAAACAGAGTATTTCAAACGAAGATTGAAAATGTATATTCCACGAAACGAATTCTTCAAATGGGTATCCCTCAGGGATCCGTTATAGCTCCCTTTCTTTTCATGATATTAATGCATGACTTACCCAGCAAAGTATCTAAGCATGTAGTTTTAGCTCAATATGCTGACGATTTATGCATGTGGATGCAGGTAAATATGAAAAGGAAAACTCCTTTGCGCTGTATTAATTATACACGCAAATGCTACCAATTAGAACTTGATAAAATAGCACGATACATGGTAGAAAATGGGTTACATCTATCCCTGGAAAAATCAAAAATAGTTTTATTTAATAATGGAGCTAACCCAGTAAATATTCCCACTTTCAAACTGGGAGATACTCTTCTTCAGTTTAATGAGTCAATTAAATTCTTAGGAGTTTTTCTTACGGCAAAATTATCTTGGAATCAGCATATTAAATACTTATTAACCAAAGCTCAAAAAAGTTTAAATTTCTTAAAAATCGTTCGCAAACAGGCATGGGGTCAAGATTCATCAACACTTGTTCATCTTTGTAAATCGCTTGTTAGATCTAAATTAACCTATGCCCAAGAAATCTTCTTCAGTGCACCGAAACACTTACTGAAAAAACTGCAGAGCATATATTGTAAAGGTTTCAAACTTGCACTGGGTCTTCCAATGCATGCTTCCTGTCTTCGCACATATAATGAAATCAAACTGTTGCCACTTGATGAGCAAAGGAAAGTCGCTTCTACTAAATTTTTGTTAAGACACACCACCGTAGAAAACATCTCTGAAACAGAAATTAAACTGAGATCAGATACCGACTTTCCAAAAAGAGCTAAATCAATATCTTCACAGGTCACTCTTGCAACATACATATCTGACGTCATGAAAGGCTCAGGAATTGATCTACACGTAGATCCTGTATCTATAAGACCTTCCTTTTCGCCAGTACCCAGTTGGGAACTCCAAAGAGCACAATTTGACGTACACCACACTAATTTAAAAAAAGGAGACAATATAAACTTACTGGCAAGTCAGGTTAAATGTCATATAGACGACTTATATTCCGATCATTTGAAAATTTACACTGATGGATCAGTAACTGAAAGAAAAGCAGGCTCAGCGTTTTTAATACCTGCTCTCAAAATTGAAAAATCTTTCTACATAGGACTTGGTAAATCTGTCTTTACAGCTGAACTCGTTGCAATATTAATGGCTTTAAACTTTATGATAAGTCTTCCTAGGACAATTTTTCAAACACTTTTTTGCGTTGATTCAAAATCAGTACTTCAGGCTCTTGAATTATCAAAATTACAAACAAGATCAGAAATGATTCTGGAAATTAGTCACTTGATTCATAATTTATCTTTAAGAGGCACTGATATTACTTTCTGCTGGATACCTTCTCATAGTTCTTTTCGTTATAATGATAAAGTTGACAGGGCTGCCAAACGGGGAGCTAATAACTCACCAGATTCAAACAATATCCAGCTTTCTCTCTCGTTGCACGAGAATTACACTTTAGTAGACAACTACTTCTGGAAGCAGTTCCAATTAAAACAGAAAAAGTATGATAAATGTCACATGAACTTTGAAGTTAGCAAAATACTTAAGCAGCTTCATGCCAGCAGAATTATACAATCCCTTATGTATAGATGGAAACTTGATGCATTCAAAACAAAATACACCAAGAACATAGTATGTCTGTGTGGAAAGAAGATAACACATAGTCATATTCTTTCTTGCGTTAAGGTAAAACGACATATTCCAACACTATCTATGAGTACAGTTTCTGATATATTTGCCTCATCATCATTACTGTATGAATTTTTTGTTAGCCTGTCAAAAAGTCCTATAGCGAATTACCTTTAAAATGTTATTTCACTTGTTCACTGTTATGGTTAGTCAATTATTAGTTTTATTTTTTTCTTCGTTTCTTCCAGATATTTATCAATTTTGTTTGTTAGTTTGTTTGTTTAAATCGTTAATTATGGTAACATTATTTGTTAGTTTTACCTTCCCCTCTTCAAAACAGTTGTTTTCTGGATCATCTTTTCTCAAGTTCAAAATTGACAATTTTCAAATATTCTCTTCACTCCTCCTCTTATCACACCCCCCCTTTTATTTTGTTGTTGTTGTTGTTGTCTAAAATCACTTTAGTGAATAGACATTAAATCAAAGACCACCACACACACACACACATACACACACATACACACACACACACACCACACACACACACAACACAACACACAAACCACAACACACACACACACAAACACACACACACAAACGCACACACACACACACACACACACACACACACACACACACACACACACACACACACACACACACACACACAACCACACAACACACATACACATACACACACAAACGCACATACACATACAAACGCACACACACACACAAACACACACACACACAAACGCACACACACATACAAACAAACACACACACACACACACATACAAACACACACACACACATACAAACACACACACACACACACATGCACGCGCGCACACACACACACACACACACACACACACACACACACACACACACACACACACACACA
>CM060313.1:38808715-38813715 GCA_030674185.1 Monoplex corrugatus | reverse complement strand
GACAGTACAATAACATGACTCTTACTTGGTATATCCCCATATTTCTGACAACACAATAACATGACTCTTACTTGGTGTACTCCCACATTTCTGACAACACAATAACATGACTCTTACTTGGTATATCCCCATATTTCTGATGACACAATAACATGACTCTTACTTGGTATATCCCCATATTTCTGACAACACAATAACATGACTCTTACTTGGTATATCCCCATATTTCTGACAACACAATAACATGACTCTTACTTGGTGTACTCCCACATTTCTGACAATACAGTAATATTGGTAGCATCCCAGTGTAAAAACTAAAGCAAACTTTCGTAGATCTACAGTGCAACGTTGAAAGTGAAGGAGGTTTTAACAATTCTACAACACCTTTCTTTGCACGAGTTATTCTATCGTCAATAACATTGCAACTGTTTTGTTGATATGGCTTACCAAGGTATTTATAAGAATTTAACATTGAGTTCCTCACATCCTTGAAAGCATCCTTCCTTTGCTGAAATGTAGCAGTCTTTTTTCTAAAAAACACATATGTCTTTTCAAGAGTAACGTTTAGTCACAATTTTCCAGAGGAATGAAATAACAAATTCAACTGATTTTGCAAGCCAACAACTGCATATGACAATAAGATCATATCATCGGCAAAAAAGCATAATAAACAATTTTATTTCTTTTGGTGAGAGACAAATACCATGCTTGTCTTGCTCCAAAACTACACGAGTAAGTTCATCAATTAGAACTGAGAAATATTTTGACGACGACACACAACCTGATTTCAGACATTGCATGTGTTCCAAAAAAAAATCTGAAAAGTCATCACTACATCTTATACATGCTTTAACAGTTTTACACATATTTTTCAAAAGAGTGAGTACTTTACCTTGAACAAAACAGACTACAAAATGAGACGTCTGATACTGTCATAAGCTTTGCAGACATCTATGTACGTAACGTGCAATTTGGTATTTCTAGAGAAGTGTTTCTGTACACAAGTATAGTCAAAACATAATCAGTAATTGAGGGTTTTTTTTGTTTTTTTGTTTTTTTTGCTTTTGTTTTTTGTTTGTTGCAAACTCCAGCTTTGATTCTCACGTATGATATCATTTGCCTCAGACCAGATTGATATTCGTTTGCTAAATCCCCCGTAAAGACATTGCTAAATGTTTTCGTCAGGGACATTCATCTGTTATTATTTGTGTCATCCATACGTC
Organism: Monoplex corrugatus; assembly: GCA_030674185.1. Classification (NCBI taxonomy): domain Eukaryota; kingdom Metazoa; phylum Mollusca; class Gastropoda; order Littorinimorpha; family Ranellidae; genus Monoplex; species Monoplex corrugatus. Next base: position 38,812,492 of record CM060313.1, on the reverse strand, counting down.
CCTTTTTATGCAATAGCACAATCACAGATGTGGCTTATTGTACAGCATAAACGTCTCTGTAAAACAGAGAATTAAACTGTTTAACTAAGAAAAGAATAATGATGTTTTCTGACATTTCTGACGTATATATACACATTTAAATTTCTGATTGCATTTCTCACTTCTGACTGTTATAATAGCATATAATGAATCGTCATTAATATTTTGGTCTGACAACTAACCTTCTTGGGTTACATTTTCTTCCGGTTTCTATCTCTGTATTCAGTATGGTCATAAAATAGTCAAACCATGTCTCTTTTGAAATGATATGAAAATGCATTACTTCACATCGGTGTTTCTTTGTGTCCGACCAGAGATACAAAAAGAGAGAGAGAGAGAGGAAGAGAAACCCAGACAGACAGATACACACACTGAAGACAGCAAATTCTGATATTTCACATTCCTGTACTCCTGCTGTTTAAACTTCAAAAATTGTTTATATTCCCTTCTTTCTTTCTTGTATGTAACACTCTTTATCCCTTTCACTTTTAGTTCTACAATATTTCCGTAATAATCGTCTGGCAGCTGTCTTTTTTCACAGACAGTCGAACTCAAACCATGTAGACACATTATTAAATCTTTCACTAGTTCCTGTTTTTCTGCTCATACATTTCGCTGCATTGATCGTGCTGTCTGTGAACTTTTGGACAGTGAAATCTATGTCTATATCAATCAGCTGGTATGCTTCTACTGTGTCTGCGAATTTGGCAGATGAAATATTATAAAAGAACTCATCCTTTTTCTCATTACTCTAATGTTTTTTCCAGTTGGTGTCTTTTTGGTGGAGTGGCAGCATGGTTCAGACATTCATCTGCCAAGAACTAAACTCGAGGTTTCGTTAAGAGTTGTGAACTTTGGTCCAGGATTGGTTCAGTACCTGACATGAGAAGGAAGGCAAGTGTGGGTTCGAATCCCAGGGGTGCGCTACATTAAAAGTGGCCTTCCTACTGTCCCATCTTAACATCATCGTTGTTCTGGTGGTGTCTGTATGGGATTAGATAAGTCCCCCTTTTCCCACGTCCCAGGGATGGTTATCCCCGTTGGCCATATCACCTGAGGTAGGTGCTGACGTCAAAAATGAACCAATCAATCAATCAAATCAAGTAAAAGTGTCACCGTGACCTGTCCAGACATGTTATGAACTTTGAACTCCTGTATTTTTCTACCTGCACTGAAGGCGTGCCGTGAAAGAATTTCCATCAAAATCCTACCTTTGCCTGGTCATTTTGTATGTAACACCCCAAGGTGGATGGACTTAATTGGCATGAGAAAATTACAATTAAGTGTCCTAATTGCTAGCACCGCCCAAAAGTACGTGTTAAGCTTAGGTGAGCCTGAATTCACCCAAGGCGGGAGAGAGAGAGAGAGAAAAAAAAAAGAAAACAAAAAGAAAAAGAGAGAGAGAGAGAGAAAGAGAGAGAGAGAGAGAGGAGAGAGTTGTTTCTTTGTTTTTGTTTCTTGATTTTTCACAGAAAAAGAGCACACACACACACACACACACACACACACACACACACACACACACACACACACACACACACACACACACACACCACACACACACACACACACCCTATTCCTAGCTCATTGGAAAAAGCAGAAGCTTTTGCAGACGTGTTTGCTGAGGCCTGTCGTGTAGAAGGACTCCCTGTCTCTGATAGAAATTATAGGGAACGAGATGAAAAGAAAGATGTATATAAGGATCCTGCCTCTGACAATACTCACTACATAAATGCATCACTCACACTTCAAGAATTAAAAGATGCCATTCAGTCCCTTCCAAGTAAAAAAACGTCAGTTGGACTAGATGCAATTTCCAATGAGATGCTGAAAAATTTACCAGAAAATTTCATAATCTTGCTACATGACATATTTCAAAAATGCTGGAATAGTGGGAAAATGCCTAACAACTGGAAAGAAACAATAGTGGTTCCTATATTAAAACCAGGTAAATGTAATTCCGATTTGAAAAACTACAGGCCAATTTCATTAACATCACATGTATGTAAACTAATGGAGAAAATAATCTTAAAGAGACTGATGCACTATTGTGAAAAGAATAAAATAATACCAGTAAATCAGGCAGGATTTCGAAAAGGCAGGTCACCAGTAGAGATCCTAACAAAGCTAACTACTAATATAAAACAACAATTTGCAAGACGTCAATGTGTTTTAGCTACATTTTTTTATATAACGAAAGCATACGATCAAATGTGGCACTCCCGATTGTTATTCAAATTTAAAAGTATTGGGCTGGCAGGTCACATTTTTGGCTATGTTAAGTGTTTCTTAGAAAACAGAGTATTTCAAACGAGGATTGAAAATGTATATTCCACGAAACGAATTCTTCAAATGGGTATCCCTCAGGGATCCGTTATAGCTCCCCTTCTTTTCATGATATTAATGCATGACTTACCCAGTAAAGTATCTAAGCATGTAGTTTTAGCTCAATATGCTGACGATTTATGCATGTGGATGCAGGTAAATATGAAAAAGAAAACTCCTTTGCGCTGTATCAATTATACACGCAAATGCTACCAATTAGAACTTGATAAAATAGCGCGATACATGGTAGAAAATGGGTTACATCTATCCCTGGAAAAAACAAAAATAGTTTTATTTAATAATGGAGCTAACCCAGTAAATATTCCCACTTTCAAACTGGGAGATACTCTTCTTCAGTTTAACGAGTCGATTAAATTCTTAGGAGTTTTCCTTACAGCAAAATTATCTTGGAATCAGCATATTGAATACTTATTAACCAAAGCTCAAAAAAGTTTAAATTTCTTAAAAATAGTTCGCAAACAGACATGGGGTCAAGATTCATCAACACTTGTTCATCTTTGTAAATCGCTTGTTAGATCTAAATTAACCTATGCTCAAGAAATCTTCTTCAGTGCACCGAAACACTTACTAAAAAAACTGCAGAGCATAGATTGTAAAGGTTTCAAACTTGCACTGGGTCTTCCAATGCATGCTTCCTGTCTTCGGACATATAATGAAATCAAACTGTTGCCACTTGATGAGCAAAGGAAAGTCGCTTCTACTAAATTTTTGTTAAGAAACACCACCGTAGAAAACATCTCAGAAACAGAAATTAAACTGAGATCAGATACCGACTTTCCAAAACGAGCTAAATCAATATCTTCACAGGTCACACTTGCAACATACACATCTGACGTCATGAAAGGCTCAGGAATTGATCTAGACATAGATCCTGTATCTATACGACCTTCCTTTTCGCCAGTACCCAGTTGGGAACTCCAAAGTGCACGATTTGACGTACACCACACTAATTTAAAAAAAGGAGACAATATAAACTTACTGGCAAGGCAGGTTAAATGTCATATAGACGACGTATATTCTGATCATTTGAAAATTTACACTGATGGGTCAGTAATTGAAAGAAAAGCAGGCTCAGCGTTTTTAATACCTGCTCTCAAAATTGAAAAATCTTTCTACATAGGACTTGATAAATCTATCTTTACAGCTGAACTTTTTGCAATATTAATGGCTTTAAACTTTCTGATAAGTCTTCCTAGGACAATTTTTCAGATACTTCTTTGCGTTGATTCAAAATCAGTACTTCAGGCTCTTGAATTATCAAAATTACAAACAAGATCAGAAATGATTCTGGAAATAAGTCACTTGATTCATAATTTATCTTTAAGAGGCACTGATATTACTTTCTGCTGGATACCTTCTCATAGTTCTTTTAGTTATAATAATAAAGTTGAC
>CM060313.1:38798715-38801215 GCA_030674185.1 Monoplex corrugatus | reverse complement strand
AAATTTAAGCAGTTTGCCGCAGCTTAGGATGCCTGGGAGCTCTACCAGTATAACCATCTACATCTTCTGGAAATTGTGATTTAGAACAATCTATTTCATGTGTTTGGAGTGTGTGTGTGTGTGTGTGTGTGTGTTGTTTGTTTGTGTGTGTGTGTGTGTGTGTGTGTGTCTGTGTGTGTGTGTGTGTGTGTGTGTGTGTGTGTGTGTATGTGTGTGTGCGTGTATGCGTCTATGCGTTTGAGTATGTGTGTGTGTGTTTGTTTGTTTGTTTGTGTGTGTGTGTGTTTGTGTGTGTGTGTGCGTGTGTGTGTATGTGTGTGTGTATGTTGTGTGTGTGTGTGTGTGTGTGTGTGTGTGTGTGTGTGTGTGTGTGGTGTGTGTGTGTGTGTGTTTACGTGTTTGAAATAGAAAGAGAAAGAAGGCCAGAGAGAGGGGGGATGAAAGAGAGATTAGGGGGAGGAGGAAGGGAGAAACACACACACATACATACACACAGACACACACAGACATACACACACACACAGACACACACACACACACATCCACACACACATCACACACACACACACACATCACACACACACACACACACACACACACACACACACACACACACACACACACACACACACACACACACCCAGCACACACACATGGAGCGATTCAAACCAGCTCACCACTTGCTGTGCTTAAAACATGATGTCAAGATGAGAATTAAAGTCAATATTTACAGCAAAGGGGGTGTTGTGTGGATGAAAACAGTTTAAGCCAAAAAATCAGATTTGGCATTTAATTTAAAATAGCGTATGATGCAATGCTTTTTGCTCTGTCAAAATTGAATTACCTCACAACCGATAGCATGGAAATGAATTGAAAACAAGCTAAAATGACAGCATCAACATTTGGCAAATCAATCGTGACAGCTCCGTTTGAAACAGAAAGAACTGCTTGGATTTCTTGTATTAAGAGGTAATCATTTCAAACACGAAGACTTTTTATGTTGCTAGTTCATCTTCACCAACACTCTCTTTCCACTATATCCCCATGCCGCTCATTTCAGATGGCCAGCATATCTGTAAAGCCACTGACACTGAGGTCACCATGAGATGAGGGTATGAAGGGCCACCGAATCTGGGACAGTGTTTTTCACAGGGCTCTTACTTTACATCTACTTTTCTACAATATATGTGACCTCCCACCACAAAATCAGTCTTAACTCTCAGTCAGTCGAGCAGCACTAGGAGCTGAAAAGGTGACTGAGGGTCTGTCTGGGGTGTTTTGACTTTTTCTCAAAATTGATTTCTGTAGACTATAATCTATCCCCCACAGAAATTTGTTTCTTGAAAAAATGTTATTAATCAATTTAAATCGGTATTTTGATACACTGATCGCAGCAGAAAGAACGCAATTTCCTACCAAAAGTACCTATTTTTGTCTCTTATTATGAACCGTAACCTGCACAGTACCCGCACATGTACATGTAATATACTGATGGAAAGCTCTTTGGTGCATCTTTCAGATAATGACAGCGACAATTGGAAACAAACTGGGTCAAAGCCACTAAATAAAAAATGTAAGGAAAATGTATAGGAGAACACACAAAAACTTTAGAGGCCGTTTTCTCAAAATGGCCGTCATACAATTTAATGACTTTAAACATACATAACTTCTACATTGTTTTTAATACAAGCTTTATTCAAGTACTAAAATAATCAGTAGAATGTATACTTTCCAGTGATATGTATATCTCAAAATGCCCAAAATGCTAGTTAAAACTGATCTTGTGGTGGGAGGTCACATATGTTGAATCAACCCATGCCAATCTCTCCTTGAATGTTATCCTATCTGACATAAAGTCAAATCCTTTTCAATTTCATTTCAGTTTCTCTAGATGACGGCTTAGCGTTCGGAATAATTTCTATAAGCAATAACTCCAGAAATGCCGTGTGATGTAGAAGATTCAAAACGATCATGGCATATGCCATTAGCATACACATAAGCTCTATGTGCTGGCAAGGTCGTGAGGTTCTACCTGAAATGAGTGTTGATATATAAAACCTGAGTCAACGAATGGCAATGATATTCAGAGATCAGAGGCCTCGCTTTATATATGTAAATATCTTTCAAATACTATGGCTGTTGCCTAAGTTAAAGGATTATTTCCAGATCATCTCTGACATAATTGGATGGAGCGTATTATATGGAACTCTCATGTTTGATAAACGTCGTCTTGACAAATTGTAAATTAAAGCAGTTCCCTGCAGATTGGGATGCTTGAGAGCTCGTCCAGTATAACTACCATCTCCATCTTCTGGAAATTGTGCTTTAGAACTTTCCATTCCGTGTGTGTGTGTGTGTGTGTGTGTGTGTGTGTGTGGTGTGTGTGTGTGTGTGTGTGTGTTGTGTGTGTGTAGTTGTGTGTGTGTGTTGTGTGTATGTGTGTGTGTGATGTGTGTGTGTGTGTGTGTGTGTGCGTGTGCGTGTGGTGTGTGTGTGTGTG
>CM060313.1:38776215-38791215 GCA_030674185.1 Monoplex corrugatus | reverse complement strand
TATTGCATTTATTGTATTGTATTTTACTTTTCTTTGTTTTAGAATAACCGTCCCATCTTCTATGTCTTCTTATCAGTCGCCACAGGGGGTGGGACACATTTTCACAGTGCCATGACGATGATGATGATGACTATGGGTGCTGTTAATAATCAAGATGCTATGGAGTTCCATTCTGGACTAAAACTGCGTGACAGGACTGTACTCTATGCTCCATTTCATAATATATCCTGGTGTCAACCAGGATCGAGAGAGACACAGACACCTGCAATGTTGATCAGGACATTTGAGCATACGTGAAGTAGATGAGACTTAAGTATGTGGTCCCATTTCTTGCCAATAAGTCCATGGAACGCTAACAACCGGGTTGGAGTCTGTAGCAGCCAAAAAAAATCCCACACTGGTTTTAGTATTTGTGTTTTGTATTTCATATTTATATTCATTTCTTCTGATACAATGGATTTATCCTGTGAAACGCGGACTGTTCCCTCTAGTGAGAGCTGGTCACCGTAGTGCAGTGCCGCACATTTTTTTTACCCAGACTTCAGAAAGGCAAGAAGGTTAAATGGTCTTTAAGGGGAGGGACCTGGGAACCGAACCTATTTCTCCGATATCTTATACTATGGCAGCTGGGCAAATGCCCTGTTCTTCATAATTTTCAACTGCCTTGGGATCTTTAGCGTTTTTTGTCCCTTTCCAAAGGACTAGACGTTCAGTTTGATTTTTCAGTCAAACTGAGGAGAAAAATCGAGGCCTCAACAGGAAAAAACAACCTCGTAACCTCGTTTTTAGTTGTTGGCAGGTGAACGTCGGAACCATTCTGCCACTATCCTCCTGACATGATTGATGGGATTCGAACCCACAACCTTCCAGTTAACATCCATTGCACTGACCACTGCATGACAATGACTATTCCTGATAATTCTTCATAGTGCCTATAGAATGCCATTATAATCAACCATCAGGATGACTACTCATGAACATTATTCATAGTGTCTTTAGAATGCTAATATAATCAACCAACGTGATGACTACCAATGAACATTCTTCAGAGTGTCTTTAGAATGCTAATATAATCAACCAACAGGATGACTATTCCCGATAATTCTTCATAATGCCTATAGAATGATATCATAATCAACCACAGGATGACTGTCAATGAACACTCCTCATAGTGTCTATAGAATGCCAGTAAATCAACTAAAGGATAACTAGTCATGAACATTCTTCATAGTGTCTATAGACTGCTATCGAAATCAGCCTACAGGATGACTATTCCTGACAATTCTTTATAGTGTTTATATAATACTAGTACAATGAACCATATGATGATTGTTCATAAACATTCTTCACAGTGTCTATAGAATGCTAGTACAATCAACCACAATAAGACTACTCCTGAAAATTCTTCACAGTGTAATCAAACAAAGGATGACTCCATGAACATTCTTCACTGTGCAATTAAACAAAAGATGACTCCATGAACATTCTTCACAGTGTAATTAAACAAAGGATGACTCCATGAACATTCTTCACAGTGTAATCAAACAAAGATGACTCCATGAACACTCTTCACAGTGCCTGTAGAATATCAGTACAGTCAAACAAAGTATGACTATCTATGAACATTCTTCACAGTGTCTGTAGAATGTCAGTACGACCAAACAAAGGATGATTATCCATGAACATTCTTCACAGTGTCTATAGAATGTCAGTACAGTCAAACAAAGGATGATTATCCATGAAATGAACATTCTTCACAGTGTCTGTAGAATGTCAGTACAACCAAACAAAGGATGATTATCCATGAACATTTTTTACAGTGTCTATAGAATGTCAGTACAGTCAAACAAAGGATGATTATCCATGAACATTCTTCAGTGTGTCTGTAGAATGTCAGTACAACCAAACAAAGGATGATTATCCATGAACATTTTTCACAGTGTCTATAGAATATCAGTACAATCAAATAATGAATGACTATCCATGAACACTTTTCAAAGTGTCTATAGAATATCAGTACAATCAAATAATGAATGACTATCCATGAACACTTTTCAAAGTGTCTATAGAATGTCAGTACAATCAAATAATGAATGACTATCCATGAACACTCTTCAAAGTGTCTACATGTACACAATGAAGAACAAGAATGCCTGTGCAAACAAACTCAGGATGACTATTCATAAAAAAAATATTCATAGTTTCTATAGGATACCAGTACAATCACCCAAACGAGGGACGGTTTCTCAGCAGACGCACACAACACACACACACACACACACACACACACACACACACACACACACACACACACACACACATACACACACACACACACACACACACACACACAACACACACACACACACACACACACACGCACACACACACACACACACAAACATACATACACACACGTACACACATACACACACACATACACACACATACACACACACAAGATTCCTTCTTCATCTGGTGACAAAGGCAACATAGATTTTTGCTTGATGGGTCGATCGTTTGAATGAAATCAGACATTGTATGTCTACCAAACACGTGCAAACAGTAAAATGTTGAAGACTCCTGGGGATGGTTTCTCGCAATATTGCTATTATTTACACTTTCTGTGCTGCCAGTTCCCACTCCATAAAGGGATCTTAAGTATCGACTTTCTGTCTGATGTTGACACGTTCGTAAAGGTTAAGTTTGTGTGAGAAGTTGACATGTTTTTTGAAAGTAAAGTGAGACGAATTCAAAAGGACAGTCAGTGACAGTACATAATTATCATCAGCCCCAAAGGTACAGTTGTCTCCCCTGTAATGGTAAGATTAAGCAAACAGAAAAACACAGACACGTAAACCAATAAATTAAACAGATGACTGTCTGGAAATACAAAGAACAAATGTACATTTTGTTGCTTTATTTATTTATTTATTTATTTAAATTAATTCATTTATCTATTTACTTATTCGTTTATTTATCTATTTACTTATTTAGTTAGTTAGTTAGTTAGTTAGTTAGTTAGTTAGTTAGTTAGTTAGTTACCTCTTTATTTCTCTTGATTGGTTCATTGATTGATTGATTGATTGATTGATTCATTCATTCATTCATTGAATCAATGGTGTGTTTTTTTCTAATACGTAAAGTGCAACCATCGTTCTCTGATATGGACTGTTTGTATTACACATATTGCATTATTATTATCATCATCATCACCACCATCATCATCATCATCATCATCATCATCATCATCATCATCATCATCATCATCATCATCATTATCATTATTATTATTATCATCGTCGTCGTCGTCGTCATCGTCTTCATCATCATCATCAGCAGCAGCAGCAGCAGCAGCAGCAGCAGCAGCAGCAGCAGCAGCATCATCATCATCATCATCATCATCATCATCATTATTATTACTATTTTTATTATCATTATTATTATTATTATTATTATTATTATTATAAATATCATTATTATTATCATTATTATTATGATTATCCTTATTATTGTTGCTGTTATTATCATTATCATTACTTACTAGAGGCTCGTTACACCAGTACATGTGTAACTATGCCACATTGTTGCATGTGTTCTGTTCTCTGTTCTGCCCCATAGACAGAGACATAAACAGAATAAAAAAACAGGCATAGACATAGAGAGATAGACAAATGCATAGAAACATAGAAGAAACATAGAGAAATAGACATAGACCTAGGCAGATGCTACTTAACGCGCATCTTAGTATCTAGAATTTAGAAATCGGTGGGTTGGAACCCCAGGACCAGTTTCCCAGTTTCCTTCCCCCCCTTGCCTTCCCCACCCCTCCCCATTCAGCAAAATGGGCGTCGACCTTAGCGATCATTTATATCATGTGTAGAGGGGGTGCGATAGTCAAGAGTATAAGACGTCAGACTTGTGATCAGAAGATCTGAGTTTGGTCCTGCCTGGGAAGGTTACCTGCTGCCTGGTGGAGATAATGATGGGAATTTTTTTCCGATCTCCCACATCAACATCTCCCGTGGCAAAGAAACATCCACGAGGCATTGTTCCAGGTGGAAGACGACGACGACGACGAGGACGACGAGGAAGAAGAAGAAGAAGAAGGCAGAAGAAGAGATGGTGGAAGGACAACATCCGAGAATGGTCAATCGAAGAAGAAGGCAGAGGAATATATGGGAAGACAACATCCAAGAATGGACAGGCGAAGAAGAACTCAGAGGAATATATGGGAAGACAACATCCAAGAATGGACAGGCGAAGAAAAACTCAGAGGAATATATGGGAAGACAACATCCAAGAATCCACAGACCTGAAGCTCAGCATTTCCCAAAGAATGGCAGAGGACCGAGAGAGCTGGAGGAGCCTTGTCGCAAAGCTATCAGTGTTGTCCGTAGCAACGCAAGGTTTAAGGATAAGTAACGTAACATAAAGGTCAACATTGTGCATACCTGTTATAGTATGGTGGCCATTTTTGTTTTATACCCACGTAGAACATCAAACTGCGTGTAATATGCACTTTAAAGATCCTGTGAATCATTTTGTAGAGTCCAGTGACTTAAGAATACGTGAAAAAATAAACCACGCCCGCCGAGAATGCAGTTTGCAGACTATGTAGCAACATAGCGCCTGCACAGTACGTGCAAAACAATATGTATACACGCACCCAGAATAATCGGATTACTTCTTTTCAAAAATAAAAAAAATTAAAAAATGATGCAACTGTCGTTAGCATATGCCGTAAACGGAACATTACGAAACAACACACTTTACCAATGTCTTATCACTGGCTTTTCGGTCACTTTGTGTCGAGTAAGCGCGTTCTTCCCAAAACATCAGAGATTGCGGCGCGCATGGAGTTATCACGTAATAGCAGAGGAACTCTTATGCATAAAGGACAACAGCGTCACATGCGTGGTCAATAATTCTTTCGGCCAGGTTTGCTTTGAAGTGTCTCTGACCTGGTGTGTTGAGCTTTGGTCGTTTTCTTTATGAAGGAGTCAAAGGATATGCGTTGCTGAGACAAAACTCATGACCATCATGTGCCTTGCCGCATGGCATTGGCGATCATGGCCCTCCTCACGAATCTATCCCATGTCACTTCAGCCACCTTACACCATCATCATCATCATCATGTCGAGCTTGCTCGGCTATCCATGACACTTTTCTTCCATCCTTCTCTGTCAGACATTGCAGTAGGTAGTTCATCATATTGACAGCCCGTATCATCCATCAGTTGGTCGATGAAGGTCTTCTTTGGATGTCCTGGTCTTTGTTTGCCGTGGCTGGGTCTCCATAGTAGAACACCCCCCACCAGTTCTTCTTTGCTACGCCAGCAGTGTCCCGCGAAAAGCAGTCTTTGTGACGTATTGATTTACTGATTGGTGGGATCTTACGAATATAACTTTTTGTTAGTTGTATGTTTTCTCCAGGATTTGTTCAGGGCTGCACGCAGCATTCTTGTATATGCTCCATCAATCTTCTTCCCCATTGTTGTTGTTAGGGTCCAAGAGATTGAGCCATATGTAAGAACGGACTCCACCGCTGCTCGGAAGAAGTTCCTTTTCAGGTTGTCTGGCAGGCTGGATTTCCAGATTTTATCCAGTTGATTTAGAGCGCCCCAGGCATTTCCGAGTCTGGTGTTGACGTCTTGTTCTTTGGAGTCACACAGCTACATTGACTTCACAGCCACCTTACAAATCTGTCCAATGTTTTCTCCCTGGGTCTACCTTGAGTTCTCTTTCCCTGCAGCTTTCCTGTTGTGACCAGGTATTCTAATTCACCTTTCCTCATAACATGTCTTATAGATGTTGCCTGTCTTTTCCTAATCTTCTTTGTTAATAATCTTCTCGTGCCTGCTTCTTTAAAGACTGACTCGTTTGTTTTCTTTACTGTCCATGGAACTCTCAACACTCTTCTTAGAAACCACATTTCAGATAAAAGTGCTTTCTACAATTTACCTACGAAGAAAAAGACAGATTGTTTCACGCGGCAGGAGATATGCTGCGCGCGCAAGCGCGCGCGAGCGTGTGTGTGTGGTGTGTGTGTGTGTGTGTGTGTGTGTGTGTGTGTGTGTGTATGTGTGTGTGTGTGTGTGTTTGTGTGAGTGTGTGTGTGTGTGTTTTTGTGTTTGCGCGCACGCGCGCGCGCTCGTGTGTTTGTGTGTGTGTGTGTTTGCATGTGTGTGTGTGTGTATGTGTGTATGGGGGGAGGGGTGGCAGTTTGGGGGATTCCAGTTTATCTAGCTGTGTCAGAAGGTGTTGCGTGTGTGTATGTATGTATGTATGTATGTATGTATGTATGTATGTATGTGTGTGTGTGTGTGTTTGTGTGTGTGTGTGTGTGTTGTGCGTGTGTGTGCGTGTGTGTATGTATGTATGTATGCATGTGTGTGTGTGTGTGTGCGCGTGTGTGTGTGTGTGTGTGTGTGTGTGTGTACGTATGTGTGTGCGTGTGTGTCTGCGTGTGTGTCTGCGTGTGTGTCTGCGTGTATGTGTGTGAGCGTGTGTGTGTGTTTGTGTGTGCGTGTGTGTGTGTGAGTGTGCGTGTGCGCGATTGTGTATGTGTGTGTGTATGTATGTATGTGTGTGTGTGTGTTTGTGTGTGTGTGTGTGTGTGTGTGTGTGTGTGTATGTGTGTGCGTGTGTGTGCGTATTTGTGTGTGTGAGTGAATGCGTGCGTGTGTGTGCACGAGCGTGTGCGTGTATATACGTGCGTGAGCGCGCGCGCGCGCGCGGTGTGTGTGTGTGTATTTATATACGTACATGCTTGTGTGTATGTGGGGGTGGGGTAGGGGGATGGATTCGGGGAATACCAGTTTATTTAGCTGTGAATGGGTGGGTGCCTTGTGATGCTCGAGGCTGACGAAGGTTTTACCAGCGAGAAAGGAAAGTCTCTTTTTATGTGGCTCTCGCTTAAGGGCGGAGAAGGAGGAGGCAAAAAGAAAATGGTGCGGGGGGAAAGAAAGGAGACAGCTTTTAGAGAACTGACAGAAATGTAGAGTGAGGTTTCAATCACTTAAGACCAACGACCTTATTCTCTTTATGTTCCATCTCTGTCTGTCCGTCTTTTTGTTTGTCTCTCTCTCTGTTTGTCTATCTGTCTGTCCGTCTGTTTGTCCCTCTGTCTGTCTGTCTCTCTCTGTCTCTGTCTCTTTCTCTCTATACCTGTCTGTATCTCTCTCTCTCTCTCTATCTCTCTCTCTCTCTTTCTTTCTCTGTCTTTCTCTGGCTCTGTCTGTCAGTCGGTCGGTCTCTCTGTCAGTCTATGTCTGTCTCTCTGTCTCTGTCTCTGTCTCTCTCTTTCTCTCATCTCCTCTCTTCTCTTTCAATGAAGTATCACTACATGTATAACAATACATTATGGCTTGTTTTTTTGTTTTGTTTTTAATTTTCTTTCCTCTTTTTTTGTTTTCTCAGATTTTGATGGATGACGATGACCTCGCTGAGAGAATGAGGACCCATAACTCTTCGAAAAGGAACGGTGTCCTCCAAGTGAAAGGAAACGTCAAGCAGTGACGGTATGCATGGGCATCGAATCAGTGTGCACAACGTCTCAGGATGGCTGGACACAATGCCAGATGGTGAAAGTCTGCCCCCTGGAGAAGAACGGTGTTACGTTTAGAAATGTATCAGCAGAGAAGTAAAGAGGAGGGAAGATAACTGAGCTTCCGACAGTGAAACGGAGAAAGAGAGATGGAAACATAATATGACGTGATAGGCTGGCCGAAACGTGAAACGATGAAAAATAAATGCCTCTAAACTGTAAACCGTTGCCTGTAGAATGAAAATGTATTTGTATTGTGAATACTGAAACAGGGAAATGGTGAAAAAAGAAAATGCATCGTGAATGGTGCATGCACTCATTGTGAAATAATTAAGCATACTGTTAAACGCTGCTCGCAGACTGAAACTCAGGCTGTCTTTATGCCATGAACAGTGAAACAGTGAAATAATGAAACAGTGAATATTGTGCCTATGATGTGAAACAGCGAAACAGTGCTTAAAGCGTGTAATGCTGCCTGCACATTGAAACCCAGGCTGTGTTTATAATGCTATGCTATGAAAAGTGAAATGGTGAAACGATGAAATAGTGGGTATGCTACCCATATTGTGAAACAGTGAAACAGTACCATACCATGAAACGCTTCCTGCAGAATGAAACCTGTTGTTGCTGTTGTTGTTGAAAAGTGAAATAGTGAGAAATTACACATATTGTGCCCTCAATATGAAATTCTGAAACAAAACACATCGTGATTTAATATCCACAGAACAAAGCGATGTTTATCCTGTGAGTGTTGAAACAGTGAAACAGTGCCCAAATTGTGAAAGTATACCTGCAGAGTGAAACGGTGCTTTTTTTTTTTTTTTATCTGTGAGAAATGAAACGGTGAGAAAACAAGTGTACTGTTTTGACATGGTGCCCTGATTGCCGAATAGTGAAATATACCGTGATATAACCCATACAGAATAAAACAATGTTTACACTCTGAATGTTGAAACACAGACAAAAATGCCCAAATTGTGTAAACGTACCCCCAAAGTGAAACGATGTTTATGCTGTGTTAATTGAAATACCGAAAAATGCCCAAATTGTGAAATGGTACTTAAAGAATGCAAAGATGCTTTAAACTTTGAGAAGTAAAACGCAGAAACGGTGAAACAACGTGTTGTTAAGGAAAGGATCTCCAACTTGGCGAAAGACACTCTCAACCCCCCCCCCCCTCAACCGCCACCTCCTCCCCCCCCCCATTTTTTTTTTTTTGTACCATCAAGATTGTCGTGAGGAGATAAAAATTGGCGCTCAGAAGCGATTAGGGAGGACTGAAGATGATGCGCAATAAAACAATGAAACAACATATGCTATATTCTGACATATGCTATATGCCCTTAACATGAAGCGATAAAACACACTGTGAAATGTTGCCTGCAGAATAAAATATAATTCATGATGTAAAATATGAAACACTGAAGCAATGACAAAAGAGCGCATACAGGTGATATGGTGCCCTCCGTGTCAAACAATGAAACACACAAGTGAAATGATGTCTACAGAAAGAAACGGTGCAGTGTTTATGTTGTAGATACTGAAATATGTAAATCATACCTTCAAAATTGTGAAATACTGTCTGCGCAATGAAACAGTGTTTATGCTGTAAAAAAAAAAGATAAGAAGAGAAACGGTGCTCATGATGTTGTGATGTGGAGGCCTAAACATGAGACAACAAAGAAAAAAAGTGCCCTAACCGTGAAAAGATGTCCGCATGATGAAACGGTAGTCATGCTGTGAAAAGTAAAAGAGTGAAACGATAAACAGCACAGAATTGTGATAAGAAGCCCATTATGTGAAACGATAAAACAGTATACACAAATTGTGATAGTGTGCAATTTGTGATATGGTACCCATAATGTGAAACGATGAAGCAGTGTACAAATTATGACATGGTGCCCATAATGTTAAACGATGAAACGTGCTGTGAAATGATGGCTGCAAATTCGAATGATGCTTATGTTATGAAACTTGAAACAGAGAAATAGTGTGAAAACAGCAAAACAATGCCCACACTGTGAAGCAGTGCCTAAACCGTGAAATGGTGTCTAAACAGTGAAATAGTGTCAAAACAGTGAAATAATGTTTGAAATGAGAAATAGTGTCCGAACAACGAAATAGTGCCCAAACAGTGAAATAGTGCCCAAACAGTGAAATAGTGCCCAACGAAATAGTGCCCAAACAGTGAAATGGTATCCATACAGAGAAATAGTGCCCAAACAGTGAACTAATGGTCAAACAGTGAAATATAGTCCAGCCATGAACTAGTGCCCAAACAGTGAAATGGTGTTCAAACAATGATATAGTACCCAAATAATGAAATAGTGCCCAGCCGTGAAATAGTGCCCAAACAGTGAAACATTGTCCAAACAGTGAGACAGTGTCCAAACAGCGAGATTGTGCCCAACTGTGAAATAACACCCAAACTGTGAAATGGTGCCCAACCGTGAAATAGTGTCCAAACAGTGAAATAATGTTTAAACAGAGAAATAATGCCCAACCGCGAAATAGTGCCCAAACAGTTTCCAACCGTGAAATAGTGCCCAAACAGTGAAATAGTGGCTCAAACTGTGAAACAGTGCCAAACAGTGAAATAGTGGCTCAAACTGTGAAACAGTGCCCAAACAGTGAAATAGTGGCTCAAACTGTGAAACAGTGCCCAAACAGTGAAATAGTGGCTCAAACTGTGAAATAGTGCCCAAACAGTGAACTAGTGGCCAGACAGAGAAACAGTGACCCCAAAAAGTGAAATAGTGTCCAAACAGTGAAATAGAGCTCAGAGGGTGAATAGAGCTCAAAGAGTGAAATAGTGCCCAAACTGTGAAATAGTGCCCAAACAGTGAAATAGTGCCCAAACAGTGAAATAGTACCCAAACAGTGAAATAGTGCCCAAATACTGAAACATTGCCCGAACAGTGAAATAGAGCTCAAAGAGTGGCATGGTGACCCAAACATTGAAATATTGCCCACACAGTGAAATAATGGCCTAAACAATTAAATACTTTTCAAACGTTAAAACAGTGCCTGAAAGTGAGGTGATGCCCACCTGTGAAATAGTGGCCCACCTGTGAAATAGTGGCCCACCTGTGAAATAATGGCCCACCTGTGAACTAGTGGCCAGTGAAATAGTGGCCAAACAATGAACTAGTGGCCAAACAGTGAAATAATGGCCAAACAGTGAAATAATGGCTAAACAATGAAATAATAGCCAAACAGTGAAATAATGTCCTAAACAATGAAATAGTGCTCAAACGTTAAAACAGTGCCTGACAGTGAGGTGATGCCCACCTGTGAAATAGTGGCCCACCTGTGAAATAATGGCCCACCTGTGAACTAGTGGCCAGTGAAATAGTGGCCAAACAATGAACTAGTGGCCAAACAGTGAAATAGTGGCCAAACAGTGAAATAATGGCCAAACAATGAAATAGTGGCTACAAAGTGAAAAAGTGGTCAAACAGTGAAATAGTGGTCAAACAGTGAAATAATGGCCAGACAGTGAAATAGTGGCCAAACAGTGAAATAATGGCCAAACAGTGAACTAGTGGTCAAAACAGTGAAATAGTGGTCAAACAGTGAAATAGTGGCCAAACAGTGAAATAGTGATCAAACAGTGAAATAATGGTCAAACAGTGAAATAGTGGCCAAACAGTAAAATAATGGCCAAACAGTGAAATAGTGGTCAAACAGTAAAATAATGGCCAAACAGTAAAATAATGGCCAAACAGTGAAATAGTGGCCAAACAGTGAAATAGTGATCAAACAGTGAAATAGTGGTCAAACAGTGAAATAGTGGCCAAACAGTAAAATAATGGCCAAACAGTGAAATAGTGGTCAAACAGTGAAATAGTGGCCAAACAGTGAAATAGTGGTCAAACAGTGGAATAATGGCCAAGCAGTGAAATAGTGGTCAAACAGTGAAATAGTGGCCAAACAGTGAAATAGTGGTCAAACAGTGAAATAGTGGCCAAACAGTGAAATAGTGGTCAAACAGTGAAATAGTGGCCAAACAGTGAAATAGTGGTCAAACAGTGAAATAGTGGCCAAACAGTGAAATAGTGGTCAAACAGTGGAATAATGGCCAAGCAGTGAAATAGTGGCTAAACAGTCAATAAACCCAAACAGTGAACTAGTCCCCATCTTGTGTAATAGTGCTCAAACAGTGAAATTGTGGTCAAGCTGTGAAATATTGCCCGAGCTGTGAAATAGTGCCCAAGCTGTGAAACAGTGTAGAAAGTGTGGAATATTGATCAATTGGGAAATAATGCCCACTCTTTGAAATAGTGCCAGAGCAGAGATGGTGCCCAAGCTGTGAAATAATGCCCAAATTGCTAAATAGTGTCGGCAGAATAAGACGATGCTTATCCCGGGGGAAAAATCAAAACGAAATACCGTCTATGCGTTGAGACAGCAGTAGACTGTGAAACAGTGTCCAAAAGACGAAACAGTATTCCGGTGGAATGATGTATATGGTGCAAAAATCTGTCCATATGGTCAAACATTAGCTGGACAAAGGATGGTTTAATTTTTTCTCCCTATTGTGAAAGGACTTCAAGGCAGTGAATGAAGAGGGCGGTTAATTCCTTGGTCTGCCAGTATTTCAAACAGTCAAATTGGAACTCCAAATGGTACACGGTCAACTAAATCGTGCTTCGACAGTATAACTGTGTTTTGTGTGTGTGTGTCCAAAACTGCGAAAATTGTGGAAAATAAAACGGTAAAACGGTGCCCAGAAAGTAAGTAAAAATGCTTCTTGAAATCGTTTTTGTAGTTTCTGGTACTTTTCATTGTTTTGTTAACATGTTTATTTTGTTTAGCTTTCCCAGTCCCTACACCACACTTCTCATTCATGGCAACGGAATTTGGGACAATTTTTAACAACAATATGATGTTGACGATGGGGATGATAGTTTCATGCCATGGAATTCCATATTGAATTGAGTGCGTAGCAAGGCTGTACTTTACGGGTAATATCATAGCACTGGCGATCACGGTGCTCCATACTGATCTATCTTTTGTTCCTGCAAGTATATCTCTTACCCTTTCTGTCCCCACCCACTTTGTAAAATTATTATGTTTTTCTTCTCAAAGTTCTTCCTGGTGCTCTTTTTCTCTACAGCTTTCCTGTTGAGACCAGGTGCTCAAATGTCTCTTCTCTCATAAAACGCTCTACAAATGTTGCTTGTCTTTTCCTTATCTCCTTCATTAATGTTCTTTTTGTGTGTGTGTGTGTGTATCCTTCTTTCAAAACTGCCTCGTTTGTTTTTTTGTTTTTTTCTTAAAGGTCTTCCTGGTGCTCTTTTTCTCTACAGCTTTCCTGTTGAGACCAGGTGCTCAAATTTCTCTTCTCTCATAAAACGTCCTAGAAATGTTGCTTGTCTTTTCCTTACCTTCTTCATTAATGTTCTTTTTGTGTTTGCTTCTGTCAAGACTGTCTGGTTTGTTTTCTTTGCTTTCCACGGAACTTTTAACATTCTTTTTTAGAAACTACATTTCAACTGCCTAAATCTCGTTCTGATTTTAACTGGTGGTTGTCCAGGCTTTGCATCCGTACAAGGGTACAAGAGTATTGGTTCTATACAACAACAAAATGTTTATCATCCTGACGTCAAACACTTTTCATTTTCTTGAACGCTGTTTTAGCGTGGTCATTTCTGCTGGATATGTATCCAATGCAACTGCCGTCTGATTAAATGACTGTTCCCAGTTATTTGAAACTACCAGCGTGTCTCAACGTTTTGCCATATGCTGTTATTTTACATGAGAAGATTTCTTATTGTCTGCTAATTACTTATCAATTCAGTCTTCTTTCTATTTAGCTCTGCTCCTTTATTTCTGTATTCTATTTTTTTCCATTGTATTCACAAGGTTTTATTGGATTTTTTTTCATTTTCTGTTATTAGAACAATGTCATCTACTGTACATAACGAAGATTATTTATCATTTTCCTCCAACTTTTATCCTAGGCATACTTCTAGGTTTTTTGTGATCATTTTGCTGTAAAGTGAAAACAAATCTGGTGACAGAGCACACATCTGTGTATCCCCTTTTTTGATATGAAAAAAGAAAACTTACATAGCTTTCTACTGTCGTTGCGGCTGTTTGTTCCCAATACATAATCCGTATTATACTTAAGCTTTTCCATTAGTACTGAGCTTTTCCAGTTGGTTAATCATTTCTTCGTGTCTTACTCGATCAAAAGCCTACGTATAATCCGCAAAACATGACTCATCATCATCATCATCATCATCGGGTGTCTGGCCGCATGACGTTGGCGATTATGAACTTCCATCTGTCTCTATCACATGTTGCCTCAAGCATCTCTTCCACCTTTCTTGTACCCAGCCACTCTGCAAGTCCGACTAGTATCTTCTCCCTGGGTCTACCTGGTGCTCTCTTTCCCTCCAGCTTTCCCGTTGTGACTGGGTGCTCCAATTCCCCTTTCCTCATAAAATGGCATATAAATGTTGCCTGTCTTTTTCTAATCTCCCTTATGAGTGATCTACTTGTGTCTGCCTCTATCAAGACTATCTCGTTTGTCTGTTTTTTGATGTCCATGGAACTCTCAACATTTTTCTTAGAAACCACATTTCGGCTGCCTCAATCTTGTTCTGGCTTTGCTTGTTGACTGTCCACGCCTCGCAACCGTCCAACTGTATTGGTTCTGTATAATATTCAAGAACTCTCTTCCTGATGTTAATTGACAGGCATTTGTTGGTAAGAATGCTTTTCATCTTCTTGAATGCTGTTTTGGCTTGGCCAATTCTGCTGGCTATTTCTGATGTGCATCTGCCGTCTGGTGAAATGATCTTTCCTAGGTATTTAAACTTATCAACCTGTCTCAAGGTTGTGTCGTTTGCTGTTATTTTGCATGAGGGGATTTCATATTTTTTACTGATCACCATGACTTCAGTATTCCTGCTGTTTAGTTCCAACCCCTTACCTTTGCTTTCTATTTCTAGTATATTCACAAGGTTTTGTTGGTCCCTATTACTTTCTGCAATTAGCACGGTGTCATCTGCGTATCGAAAGTTGTTTATCATTTTTCCTCCAACCTTTATTCCAGGGTCTTCCTCTAGGTTTCTCATGATGTTTTCACTGTAAGGTGAACACAGATCTGATGACAAAACATGACTGTAACTGTTTAGCCAACTCAACTTTCTGTGAGAGGTCTTAGGATATATATGGCATTTCAACGGTTCCTTTCCCTTCAACAAAACCACATGTTCTTCTGCTATTTCTTGTTTAATTCTGTTCCTTGTCTTCATCATGATTATTCTTCATAGAATCTTCGTCACACGACTCTTCAAGCTTATTATACAATGAAGTTTGTATTCTGTAGCCTCTGCTTTCTTTGGACATGCAAAGAAAATTGACTTTGATATATTTTAGGAGTTGTTCCGGTGTCATAAATTTCATTTAGGACTGTTACTTTTAAATACCGAATTCACC
>CM060313.1:38761215-38766215 GCA_030674185.1 Monoplex corrugatus | reverse complement strand
TCATCATCATCATCATCATGTGCCCTGTAGCTTGGCGTTGGAGATCATGGTCCGCCATGTGAATCCATCTTTTGTTGCTGCAAGTACATGTCTCACCCTCTCTGTCCTCAGCCACTCTTCAAGTGTGACCAATATTTTCTCCCTGGGTCTTCCTGGTGTTTTCATTCTCTCCAACTTTCCTGTTGTGACGATGTGATCTAATTTCTCTTGCCTCACAAAATGTCCTGTAGATCTTGCTTGTCTTTTCCTAATCTTCTTTAGCAATGTGTTTCTTGTGTTTGCCGTCTTCAAGACAGTCTATTTTGTTTTCTTTGCTGTCAATGGAACTCTCAACATTCTAACATATATATGCCAATGCCTAAACAATGGTATAGACGTTACCTAGGGAACAAGTCTGTGACTGACAGACAATACCAGATTCCCCGTGATGACGAAATACACCCATTGACTCCCACACGACGATTTTGTGTCAGTGCTCTCAAATGAAGTAATGCCTACAGTGCCGGCAAAAAAAAATCTTTACATTGACAGAATTTGACAAAAATCACCACAAATCGTACATTTTGAATCAAATAAGGCATTTTCTAACATTTCTTTGGCCACATACCTACTATTTTGTCATGTTGCCTTTAGCCTTGATGACCTGGTTCAATCCGGATGGCATGACTCTGCCAGGGAGACACAGTAGTGCTTGTCCATGGCCACCCACAGCGTCTTCAGTGTCTCCTTCAGCCGTTGCAGACTGCTTGGCTGGGCCTCCTGGACCTTGTTTTTCATGTAATTCCAGGCATTCTAGATGGGATTGAGATCAGGGGAGTTACTATGTACGGGACCAGAAGCTTGCTACAACAAAACAAGAACATGCCACTTATATATTGTTTAGGAGGCTGATAGATTTTCTCGTGCAGACTGACAAAATACATGTAATGCTCGTACTTGCAACAGTGTGATAAAATCTTTCAAACCCATTTCGTAAATGGCATAAGCGAGCTTTCTGCTTTTCCAAACAACAGGTGACTTAGAGCTCAAATTTGGCAACAGATGTACAGACTTAAAACAGAACGTATGGCGGGCATTGGCCGGGATTTTCAGTCTAACGTTCTCCCGTCTGAGCTGTTCAGGCCAGTGTCCAATATCGGGTGTTGATGGAATTGGAACCATTCACACCCACTTTTCTTACTGACCAGAATTGCCAGCTTTCTGTGGTTCCAAACCATACGTGACTTTTCAAACGTTGACAGTAGACCTGTAGACTTATTGCAAAACTTTTGAGCGTGCACTAAAAGGGACCAGACTAGGAACTTTCGTGATTTTAAGCTAACCTTTGACTCCCGCACCCTATCCACGATCTACAAAATCTTAACCCTTTGACCCCCTTCACCCTGTCCACCGGCTTCCCTGCAGAGTGCTGGTGGTTTGAGTGAGGGAGCCAGAGGACTGAGCTTTTGCTTTGCTAGCATGGTGGACATGGAGCCAGGTGATTGAGTTTTTGCTTTGCTAGCATGGTGGACATGGAGCCAGATGATTGAGTTTTTGCTTTGCTAGCATGGTGGACATGGAGCCAGATGATTGAGTTTTTGCTTTGCTAGCATGGTGGACATGGAGCCAGATGATTGAGTTTTTGCTTTGCTAGCATGGTGGACATGGAGCCAGATGATTGAGTTTTTGCTTTGCTAGCATGGTGGACATGGAGCCAGATGATTGAGTTTTTGCTTTGCTAGCATGGTGGACATGGAGCCAGATGATTGAGTTTTTGCTTTGCTAGCATGGTGGACATGGAGCCAGAGGATTGAGTTTTTGCTTTGCCGGCATGGTCGACATGGAGCCAGATGATTGGGTTTTTGCTTTGCCGGCATGGTGGACATGGAGCCAGATGATTGGGTTTTTGCTTTGCCAGCATGGTCGACAATGCATGAATGCTGGTGGACAGGGTGCGGGACTCACAAGGTTAACCAAGGGTAGCTATTCATATTCACATTTTGGGATTAGGCGTACGACTTTATAAGCCATCGATAGACGTGCATCAGTATTTAGAAAAAGCTTTCGACCTTTCATTTCATGTACAGGTCCTGGAACCTCTGTGATCCAAAACCGTAGGTTGATGTTCATGTGTTATTGTGGATGAAGAGACTGACGGATCACGTGCTCACATCGCAACTAAAATCATGTGCGTGTGTTCTATCCTCACAGTCAGTGAACTGTCTGTTAATTCAAAATTTGAAATTACCTGCCCACAGTGATATTAACAAACCAGTGTGCAGACGTGTCTATATGTGTATATGTATGTATATATATATATATATATATATATATATATATATATATATATATATATATATATATGTGTGTGTGTGTGTGTGTGTGTGTGTGCGCGCGCGTGTGTGTGTGTGTGTGTGTGTATGTATATCTGGTCGACTATTGTAGGTGATAAAGTCCAGCCTAGCACTTTATTTGTGTACCCTCATGTGGGATCTCAGGCCAATGTCTGATGCACACATGTGGCCGCATACTGGATACCCAATGGAACGTTCTGCAGAGTTGGTTCTGGCCTTTATTGCTGCACGCTTTTCAACTAGGCTGCTTCGTCTTTCATTTCCTAAGTTACTGTTCCTTGCGAATAGCTTTCCTCCATTCAGACCTGTTTTTGGCCATGATCTCCAAATGGGAAATATATATGTATATGTGTATACATGTATATATATTTTACGATCAGACTCAGCGAGATTCAAAAACGACTGTCAGTTCAGGACTGACACAGATTCATAAAATTACACAATCATAATGTTCTTGCATCGGTTCGGACAGAATGTAATATTTTTGTTTTGTTTTGTTTTATAGTTTTTTTTGTTTGTTTGGGTTTTTTGTTTTGGTTTGTCCTTTGTTTGTCCGTTTGTTTGTTTGTTTGCTTAATTTACTTGTTGGTTGGTTGGTTTTTATCTCAGAATCAGCCAGATTTTTTTTGATAGATCAAAAGCAGTTGCAGTGGGCATGGATATTTGCAACAGGTTGTTTTTTTAATTTAAAAATGGCAGGTTGCATCGCCAGGCTAAAAATTGTCACGCTCACTTCTCATTCGAATACAGCAAGTATCTGAGACTCTAAGCAACAGTTCATCACTCAGATAGTGGCGCAGACCTGTAAAATCAAAAAAAAAGAAAAAAAAGTACCCAACAGATGATAACGCAGATTTCCAGAGGATGTGCGTGCATCAACAAGCTGAACATTTCTTTTCTAATTCAAATTCAGAACCAGAACGTTACTGAGTTTCCATACAGTAGATTATTGCTAATGTTTACGTGATTTTGACTTTGAATTTGACGTCAAGGAGGACAGAAGAGGGGCATCCATGGGTCATGACCTAGATACGGCCCGGCCCCCTTAAGAGTGTCAGGAGTTAATTAAGGGCCGAAACACTTGACGGGGGGGGGGGGGGGTGGTCTCCTTTGAAGAGCTTCTGCTGTCCCGCTCTTCCCAGAGTTTCTTACTACTGATGATACCAGCACTGACCTGTGAACTCAAAGGGAAAATGTGCTGCAGATAACAAGCTTTTTTTTTTTCCATTGACTTGTGTACTCAAAGGGACGGAAGCTGTCTTTCAGATAACAAGCTTTTTTTTTTTTTTTTCTTGTTTTTTTTTCTTCTTTTTTTTTTCTTGTTTTTTTTTTTTTCTTGTTTTTTTTTTTCTTTTTTTTTTTTTTTTTTTTTTTTTTTTCTTCCCCCCCCCCCCCCCCCCCCCCCCACGCAGACCCACAAACGACGTGCGTGTATCGATATTCTCACCTTTGATGTCCATGCGTCATGTACGAAAGCAGCGCACGTTCTGTGTGACTGAAAACAAACAGCGAGTGGAGCGATCACTAACACTGACTGCCCGCGTGGAGTACGTTTCCATGTACGGTACTTGATTTTCTTCGTTTTACGGAACGGTGCTCTCGATTTTACGCTGTTGACGTGCGGGAATGCTAGAGCGACTGATGTGTTCTTTGTCCTATAAACCCGTTCGGCGCCACCAAAATATGTGACTTGTACTACTTGAGACGACTTATGTGCTTTGTTAGTTCTTTGTGTTTTAGAAACTCGTTTAGTGTCACCATAGAACGTGGATTGATTATACTATTTAGGTGTTTCGGTGTGTCTGCAAACTGATTCAAACTGTGAGGATTATAACTCGTTTTTTGTTGTTGTTGTGCTGTTATGTACTTCGAAACATCGTGTAAATGTTGTGTGCACTCTCTTTTACCAAGTTTTTACTGACATGTGATGGGTTGATAAAACACAGACGCAGTTGATGTGTTGATAAACCGCAGAACACAGACGCAGTTGATGTGTTGATAAAACACAGACGCAGTTGATGTGTTGATAAAACACAGACGCAGTTGATGTGTTGATAAAACACAGACGCAGTTGATGTGTTGATAAACCGCAGAACACAGAAGCAGTTGATGTGTTGATAAACTGCAGAACACAGACGCAGTTGATGTGTTGATAAAACACAGACGCAGTTGATGTGTTGATAAAACACAGACGCAGTTGATGGGTTGATATAACACATGGGCAGTTGATGGATTGATATAACACACACACGCAGTTGATGGGTTGGTAATACACAGTTGATGGGTTGGTAATACACAGTTGATGTGTTGATAAAACACAGACGCAGTTGATGGGTTGATATAACACACACGCAGTTGATGGGTTGATATAACACACACGCAGTTGATGGGTTGGTAATACACAGTTGATGGGTTGATGAAACGCAGACGCAGTGGATGGGTTGATATAACGCAGACGCAGTTGATGAATTAATATGACGCCGACGCAGTGATGGGTTGATAAAACACAGACGCAGTTGATTGGTCGATGAAACGCAGATGCAGTTGATGGGTTCATAAAACACACACGGAATTGATGTGTTGATAAAACAGATGCAGTTAATGTGTTCATAGAACACAAACACAGTTGATGGGTTGACAAAACGCAAACGCAGTCGGTGGGTTGAT
>CM060313.1:38743715-38748715 GCA_030674185.1 Monoplex corrugatus | reverse complement strand
TAAAATAGAATAAGACAGGATAAATAAATAAAATGAAATAAGATTGATTTAACATTTAAACTGTCTATGCAAATTTAGTGTTAAATTCGATCCACACATAAGTGAACAATAACAATATGGGACATGTTGTTCATATGCAAATACTAGCTAACACACACACACACACACACACACACACACACACAACACACACACACACACACACATACACACACACGCGCGCGCGCGCGCAAACACGCGCACACCACACACACACACACACACACACACACACACACGCACACACGAACGTTCGCACATAGAGGCACACACAAACACACGCATAAATAGACGCGCGCACACACACGGAGACACACACACACACACACACACAGACACACACACACACACACACACAGACACACACACACACACACACACACACACACACACACACACAGACACACACACACATACTCACACACACACACACACACACACACACACACACACACACACACACACACACACACACACACACACTCCCCGCTCAACTGGGTATAGAAGAAGAAGAGGAATAGGATAACAAAAAAAAAAAGGACAAGAAGGAAAAAAGAAGTGAGAAAAAAAAGGAAGGGAAAGAATGAAACAAGAAAACAGAAAGACAGAAAAAAACAAAGAAGAGTCATCTAAAATATTGCATTTCATTTTTTTCCATCGATTCATCCTTACATTCATACAAATCTCTAAGCAATCATTTAGTTTTTGTTCATTCATTTATTTGTTTATAGACAGATACAGACAAACAAAGAAAACAAACGAGACAGTCTTGATGAAGGCAGACACAAGAAGACCATTGATAAGGAAGATTAGGAAAAGGCAGGCAACATATATAGGCCATTTTATGAGGAAAAGGGAATTGGAGCACCTGGTCACAGCAGGAAAGCTAGAGGGAAAGAGAGCACCAGGTAGACCGAGGGAGAAGATATTGGACGGACTTGCAGAGTGGCTGAAGACAAAGAGGGTGGAAGAGGCGCTTGAGGCAACAAGGGATAGAAACAGATGGAAGGCCATGGTCTCCAACGCCATGTGGCAAGGCACTTGATGATGATGATAATGATGACATACAGACAAACAGGCAAACACACACACAGACACACAGACATACAAAAAGCAGAGACAGACATGGATACATAGGTGCAGTATAATTCCTTTTCCAATTATATTAGATTGTTAATCAATCATTGATTGATTGATCGATTGATTGATTGATTGAGTGAGTGAGTGATTGATTTGTTTATTTGTTTATTTATTTATTCATTATTTATTTATTTGTCTAATTATTTATTTGATTATTTATTTATTTATTTATTTATTTATTTATTCATTCATGTATTTCTTTTTTGTTGTTGTATTCGTTTATTTGATTTACTTACTTGCTTATTCAATCTTTTATTCGTGGATTCATGTGTCTGTTTCCTATCTCAATGAGGAAATCAGCCCTGATTTCAGATCGTAAATCCTTCTAACAAAAAGAAGTGAACATGAGTATAAATGGGAATAATTCATTTATTGATCATCTCGTTTATTTATTCGTTTACATATTTCATTATTTATTCATTCATTGTATGGTGCATTCATTTATCATATTACGCGTGTCTTTGTTTGTTCGATCATTTATTTGTTTGTTTATTTACTCATATCTATGGTGGAACAAAATCCCAAAAGGTTGCAAACTCCTTCTTCATCTAACAAACAAAACCTGTTTATTGCTCCAACTTTCAAAGAAGGCGCGGCACCCATGCGAAAGTTATGGATAACATTAACCAATATAGCCCCCCTGACAGTGCAAAGGGAGATAAGCCTTGAAGCGGAAACGGAAATTCTTGGGAATTGGTCTTTTGTGCGCTTGTTGTTGCATGTTTTCATCATTCTTTGCTTGGCTTAATTCTTTGTTTATCGAGCAAAGCTAACGTCAAAATAGAATAACGTAAATCATTTCTATCGAAAGATAAGGTTAATATTTATTTTTTGTTTTCTTCGTTCTCGTCTTTTTCTTTTCTTGTTCAGGTAACCTAGTAGCTTATTTCGGTCAAAGGTCACGTTCATAATAAGGAGTCGTGTGTTCAGTCTTCAGCGAAAAAAATATTCGGAGATTGGAGATTGTTTGAATCCATCTGCGCGCCACCTAAATCTGCCTCCAATAATACTTTTTTTCAGACTCCTTGAGCCTGCGCACGACCCTATGCGTTGGCAAGGTCTTATATGAAGAGCAGAGGGGTGAGAACGCGACCTGTGAAACACAGTTGCACACACAAGGAATGATAACATCATTAAGAAGGGCGGCGAACCGGTCAGTTTTTATAACAGGCTGTGCATACTGGTTAAAAAAAGTATAGGCTAGATAAAGCATAGGCTAGGTAGGACCTCAGGACCAGGCCAGCTCATGGGTTTATATGCAGGGTTAAAGCTTCTGCCATGTTCATGATGTTAGTGTGTATGGATATTTTTACAGGATTAACGCACTCAGGGAGGTTCCCTTTGTGCTCACCTTTTTTTTTCGTCCCATTGTCTACGCCATCTTGATGGCCACAGAAGCTGGCACAATTTTTTTTTGACAATGCGATGATGGTAATGTCGATGAGGATGATATTCATTATGCTATGGAGTTCCATCTAGGATTGAGACTGCGTGACAGGGCTGTACTCTACGCTTGCTATCATAATATATCCTGGCGTCAGCCAGGCTTGAGAGAAACAGACACCTGCGGTGCTGGTAAGAAAATTTGAACAACACGCTTAATGATGCATCCGTGAAGTGGATGAGACTCGACTGTGTGGTTCCAGTCTTCCCAATGAGCCCATAGAACGCTGAACTCTTGGCCGAAAAATTCCACAATGATATATTTTGAAAGGACTGATGGGGATTCGAACACACAACCTTCCAGTCGGTAGTCCGTTGCGTTAACCACCGCACCACGGCCACTGGTGTGTATATGGAATTCGTTCCGAGCGCGGAGGACGTCATCTGTAGAAACTGAAACTGAAATTGTAGACCGGCTGACTGTGTTCATACGAGTCATGGACTCGTGATGTGGTGTCTTGACGTCAGAATCAGCATGTATGCAGCACACGCACACACAGACACTAACAGACACAGACACAGACAAACACACACACACACACACACACACACACACACACACACACACACATACACACACACGCGCGCACACACACACACACACACACCACACACACACACACACACACACACACACACACACACACAAACACACACAAACACACACAAACACACACACATACACACACACGCGCGCACACACACACACACAAACGCACACACATACACACACACACACACACACACACAAAACACAACAACACACACAAACACACACACAGACACAGACACACATACAACAAAACACACACACAACCACAACACACACACACACCAACAGACACACAACACACAAACAAACACACACACAACACACAAAACACCACAACACATCACACACACACAATACACACACACACACACACAACACACACACCACACCACCACAACACACACACACACACAACACACACAAACACACACACACCACACAACACACACACACACACACACACACACACACACACACACATACACACACACACACTGGCCCTTTTGCTCCATATCTTAATGCTCCCTGGTAAACTACTCTGGTGGCGTCGGCTCAGTGTTGTATAGGTCACCTTTGTTCTCCATCTCTCTCCTTGTTTCACCTTGCGGCGCAGGCTCATGGACAGTGCCAGACAACTATTGGCAGATTCAGGTAGCACGCATACAGACTCTTAAATAATGTCAAATCCTTGACTTTTTTTTCCTTCTTGATCACAGCCATCGACACCGACTTCGGCATGATGGTGACGACGACGACAACGATGATGATGTTGATGATGCTGATGATGATGATGATGATGATGATGATGATGATGATGATGATGATGATGATGATGATGGTGATGATGACGATGATGATGATGACGACGACGACGGGCGACGACGACTATGATGATAACGATGGTGATGATTGTGATGATGATGATGAAGAAGAAGAAGAAAGAAGAAGAAGAAGAAGAAGAAGAAGAAGAAGAAGAAGAAGAAGAAGAAGAAGAAGAAGAAGAAGAAGAAAGGAGGAGGAGGAGGAAGAGAAGAAGAAAAAGAAGAAGAAGAAGAACAAGAACAAGAACAAGAAGAAAAAGAAGATATGATAAAGTTGACGTGATGACGATGTTGTCGTTGTTATTGTTGTTGTTGTTGTTGTTTTTGTTGTTGATGACGATGATAATGATGATGATTGTGATGATGACGACGACGACGACGACGATAATGAGGATAATAACCACAGCGACGATGTTTACGGCGACGACAACAATGACGTCAATGATGATGATGACTATGGTTGTGATGATGGTGATGATGACAGTGACATTGTTGAAGACGATAGTGTTGATGATGATGATGAGGAGGAGGATGATGATGAGGAGGAGGAGGCCAACGACGACGGTGATGATATGTACAAACACTAAACCCCACCATTCTTTCTGTCAAAGTGGTGTTATGCTACATCTGTTCTGTTTACCATCATCGTTTACATTTCATGGATCAGTCACAACATCTAAACATAATCCAGGGTTCGAAACGCTAATTGTCATCTACAAAATTGACAAGCAGGTG
Source organism: Monoplex corrugatus (assembly GCA_030674185.1). Taxonomy (NCBI): domain Eukaryota; kingdom Metazoa; phylum Mollusca; class Gastropoda; order Littorinimorpha; family Ranellidae; genus Monoplex; species Monoplex corrugatus. The sequence continues at coordinate 38,743,984 of CM060313.1, read as the reverse complement.
CCATGCTCAATGCTGACAACGCATTGCTTATAGATTCAATTTCTCACCCCTGCGATATTTTTTACTAATGTCTTGTGCTGTGATCATTCAGGATCTTCTCCATTTCCTGACATCATGGGCGTCAGTCCGTGTAGAATGTACTACAATACAATACAATATTTTATTTATATAGCGCAAAATCTTGATAAAATCAAATCTAAGCGCTAAAACAGACACACACGCACGCACGCACGCACGCACGCACGCACGCACACACGCGCACACACACA
>CM060313.1:38733715-38736215 GCA_030674185.1 Monoplex corrugatus | reverse complement strand
AGTGGCTTGACCTGTGCATTGTTGTAACTTGAGAGAACAAAATCAGGAACAGATCTTCATCTTGAAAGAAATGTGATAAGCAAAGCACACAATACCTTTTTTTTATCTTTTTGAGAGAACAAAAACAAGAACAGATCTTCATCTTGAAAGAAATGTGATAAGCAAACACACAATACCTTTTTTTTATCTTTTTATCCTTCCCCTCCTAACCCCCCCCACCCACACCGACTATTTTTTTCAGCTTTAGCTCTTGAAGAGGGTACGTGACACACAGACAGTTAGAGAGACACAGAGAGAGACAAACAGACCGACAGAGATAAAAGGAGGGACAGAGGAAGAATGTTGTGTAAAGGACGATCACGTCCATCTGCTTTGATCTTAGACATGGCCCCTTGATCTTCCCTCCGACTCTGGTCACTCTCATGTGTTTTTTTTTGTTTTTGTTTTTTTTGATCTTCTGGAAAGTCTTTCAAGCTGGGATGTCAAGTTTGGAGTTCCTTCAAAAGGGTTTCATAGCACCCAGACATGTCCATATGCGCTGTGTACCCAAATATGTTAGCGGATATCGGCAGGATGTGCAAAAGTCTGTGTCTTGGCCAGGTCTTGAAATAGGAGGATTGGGAGGATGTCGGAAGAGGCAAAACTTATGAAACACTAATGTGGCACCACTAGAATGACTGGGATGTTAGGATAGGCAATGATTGTTTGATTTGTTTGTTTGTTTGTGTGTTTGTATGTTTGTGTATATGTTTGTTGGATTATTTGATTGTTTGTTCGCTCTGTCACATTTCCAATGCCACATTCATGGCCGGAGAATCTGGGATTACATATTACAATATCATTTAATGCATGACAAAGGGGATAACAATCAGGTTGTTGAGGAGTTCTATCCTGGATTGAGATTGTGTCACAACGCTTTGTTCTGTGCTTCCTTTCATTAATACATCCTGGCGTGAACCAGGCACTTGAGACACCGACATCTTTGATGTTGGTTAAGAAATGTGAACAATTCCCCATGACAAACACAGAGGCAGAGAGACAGACAGAGACAGAGAGACAGAGGTAGATACTGAGAGAAAGAGAAACAGAGAGAGAGAGAGAGAAACAGAGAGAAACAGAGAGAGAATGAAAGAGAGAGAGAGAGAGAAAATGAAACAGAGAGAGAGAGAGAGAAAGAGAGACAGACAGACAGACAGACAGACAGACAGAGAGACAGAGGATCAAACAGAAAAGAGAATGAGAGACTGATACAAGGGTTTGACGCTTACATTGGTGTAACCTGACAGATCACAAACAAGAACAGATCTTCATTTACGAAAGAAATGTGATAAGCAAAACACCATTTCTTTTTCTTTGTTCCTTCCCATCCCACCCCACCTCCTTTTATTTGTTTTACGTTTACATGTAGCTCTTGCACAGAGTAAGGAACACAGACAGTTAGAGAAACAGAGAGAGAGAGACAAACAGACCGACAGAGGTAAAAGGAGGGACAGAAGAAGACCAGTGTGCAATGGACGATCACGTCCAGCTGTTTTGATCTTAGACATGACTTTTTGATCTTCCCTCCGACTCTGGTCACTCTGAGCTTTTTTTTCTGATCTTCTTTCATTTGTTTTCCTTCAAGCCAGGTTTTGGAGTTTGGAGTCTATCCAAAAGAGATTCATGACACGAGAACAAATCCATATGCGCTGTGCCCAAATATGTAAGTGAATATTGACAGGATGTAGAAAACCTTTTATGTCCTGGCTGACCAGGTCTTGAAATAGGAGTGTTTGAGTGGGCGGTTGGAGAGATAGAAGTTATGAAACACTAGGCTGACCATACTACAATGCACGTCTTAGTACGCGCGAGTCCAAGAGAACTGGGTGGGCAATGAACATTTGATTTTGTTTGTTTTTGTGTGAGTGTGTGTTTTTTGTCTGTTTGTTTGTCTGTTTGTTCAGCCACGTCTCCTACACCACATTCATGGCCAGAGAATCTAGGATAAACGTTTCACAATGCCGTTTGATGCATGACAATGGTGTTGATGATCATGTTAAGACATTTTCATTCTGGATTGAGATTGCATCACAACACTGTGTTCTGAGCTTCCTTTCATTAATGATGTCCTGGCTTGAACCAGGCCCTTGAGACACAGACACTTCTGATATTGGTAAAGAATTTTGAACAATGCTCTCACTGACGTATCCCTGAAGAGGATTAAGGATGAGACTTTGATGCGTGGTCCAAGTCTTCCCTAGCACTATCGATGCTGGGTATGAGCTGGTTGGGGCCGTAAAATCCTACAATGATTTTGACACAGAACTGATGGGATCAACTGGTCAATATTTATGTTATGGGTTGGTACTGTCATGGGAAATCATATCAGGAATCTGCAACTTTATCGAAACTTTAAATTGTGTACTTCAGAACATTGTATTACTCAAGGATAGTAGCATCGGGTCCCACTGGACCTCTTTTACTGCTAGGCTTTGCTGCTCAAAACATATAAGTGTAACGA
>CM060313.1:38708715-38718715 GCA_030674185.1 Monoplex corrugatus | reverse complement strand
GTTATCGGTTGTGAGGTAATTCAATTTTGACAGAGCAAAAAGCGTTGCATCTTACGCTATTTTAAATTAAATGCCAAATCTGATTTTTTGGCTTAAACTGTTTTCATCCACACAACACCCCCTTTGCTGTAAATATTGACTTTAATTCTCATCTTGACATCATGTTTTAAGCAAAGCAAGTGGTGAGCTGGTTTGAATTGCTCCATGTGTGTGTGCTGTGTGTGTGTGTGTGTGTGTGTGTGAGTGTGTGGATGTGTGTGTGTGTGTGTGTGTGTGTGTGTCTGTGTGTGTGTGTCTGTGTGTGTCTGTGTGTATGTATGTGTGTGTGTTTCTCCCTTCCTCCTCCCCCTAATCTCTCTTTCATCCCCCCTCTCTCTGGCCTTCTTTCTCTTTCTATTACGTACACACACACACAAACAGTACACACACACAACACACACACACACACACACAACTAATACACCACACACACACAACACACACACACACACACACATACACATACACACACACATACACACACACGCACACACACACACAAACACATACACACACACATACACAAACAACACACACACACACATACTCAAACACATAGACGCACACACCACACACACATACACACGCACACACAGACACACAACACACACACACACACACACACAGACACACACACACAAACAACACAACACACACACACACACACACACACACACACACACACACACACACACACACACACACACACACTCCAAACACTGAAATAGATTGTTCTAAAGCACAATTTCCAGAAGATGGAGATGGTTATACTGGTAGAGCTCCCAGGCATCCTAAGCTGCGGCAAACTGCTTAAATTTGCAATTTGTCAAGAATGAGTTCATCACACACAGAAAGCTCTATATAATACGCTGCATCCAATTATGTCAGACATGATCTGGAAATAATCCTTTAGCTTAGGAGAGAGCCGTAGTATTTGAAAGATATTTACATATATAAAGCGAGGCCTCTGATCTCTGAATACCATTGCCATTCGTTGACTCAGGTTTTATATATCAACACTCATTTCAGGTAGAACCTCACGACCTTGCCAGCGCATAGAGCTTATGTGTATGCTAATGGCATATGCCATGATCGTTTTGGATCTTCTACATCACACGACATTTCTGGAGGTATTGCTTATAGAAATTATTCCAATCGCAGAGCCGTCATCAAGAGAAACTGAAAAGGATTTGACTTTATGTCAGATAGGATAACATTTTAGGAATGATGGGCCCGGGTTGATTAGAGATATATTGTGAAAAAGTAGATGTAAAGTAAGAGTCCTGCCACGCGATCTGACTCCAAAAGGGAACTCAATAGCATCATCACTGTCATCTCCATTTCATCATCATAGCGATGTGGAAAACACTGTCCCTGATTCTGTGGCCCTTTATACACTACTCTCATGATGACCTCAGTGTCGGTAGTTTTACAGATGTGTTGGGTTGCTGAAATGAGCGGCATGGGGATAAGTGGAAAGACAAGTTGCTGAAATGAGCGCCATGGGGATACAGTGGAAAGACAAAGTTGCTGAAATGAGCGGCATGGGGATACAGTGGAAAGACAACGTTGCTGAAATGAGCGGCATGGGATTACAGTGGAAAGACAAAGTTGCTGAAATGAGCGGCATGGGGATACAGTGGAAAGACAAAGTTGCTGAAATGAGCGGCATGGGATTACAGTGGAAAGACAAAGTTGCTGAAATGAGCGGCATGGGGATACAGTGGAAAGACAAAGTTGCTGAAATGAGCGGCATGGGGATACAGTGGAAAGACAAAGTTGCTGAAATGAGCGGCATGGGGATAAGTGGAAAACAAAGTTGCTGAAATGAGCGCATGGGGATATCAGTGGAAAGACAGCGTTGCTGAAATGAGCGGCATGGGGATACAGTGGAAAGACAACGTTGCTGAAATGAGCGGCATGGGGATACAGTGGAAAGACAGCGTTGGAGAAGATGAACTAGCAAAGAATATTTTTTTCGTCTGTGAAGTGATTGCCTCTTAATATAAGAAATCCAAGTAGTTCTTTCTGTTTCAAACCCAGCTGTAACGATTGATTTGCCAAATGTTGTTGCTGTCATTTTAGCTTGTTTTCAATTCGTTTCCATGTTATCGGTTTCGAGGTAATTGAGTTTGGACAGAGCTAAAAGCTTTGCATCTTTTGCTGGTTTAAATTAAATGCCAAATCTTTTTTTTTTTCTTGTTTGGTTTTAATTGTTTTCATCCATGAAACATCTCCTTGCTGTGAACTTTGACTTCAGTTCTCATCTTGACATCATGTTTTGTGCAAAGCAGATGATGTGCTAGTTTTGATTTGCTACGTGTGTGTCGAGCGTGTGTTTGTGTGTGAGTGTGTTTGTTTGTGTGTGTGTGTGTGTGTGTGTTTGTGTGAGCTGTCATGATTGTCTTTCTAAATGTTGATGCTGTCATCTTCTTGTTCTTGTTCTTGTTCTAGCTCTTGTTCTTGTTCTTCTTGTTCTTCTAGTTCTTCTTGTTCTTCTTGTTCTTCTTGTTGTTATTGTTGTTGTTGTTGTTGATGTTCTACTCTTCTTCTTCTTCTTCTTCTTCTTCTTCTTCTTCTTTCTTCTTCTTCTTCTTCTTCTTCTTCTTCTTCTTCTTCTTCTTCTTCTTCTTCTTCTTCTTTCTTCTTCTTCTTCTTCTTCTTCTTCTTTTTCTTCTTCTTCTTCTTCTTCTTTTTCATCTATTTGTAATTTTCTTTTTTTCCTGTCTTTTATTATCACCATCAGTGTCATTTTTTTTATTTGTAACCTCCTCTCGTCTTTTTCAAGATTGTATCTACTTACAGATTATAAAAAAAATGACACTCAGCAATACAAAATAAAAGGCAGAAACACAATCAAAGACAGAAAAGCTAAGAACCAACATAAGAAAGATAACCAACGAAACAAAAACCCTTAACAAATGCGATCATAGCCTATATGTAAAAAAATATCCAGGAATTCAAGTACACGTGGAAATTCCAGCTTACGATTGCCACACAAACTCTCTTCTTCTCGTTCATTCTGATCGGTTTCTTCGTTTGGATAGATGGTTGACACGAGTGTCCTTTCCTCTGTCAAATCCCCTACTTCTTTGTTCATTGATTGCCTTGGGCTTTTTTGTTTGTTGTTGTTTTTGATTTGTTGTTGTTGTTGTTGTTTTCGTTTTATCATTTCTTTGTATTTTTCTCCCTCAGATGAAGAGAGGCAAGGAAAAGACGCGGGAAAACGATAATGACAGTGCTGATGAGGTGATGAACATTTTTTTGCAGGCTGTTGCAATACTGCACAATCGATTTTACAGGCTTTGACCTCAGCAACTGCACGAAACCTTGGAAATCATGAACAGCCGCAGAGGATACGTAACTGATAATGCATGATTTGAAAAAAGAGAAAAGAAGAACATCAGGAAAGAGAAAAACAACGACAACAGAACTAGAGATTATTTGTTAAAAGAAGAATCAAAGAGAACCAAAAAGAAAAGAAAAGAAACAAGACAGAAAGCTTAAAAAACGGGAGAAAGGAAGAAGAGACAGAGAAAGAGAAAAAAATAAAAATAAAAAAAAGAAAGAAAATGAAACAAGAAAGAAAGAAAAGAAGAAATGTCAAAAAGAAAGAAAAAAGAAAAGATAGGTAAACACAAAGAAAGAGCAAAAAGAGAAAGAGAAAAAAGGAAAGAAAGCAAGCATGGAAAGAAAGAAGGAAAGAAAGAAAGAAAGATAAAAGGAAGAAAAGAAGGAAGGAAGAAAGACAGACAGAATGAAGAAAAACGAAAGAAAGAAAGAAAGAAAGAAAGAAAAAGAAAGAAAGAAAGAAAGAAAGAAAGAACTGAAAATTGAATTAGATTAGAAATTGTTCAAGGGAAGTACATCATACTCGGATACTTTCATCTACTGTTAATCTGGATCTGTCGATAAAAACCCTGCAAAATCCCTGAACTTTAACTGAAGTCTATTGGTCTTGAAATAGCTGTGAGTACTTAGACAAGAGAGGTCTTACGGCACCATCAGACTGATCTGAACACTAAGATGGACAGATGACAACCATTTTGTTTTTGTTTTGTTTTTTATGGTGCAGGTTGATGCTTTGAGACTTTGACACTGTGACACTTTGACAAGTTAATACTTTAACATTTCGGTAGTTCGATACTTTGATACTTTGATGGTTTGATACTTTGACGTTTTGCCACGTAGATACGTCGACTCGTTGATACTTTAGTACTTAGACGCTTTAGTACGATTAATACTTTGATACAGCGAAACTTTGTTCTTTGACGCTTTCAGACTTTCATAGTTTGATGCTTTGACCTTTCGATCCTTAACATGTTGACAGTTTGATATCTTGACACGTTGACACTTTAATTCATGACGTTTTTACAGGTTAAACCTTCACAACTTTGACAATGTTTCGCTTTGGTGCTTTGATACTTTGACACGACACTTTGACAGTTTGACACTTGACACTTTGATATTTTGACACTTTTGACACTTTGACACGACTTTGACCGTTTGACGCTTTGATACTTTGACATTTTTGACACTTTGATACTTTGACAGACTTTGACACTTTGACACTTTGATATTTTGACACTTTGGTACTTTGACACTTTTGACACTTTGATACTTTGACACTTTTGTACTTTGACGCTTTGATACTTTGACACGTTGGTACTTTGACACTTTGGTACTTTGACACTTTGATATTTTGACACTTTGATACTTTGACAGACTTTGACACTTTGACACTTTGATATTTTGACACTTTGGTACTTTGACACTTTTGACACTTTGACACTTTGGTACTTTGACACTTTTGATAATTTGACACTTTTGATAATTTGACACTTTGAAACTTTTCACACTGTGATACTTTGATGCTTCGACACTTTGACACTATGATACTTTGACACATGGATACTTTAACATTTTGATATTTTGACACTTTGATTTTATGACACTTTAACACTTTGATGCTTTAACACTTTCATAGTTTGACACGTTACAGTTTTGATACTTAGACACTTTGATACTTTAACACTTTCATAGTTTGACACGTTACAGTTTTGATACTTCGACACTTTGGTACTTTAACACTTTCATAGTTTGACACGTTACAGTTTTGATACTTCGATACTTTGATGCTTTAACATTTTGATAGTTTGACACGTTAACGTTTTGATACTTCGACACTTTGATGCTTTAACACTTTCATAGTTTGACACGTTAAAGTTTTGATACTTCGACACTTTGATGCTTTAACACTTTCATAGTTTGACACGTTAAAGTTTTGATACTTCGACATTTTGATGCTTTAACACTTTCATAGTTTGACACGTTAAAGTTTTGATACTTCGACACTTTGATACTTTAACACTTTCATAGTTTGACACGTTAACGTTTTGGTACTTCGACACTTTGATACTTTAACACTTTCATAGTTTGACACGTTAAAGTTTTGATACTTCGACACTTTTGATGCTTTAATACTTTCATAGTTTGACACGTTAAAGTTTTGATACTTCGACACTTTGATGCTTTAACATTTTGATAGTTTGACACGTTAACGTTTTGGTACTTCGACACTTTGATGCTTTAAAACACTTTTATAATTTGACACTGGTATTTTGACACTTATATTTTGACACTTTGTGATACTTTAACTATGAGATATGTTGACACTTTTAACACTTTGATATTTTGGCTTTTTTAACATTTTGACATATCGTATCTTAAACAAAACGTTTTAATTTTTTTCATTAACTGATAACATCTTTAAAAGCAAGCCTGAACAAACAATGATTTCTAAAGCAGGCTGTGTGTGTGAGTGTGTGTGTTGTGTGTGTGTGTGTGTGTGTGTGTGTGTGTGTGTGTGTGTGTGTGTGTGTTCGTGCGTGCGTGTGTGTGCGTGAGTGGGTGTGTGCGTGTTCGTGCGTGCGTGTGTGTGCGTGTGTGTGTGTTGTGTGTGTGTGTGTGAGAGACAGACAGACAGACAGACAGAGAGCAAGAGCGAGAGGAGAGAGAGAGAGAGAGAAAGAGAGAGAGAGAGAGACAGAGAGAGAGAGAGAGAGAGAGAGAGAGAGAGAGAGAGGGAGAGAGAGAGAGAAAGCGAGAGAGAGAAAATCGTTTCAGAGGGTGTGGAATAAGGAAAGTATATTATTTCTTACGTCCAGTCCTCGTCCAAAGAAGATCTACATTGTACTAAATTAATTAGATAACATAGATATTCCAACAAGGGAAACTTTATTTAAAGCATTTGGTCAAAGAAATAGATTTAATTTTTTTTCTACTAAGTAGGTAACCAGCATAAAATGTGTTACCACTTGATCTGATTGCTTTGCTATGTAGGACAAGACTAATCAATGCTTTTGAGAAAGAGCGAGAGCGAGAGAGAGAGAGAGAGAGAGAGACAGACAGACAGACAGGCAAACAGACAGACAGACAGAGACACAGAGAGAGACAGAGAGAGAAACAGAGAGAGAAACAAGAGAGACAGAGAGAGAGACAGTGACAAAGAGAGAAGGGGAGAGAGAGAAAAAGAGGGAGAGGAAGGGAGTGAGGGAGAGAAAGATATAAAGAGAGCGAGGAAGGGAGGGAGGGAGAAAGAGAAAGAGAGAGAAAGGAGAGAGAGATCGAGAGAGAGAGAGTGTATGTGTGTGTGTGTGTGTTTGTGTGTGTGTTTGTGTGTGTGTGTGTGTGTGTGTGTGTGTGTGTGTGTGTATGTGTGTGTGTGTGTGTGTGTGCGTGTGTGTGTGTGTGTGTGTGTGTGTGTGTGTGTGTGTGTGTGTGTGTGTGTGTGTGTGTGTGTGTGTGTGTGTGTGTGTGTGTCTTTGTAGTGCTTCTGGGAGTGCTGTAGAGATCTTCGCGTTTATCCGCTTCGATTTTCTAAAGATGAAAGACATTCTGTCACCAACACTCTGGTTCCCAACACGTCTCATGAATTAATGAGGTTCCTCGATCATCACTTAATCGTATTGATTACTGACACAGCAGAGTGGTTGTTATGTGTTTTGTTGTTGTTTTTTATAGACATTAAAATATTGTTGTTTGATGGGTTTTTGTGTTATTTGTGTTCATGTTTGTGCTTTAGGTATAAATGTTTGATACTAATCAGATATTGTTTTCCTGCTATGTACACGCTCTTTGGACTAGGGCTGGAAGGCTAAACAACCATGCATTTACTTTCTCCGTGTCCTCGCAAATACAATCAGTTTTTGATTCTTCTTCTCTTTTTTTCGTCTTTTTCATAATCTTTTAAATCATATTTTGGAACACTGGATAAGCACCACAAAATACAATGAAAATGAATGAGATCTTAATATGGAGTCATGAACAAAACAAAACAAACAAAGCAAAACAAAAACGTAAGGGCAATATAGAATGTATTCCACACTACATGTACATAGTAACATATACACTGATAAGGCTACAACATTTATATATACACATGTAAAAAAAATATAGTTGATCTCTACCATGGAATATTGGTTTATGATTGTGCAAGTCCATATCAAAATTGGACAAGCATATGTTCAACTTTGTATTGGAATGTTCTATTTTGAATCATCTCTACTTGCTTTCAAAAAACGGAAACGTATATAAAGGTATTGAACTCTATTTGTTAGACTTTGATATCAAAAGACAGTAACCCCAAATGTTTACAATGGAATGAAAAACTTCGTTGTGTCTTTGTACGTGAGTATATATTCTACTCCACGAATTTGAATTCCTTTTGGGGAACTATCCTTTCTTATCGTTCTGGCTAAAACTTTCTACACATTTAATAAATACGTAAGGTGAAACTGGATCTCCCTGTCTGCAGTCTCTTTTTACATGAAACCATTGCGTAATCTGACCATTTAAGATGATGGCTGATTTTACATTTGTATGGAAAGTTTTGATCCCAGGACAAACACTCTCTCAAAAACCATAAATTCTCAAAACTTTGTGTAAAAATCCCTATTCTATTTAGTCGAAAACCTAATCAGAATCAATTCAAAGAAGTAACCCCAGGTTAATTGTGTACATTCAAGTAATTAAGCAATTCGTGTATCAAAATATAATATCTCGTATGAGCCTGTTGACCACGAAACTTGTTTGGTCCTTATTGATAAGTGTTGGTAAAAACGTTTTCATTCGGTCACAGATACATGCAGATGTATATTTCCTATACAACATTTAGAAGAGATACAGAACGACGTTGTTGTTTTTTTTTCTCCATATGTTGTTTTGGTTTGTCATCTTTGAGAATGCAGGTTATCAAACCTTTTTTTTTCAGGGAAGGGGAAACGTTTTCCATCTTTGCATGCTTCCTTCAGAGATTTCACGACAAATGGTTCCATTTGTTCCAGAAATAAAATCAGCTCGAAAACCACCTGTGCCTGGACTTGTTCCATTTTTCATATTTGTCAATGCTTGACTTCCTTCTTTTAAGGTTATTTTTCCTTCCGACAGCTTTTCAACTTCATATGATAATTTGGGTATCCAATTAACGAGGTTTTCTATTTTACAAGTTTCGGTTTATCTTTACCTACATAGGGTTTCAAAAAAAAAGTTTAATTTCATGAAGTATATCATTGATTTTGTAAGATCGAATTTCCTTATTTACTATATTTGCCATGTGTTTACCTTCTTCTTCTTGCGCTCTCTCTCTCTCTCTCTCTCTCTCTCTCTCCTCTCTCTCTCTCTCTCTCTCTCTCTCTCTCTGTCTCTCTCTCGTGTCTCTTTTCTCTCTGTCTCTCTCTGTCTCTGTCTCTCTCTGTCTCTGTCTCTCTCTGTATTCTCTCTCTCTCTCTCTCTCTCTCTCTCTCTCTGTCTCACTGTCTCTTTCTGTCTTCTTTCTCTGTGTCTCTTCTCTCTGTGTCTCTTTCTGTCTCTCTCTGTCTCACTCTCTGTCTGTCTCTCTCTGTGTATTTCTCTCTCTGTTTCTCTCTTCTGTCTGTCTGTCTGTATCTCTGTCTGTCTGCCTGTCTGTCTGTCTCTTTCTTTCTCTCTCTCTCTCTGTCTGTCTCTGTGTCTCTGTCTCTGTCTCTCTGTCTCTCTCTCGCTCTCTCTCTGTCTCTCTCTCTGTCTCTCTCTCGCTCTCTCTGTCTCTCTCTCTCTCTCTCTCTCTCTCTCTCTCTCTCTCTCTCTCTCCCTTTCTCTCCCTGTTTCTTTTCCTGTATCTTTTTGTGTTTTTGACAATAGTTCTGTCTCTGTGTATCTGTCTTTTTTTCCGGCGCCGGGATGGGGTGGGTGGTGGTCCTTCTCTGGCTCTAAAATCTCTGTCTCTAGGTCTCAATCTTCAAATATCTTTCTCTCTTTGTCTCTGTCTGTCTCTTACTCTGTCTGTCTCTCTCTCTCTCCCCTCCTCTCACTCTCTTTGTCTATCTCTTTCTCTGTCCCTTTCTCTCTCTCTCTCTCTCTCTTTCTCTCTCTCTTAATACACACTTACACACACACACTTACACACACACACATACACACACACACACACACACACGCAGCACATACACACACATATTGCACACGCAAAAATGCATTAAGGCTGAATGTCAACATAGCATCGCCCCAAGAAGCGTCTGGAAGAGAAATAAGTTGCTTCCTGAGAAAATATTGTTCCATACATACGACCAGATTTGTCCATATTTCCTATTTATTGCAATATGGGCTGGGAAATGCGTTGCAATATCGATTGTTGTTGCATTTACAATGGGAGAGACGGCTGGCTGTTTTGACAGAATCTGCAGATACATCCGAGATGGCATGTCTCGAGTTTAATCCTACCCCACCGTTCACCCCTCTCCTCACCTTACCTCACATCTCCTCCCTTCCCCTCACCTCCCCTCACCTCACCTTACCACACCTCACCTCACCTCACCAATCCTCCCCTCCCCTCCCCTCACCTCCCATCCCCGCACCTTACCACACCTCACCTCACATCCCCCACCTTCCTCACCACCCCTTCTCTCACCTCACCTCACCTCCC
>CM060313.1:38686215-38698715 GCA_030674185.1 Monoplex corrugatus | reverse complement strand
TGAATGAACAATTGTATGCATGTGTGTCTGGAGAGCTGGAGGGTTGGGTCCTTGCAATCAAGGTGAATCTTCTTCTTTTTCTTCTTCTTCTTCTTCTTCTTCTTCTTCTTCTTCTTCTTCTTCTTCTTCTTCTTCTTCTTCTTCTTCTTCTTCTTCTCTTCTTCTTCTTCTTCTTCTTCTTCTTTTCTTCTTCTTCTTCTTCTTCTTCTTCTCTTCTTCTTCTTCTTCTTCTTCTTCTTCTTCTTCTTCTTCTTCTTCTGAACTGAAGAAGAAGAAGAACAACAACAACAAGAACAAGAATAAGAACAAGAACAAGAACAAGAACAAGAACAAGAAACAAAAACAAGAACAAGAACAAGAGCAAGCTCAAGAACAAGAACAATAACAAGAGCAAGAACAAGAACAAGAACAAGAAGACCAAGAACACGAAGAACAAGAAGAACAAGTACAAGAACAAGAACAAGACGAATAAGAACAAGAACGAGAACAAGAAAGGACAAACACAAATCTCAATTCTTGTGAGTGCCAATTCTTAACTCTGCGGGCTGTGGCTCCTTCTATAGCATTATTTTGTTTTGTTTATTTGTTTTTATTGTTTTTGGTTTCGTTTTGTTTTTGTTGTTGTTCTTGTTTTGAGGAAATAGTGTGTGTTAATTCAAGAAATCCTTTTTGGTTTACCACAAGAAATGTCAAACGAGGAAAAGCATTGTCATTGGCAGAAAATCTATTGCAAGACTCAGGAGAAGTGTGGCAGAATGGTTAAGGCGTTTTCTTGCCTATAACTACACTCGAGATTTCAGAATTCGTTTCCCGTTGAGGCCTTGACCTTTCTCCTCAGTTTGACCGGAAAATCGAATTGAACGTCTGGTACTTCGGGAAGGGATGTAAAACGGGTCGGACTAATGTGCCTTCTGGCCAGCGCAGTAGAAAATCGTGAAGAGCAGGGCATTCGCCCAGCTGCCGTGATTGGAAATATTGGAGAGAAAGGTTCATTTCCAAGGTCCCTCCAGCTGAAGGCTAATTAGCCTCCTTGCCTTTCTGACGTCTTTGTCTTTAAAAAAAAAGGATGGCGCTGCCCTGCGGCGACGTGCTCCTAACAGGAAAGAGCACCCGAGTTTTACATAGTATATCCATTGTGACAAAAAGAAATAAAAAGAAATGAAAATGACGATGGAAATGAATACGAAAATGAATATGAATATGGCGATGGGAATGAATATGAATATGAATATAAATACGAATATGAGTGTGAATATGATATGAATATGAATATAAATGTGAATATGAATATGTATATGAATACGAATATGAATACGAATACGACTACGAATATGAATATGAATATGAATATGAATATGAATATGAATATGAATATGAATATGAATATGAATATGAATATGAATATGAATATGAATACGGATACGAATATGAATATGAATATGAATATGAATATGAATACGAATATGAATATGAATATGAATATAAATATGAATATGAATGTGAATCTGAATCTGAATATGAGCATGCATTTGCCATAAGCCATCAGCCATCCACTCCTCCATCCCCCAACCCCCGTCTCCCACCCTCTCTTTTTCCACCATTCCACAGACGCATGAAAGGCACATGCGCGTGAACGATGTCCAGAACTAAACGTAGAACATGCCATCATATATCGTTTTATTTTGTAATCTTGATTGCACCCTATTTGTACTTTGATATATTTTTCTCTTGTATTCTTTCTGTTTTTTCTTGTCTCCATTTTTTTCCTTCCATGTCATCATATACTTTTCTAAATCTTGATAGCACTAAAACTGTACTTTAATACTTTTCTTTTCTTTTATTTATTGTACTTTTTTTGTGTCCGTTTTTTTTTCCTTCCTTTCTTTTTTTTTCCTTCTGTGTTCCTATTTTTTTTCTTTTCTTTTTTTTCCAACTTGCATTCTATATTTCTTTCTTTCTCTTTTTTTTTTTCATTTGTCATTTCTTTACATTTACGATTCCCTTTCTCCCATTACAAGCGTGAATGGTTTCAAATCAACTAGAAAGAGCTCTCTCTCTCTCTCTCTCTCTCTCTCTCTCTCTCTCTCTTCTCTCTCTCTCTGTGCGTGCGTGCGTGTGTGTGTGTGTGTGTGTGTGTGTGTGTGTGTGTGTGTGTGTGTGTGTGTGTGTGTGTGTGTTTGACCATCGAATGCATGTTTCTCTCTCTATCTCTCTCTCTTTATCTCTCTCTCTTTCTCTTTCTCTCTCTCTCTCTTTCTCTCTCTCTCAATCTCTTTCTCTCTTTCTCTCTCTTTCTCTTTCTTCTCTCAATCTCTCTCTCTTTCTCTCTCTCTCTCTCTCCTCTCTCTCTCTCTCTCTCTCTCTCTCTCTTACTTCTATCACCCCACTCTTTTTCTATATTTCACTCTTTCTCTCTAGGCGTGTGGTGTGTGTGTGTGTGTGTGTGTGTGTGTGTGTGTGTGTGTGTTGTGTGTGTGTGTGTGTGTGTGTGTGTTGTGTGTTGTGTTTTGACCTCGAATGTTTTTCTCTCTCTCTCTCTCTTCTCTTATCTCTCTCTCTCTTCTCTTCTCTCTCTCTCTCTTCTCTTCTCTTATCTTTTCTCTCTTTCTCTCTCTTTCTCTTTCTCTCTCTCTCAATCTCTCTCTTTCTCTCTCTCTCTCTCTCTCTCTCTCTCTCCTCTCTCTCTCTCTTACTTCTATCACCCCACTCTTTTTCTATCTTTCACTATTTCTTTCTAGGCGGTGTGTGTGTGTGTGTGTGTGTGTGTGTGTGTGTGTGTGTGTGTGTGTGTGTGTGTGTGTGTGTGTGTGTGTGTGTGTGTGTGTGTATGCGTGTGAACAAGGCTTTCATGACTAGAAAATAAGTAATAATGATGATAATAATAATAATAATAATAATAATAATAATGATGATGATGATGATGATGTTGATAATAATAATAACAATAATAATAATGATAATGATAATAATAATAATAGTAATGATGATAAATAATAATAATAATAAAGTAATAACATTAATAATAATGATAATGTTAATAGTAATGATAATATAATAATAATAATAATAATAATAATAAAGAGCATTTATATAGCGCCTAATCTGATGAAAACAAGAGCCCTAAGCGCTTACAGGTATCACGCAGACACAACCAAACACACACACACACACACACACACACACACACACACACACACACACACACACACACACACACACACACACACACACACACACACACACACACACGCACACACACACCAGCCGACATTCAAGGCTCAAAAGACAACAAGGGGGATTTGGGGAAGTTAGGTGGTAGAGTCTTTATAAGTATCATGAGAGGGACTGGAAGAGATGGGTT
Source organism: Monoplex corrugatus (assembly GCA_030674185.1). Classification (NCBI taxonomy): domain Eukaryota; kingdom Metazoa; phylum Mollusca; class Gastropoda; order Littorinimorpha; family Ranellidae; genus Monoplex; species Monoplex corrugatus. The sequence continues at coordinate 38,695,354 of CM060313.1, read as the reverse complement.
TTCAGAGAGGACTTGAAAGAAGTGAGAGTTGCAGAGTAGCGAACAGAGACAGGGAGCTGATTCCAGATTACAGGGGCCTGATAGGAAAAGGAGCGTTGACCATAGGTTTTAGTGCGACAGGATGGTATGCGGAAGGTACGAGTATCAGCCGAGGAACGAAGTTGACGAGAGGGGGTGTACAGATGGAGGAGGTCAGAGATGTAAGGGGGTGCAAGACCGTTGAGAGACTTAAAACATAACAAAGCAATCTTGTAGCGAATTCTCTTTTCAACAGGTAACCAGTGAAGAGATTTGAGAAGAGGAGTGACATGAGAGGAACGAGATTTTCTGAAGATGAGCCTAGCAGCATTGTTTTGAACTTTTTGTTTTAATAATGACAATGATAGTATACTACTACTACTACTACTACTACTACTACTAACTACTAATACTAATAATAATAATAATAATAATAATAACAATAATGAACAAATGCTTACACTCAACACATTTTGAAATAAAGTTTGTGCACAGTACTTTGTCGTACATTTCTGACAACATTCATGTTCTATTTCATTGTTGTCACATATCTAAATGGGCCGTGCGGCTCTCCTTAGACAATTTGGGTTTCCACGGGATCCCTCAGCGATCCATATTAATGCCTGGCTTAATGCGGACACCCGATGTTCTTGGCACTGCTTATGGCAGGACCCTAGCCCTTAAGCCTTTCCCATCTCATGCCTCCAAGTTGTTGGACTATAGGAGTACGCCATAACTCTCTGGGGGAAAAAGTAAGGTAGGACCACCTGGACAGTCAACACGCAAAGTCAGAGAACAAAATTGAGACAACTGAAATGTGGTTTCTAAAAAGAATGTTGAGAGTTCCATGGACAGCAAAGAAAACAAACGAAACAGTCTTGAAGGAGGCAGACACAAGAAGATCATTGATTAATTTAAGAAGATTAGGAAAAGACAAACAACATTTACAGGAACTTTTTTTTATGAGGAAAAGGGAATTAGAGCACCTGGTCACAAAAGGAAAGTTTGAGGAAAGAGAACACCAGGTAGACGCAGGGAGAAAAAAGTTGGACAGACTTGCAGGGTGGCTGAGGGCAGAGAGGGTGGGAGATGTACATGTACTTGCAGCGACAAGGGATAGATTCGTATGGATGGCCATGATCGCCAACGCCATGCGGCATGGCACATCATGATGAGGTAGGACCCTCAGGACCTGGTCAGCTCATGGGTTTTATGTGCAGGTTTAATGCTTGTGCCATGATCATTCTGGATCTTTTTTCGTTACGTGGCATCTGTGAAGCTTGTACATATTGAATTTATTCTGATCGCAGAAACGTCATCTTGTGAAACCGAAACTGAAAATGATAAAACCGAAACTGAAAATGATAAAACCGAAACTGAAAATGATAAATCTCTCATTATCATCAGTGTACATCAGGATTCGCTTATTTTTGTTTTGTTTTGTTTTGTTTGTTTAGTTTAGTTTTGTTTTGTTTGTTTGCTTTCTTTTGTTTTGCTTTGCTTTGTTCTGTTTTTGGTTTTGTTTTGCTTTTGTTTCTGTTTCTGTTTGTTTTATTGCTGTCCCATATCTGCCCCATTCTACTTGTCTCAGCATTAGGGACAATTTTTTGTCAATGTTATGATGATTCATTAAAGAAGAGGGAGTCAAGCTTCATTTCATTTTGAAGCTTGTTCATAATCACAGAGATCTTCAGAATCGCAAAAGCCTCTATCTTCCCTAATGTTTTCCGAACAACAATAAAAATATTAAAAAATGGAAATGATTAGAATGGCTCGACCGTTTTTGTTTTTATTTGTTTGTTTGTTTGTTTGTTTTTGCTTGCATTTGCTTGTCCTTTCGATTGTTTCTTCGTTAAGAAGACCGAGCTGAGTTTGACACAAGACATGTCACGTATTCAAAAGCAATCACGTAGACAGAAAATTCATGATCACAGAACAAACACGCATGCCATAGGCTGTCAGCCACATCCCCCCATACCTCCCCTCCCAATTGACCACTCCACCCCAACAACCCCATCTCACAGACACGCATACGCATGTGCGCATAAACAAATAGCCTGAGCAAAAGGATGAACCTGTCGAGTTATCATTCTTTTTCTTAAATCTTGATTGCATTCATATTGTGCGTTGAACTTCTCTCTTCTGTTCTTTCCTTTCCTTTCTTCCTTCCTGTCATTTTTTTTTCTTCTTTCTTTCTTTCTTTCTCTCTTTCTTTCTTTCTTTCTTTCTTTCCTTCATCTTTCTTTTTTCTTCATTCGTTCTGTCTTTCCATCCATCCTTCCTTCCTTCCTTCTTTCTTTCTCTCTTTCTTTCTTTCATTTATCTTTCTCTCGCTCTCTCTTTCTTTTTCTTATTCTTTTTTCTTTCTTTCTTTCCTTCCTTCCTTCTTTCTTTCCTTCTTTCCATTTTTCTCTCCATCTTTTTTTTTAGTTGTTTATTTCCTTGTCTCTTTATTTTTTTTTTTTCTTTCTTTTTTCCATCCTTTTTTCTTTTCATTATTTTTCTCCATCCGTCTTTTAAATCATACCCCTCTTTATGTTCTTAATTTAAAGAGTTTTCTACGAAGATCGATCTAAGCTGAAGGCGCATCATTTTATCCAGATTTGCTTTTTCTCTGTGAGCTGTCTGGCTTAGTGGATTAAGCCTTGGATTTAAGATCTGGTGTCTCGAGTTCAATCCCAGCATGCAACATGACAAATGGCCCTGTTTGGTGTCAACCCCCTCCCCTCTCCTCCCCGTCACACACACACGCTCTATCCTTTTCTGTATGTTTCTCTGTCTCTCTGTCTTTGTCTCTCTGTCTCTCTGTCTCTCTCTTCTTTCTTTGTCACACACACGCACGTACTGTACATGCACACACGTACGTTCGCTGAAGGGCACGTGCACACGCGCTCTGTCTGTCTGTCTATTTGTATGTCTGTATGTCTGTATGTCCGTATGTCTGCATGTCTGTCTGCCTGTCTGTCTGTCTGTCTGTATGTCTGTCTGTCTGTGTGTCTGTCTGTATGTCTGTATGTATGTCTGTATGTCTGTCTGTCTGTATGTATGTCTGTATGTCTGTCTGTTTGTCTGTATGTCTGTATGTCTGTCTATCTGTCTGTATGTCTGTATGTATGTCTGTATGTCTGTCTGTATGTCTGTATGTATGTCTGTATGTCTGTATGTCTGTATGTATGTCTGTATGTCTGTATGTATGTCTGTATGTCTGTATGTCTGTCTGTATGTCTGTCTGTCTGTCTGCCTGTCTGTCTGTATGTCTGTATGTATGTCTGTATGTCTGTCTGTCTCTCTGTCTCCGTCTGTCTGTCTGTCTCCCTCTCTCTCCCTCCCTCTCTCTCTCTCTCTCTCACGCACACACACACACACACACACACACACTCTCTCTCTCTCTCTCACTGTCTCTCTTTCACTCACACACGCACACACACACACACACACACACACACACACACACACACATACACACACACGCGCGCGCGCACTCATTCGCCACACTGACATACTTTATATACCGCCGAGCCCGTTGTCAATGGACACAGTGCGCTAATATTGGCGAAACAGCCCCAAACCACCAAGCAAGCAGACGACATCTGATTAATGGAGGAACTTAATACCCTGACGCCAGGGACTCGTTAGGTCAGGGGTCTGTCGGACAATATGTTCTGTCCCCGATCCTCTTCAGGGAAACGACTGTGTGTATGACTTAGTGGTTACAGCACCTACATTAGAGTCTGGAGTTTGGAGTTTGGAGTGTGGAGTGTGGAGTGTGGAGTGTGGAGTTTGGAGTCTGGAGTTTGGAGTCTGGGATCGACCCCATTGGCCTGTCTGACAGATATTCCTTTCTACTGTACGCACGGAATGTCAGCATTAAAAACAAAACAAAACATAAAAAAGTACAACATAATTTATAAGTTGTGATAATATATTGAGTGTTACGTACACCAATGGTTCATACGCTTTATAAAAGCAAGAGAGACAAAGGTAGACATTGTGAATAAATGCATGTCGACCCTGAACAATAAAAGCGTGAACAACGCGCACTCAGTTTACGTTAATACTCCCATAAGCAAAAAAAACATATATAGCTGTTTCTGGCACTATTGTACACAGAAATCTATATGCAAACGGGTACGTTAAAATTGGCGTTACACTGTGGCCACGCGTTATCCTGAGGACAGCTGTCTGATTTTCACATGGTCGACAACACACACACACACAACACACACACACACACACACACACACACACACACACACACACACACACACACACACACACACCTCTCTCTCTCTCTCTCTCACACACACACACACACACACGCACACACACACTCACTCACACACACACACAAATACACATGCACACACACACACACACACATACATACACACACACACACACACACACACACACACACACATATATATATATATATATATATATATATATATATATATATACATATACACACACGCGCGGGCGCGCACACACACCGGAAGGAGAGAGAGAGAGAAAGAAACAGAAAGACATTGAGACACAGAGAGAGAGATAGGGACAGAGAGAGAGAGAGGGAGACACAGAGACAGACAGACAGACAGACAGAGACAGACAAAGAGACAGACACAGAGACAGAGACACTCAGACAGACAGACAAACAGACAGACAGCAGATAGACAGACAGAGACACACATTCAGAGAGAAAGAGAGAGACAGACAGACTGACAGACAGAAAGATAGACAGACAGACACAGAGACAGACAGACAGACAGAGAAAGACACAGAGACAGAGAGAGAGCCAGAACCAGAAATACAAACAATACAATACACAGTGGCCGGACGCAGTTGTTATGATAAACTATAGGGCCATCAACTAAGGGACGTCATATGATTACTGCTGGAAAGTAACACAGTATTCCCCCCTGGAGGCTCGTTATGCCCGGGATCTGGTAGACACAACGTACACACCGCTATTCTCCCTACTGTGTTGTCCTTGGAGTTTATCCAGACAGCATTCATCGAACTCGGACAATCCCATATATGCTTAACCCAAATCTGCTATTACTTCTCTGGTAGACTACTTGGGGCTGAACTAATTCTTGTGCTATGCACTGGCATGGTCTTGAAAGAGAGAGAGCGAGAGAGAAAGAGAGAGAGAGAGTAAGAGAGGGAGAGAGAGAAAGAGAGAGTGAGAGAAAGAGAGAGTGAGAGAAAGAGAGATAGAGAGAGAGAGAGACACAGAGAGACACACAGAAAGAGACACACACAGAGAAAGAAAGAGAGACAGAGAGAAAGAAAGACAGAGAGAGAAATAGACTGACAGAGAGACAAAGAGAGACAGAGAGGGAGATGAGGAGGAGGGTGAAGAGAAAGATAGACAGACAGACAGAGACATAGAGAGACACACAGACAGAGGGAGAGAGAGATAGAGAGAAAGAGGGAGAGAGAGAGAGACAGAGACAGAGAGTGAGAGAGAGAGAGAGGCACAGTGGGAGAGAGAGAGACAAGTAGTCATAGATAGAGAGACAGAGACAGAGAGACAGGGAGACAGAGACAGACAGACAGACAGAGAAAGACACAGAGATACACAGATCGATACAGAGAGAGAGCCAGAACCAGAAATACAAACAATACAATACACAGTGGCCGGACGCAGTTGTTATGATACAGACTATAGGGCCATCAACTAAGGGACGTCATATGATTACTGCTGGAAAGTAACACAGTATTCCCCCCTGGAGGCTCGTTATGCCCGGGATCTGGTAGACACAACGTACACACCGCTATCCTCCCTACTGTGTTGTCCTTGGAGTTTATCCAGACAGCATTCATCGAACTCGGATAATCCCATACGCGCTTAACCCAAATCTGCTATTACTTCTCTGGTAGCCTACTTGGGGCTGAGCTAATTCTTGTGCTATGCACTGGCAAGGTCTTGAAAGAGAGAAAAAAAAAGAGAGAGAGAGAGAACGAAAGAGAGAGAGAGAACGAAAGAGAGAGAGAGAACGAAAGAGAGAGAGAAAGAGAGACAGAGACAGAGACAGACAGAAAAAGAGAGACACACAGAGAGAAAGACAGAGAGAGAAATAAACAGAGAGACAGACAGAGAGACAAAGAGAGACAGAGAGGGAGACAAGGAGGAGGAGGAGGGGAGGAAAGAGAGAGAGAGAGAGAAAGAGAGACAGACAGACAGACATAAACATAGAGAGACACAGAGAGAGGGAGAGAAAGAAATAGAGAGAAAGAGAGAGATAGAGACAGAGAGTGTGAGAGAGAGAGGCACAGGGGGAGATAGAAAGACAAGGAGTCAGAGAGTGAGAGAAAGACACAGAGAGAAAAAGAGAGACCAAGAGACAGCGACAGAGAGAGAAACAGAGACAAAGACAGAGACAGAGACAGACAGAAAGAAACAGAGAAAGACACAGAGACAGAGAGAGAGCCAGAACCAGAAATACAAACGATACAATACACAGTGGCCGGACGCAGTTGTTATGATACGGACTATTGGGCCATCAACTAAGGGACGTCATACGAGCGTATGATTACTGCTGGAAAGTAACACAGTATTCCCCCTGGAGGCTCGTTATGCCCGGGATCTGGTAGACACAATGTACACACCGCTATTCTCCCTTCTGTGTTGTACTTGGAGTTTATCCAGACAGCATTCATCGAACTCGGATAATCCCATACGCGCTTAACCCAAATCTGCTATTACTTCTCTGGTAGCCTACTTGGGGCTGAGCTAATTCTTATGCTATGTGCTGGCATGGTCTTGAGAGAGAGAGAGCGAGAGAGAAAGAGAGAGAGAGAGAGAGGGAGAGAGAGAGAGGGGAGAGAGCGAGAGAGAAAGAGAGAGAGAGCGAGAGAGAAAGAGAGAGAGAGAGAGAGGGAGAGAGGGAGAGAGAGAAAGAGAGAGTGAGAGAAAGAGAGAGTGAGAGAAAGAGAGATAGAGAAAGAGAGAGACAGAGAGACACACAGAAAGAGAGAGACACACAGAGAAAGAAAGAGAAAGACAGAGAGAGAAATAGGCTGACAGAGAGACAAAGAGAGACAGAGAGGGAGATGAGGAGGAGGGTGAAGAGAAAGATAGACAGACAGACAGAGACATAGAGAGACAGAGAGAGAGAGGGAGAGAGAGACAGAGAGAAAGAGGGAGAGAGAGAGAGACAGAGAGTGAGAGAGAGTGAGAGGCACAGTGGAGAGAGAGAGACAAGGAGTCAGAGATAGAGAGACAGAGACAGAGAGACAGGGACACAGAGACAGACAGAGAAAGACAGAGAGATACAGACAAAAAGAGAGAGCCAGAACCAGAAATACAAACAATACAATACACAGTGGCCGGACGCAGTTGTTATGATAAACTATAGGGCCATCAACTAAGGGACGTCATATGATTACTGCTGGAAAGTAACACAGTATTCCCCCTTGGAGGCTCGTTATGCCCGGGGTCTGGTAGACACAACGTACACACCGCTATCGTCCCTACTGTGTTGTCCTTGGAGTTTATCCAGACAGCATTCGTCGAACTCGGATAATCCCATAAGCACTTAACCCAAATCTGCTATTACTTCTCTGGTAGACTACTTGGGGCTGAACTAATTCTTATGCTAAATGCTGGCAAGGTCTTGAAAGAGAGAGAGCGAGAGAGAAAGAGAGAGAGAGAGAGTGAGAGAGGAGAGAGACAGAAAGAGAGAGTGAGAGAAAGAGAGAGTGAGAGAAAGAGAGATAGAGAAAGAGAGAGACAGAGAGACACACAGAAAGAGAGAGACACACACAGAGAAAGAAAGAGAGACAGAGAGACAGAGAGAAAGAAAGACACAGAGAGAAATAGACTGACAGAGAGACAAAGAGAGACAGAGAGGGAGATGAGGAAGAGGGTGAAGAGAAAGATAGACAGACAGACAGAGACATAGAGAGAGAGAGAGAGAGAGAGAGAGAGAGAGGGAGAGAGGGAGAGAGAGACAGAGAGAAAGAGGGAGAGAGAAAGACAGAGACAGAGAGTGAGAGAGAGAGAGAGAGGCACAGTGGGAGAGAGAGAGACAAGGAGTCAGAGATAGAGAGACAGAGACAGAGAGACAGGGAGACAGAGACAGAGACAGACAGAGAAAGACACAGAGATACACAGATCGATACAGAGAGAGAGCCAGAACCAGAAATACAAACAATACAATACACAGTGGCCGGACGCAGTTGTTATGATACAGACTATAGGGCCATCAACTAAGGGACGTCATATGATTACTGCTGGAAAGTAACACAGTATTCCCCCCTGGAGGCTCGTTATGCCCGGGATCTGGTAGACACAACATACACACCGCTACCTTCACTTTTTTTGTTGTCCTTGGAGTTTATCCAGACAGCATTCATCGAACTCGGACAATCCCATACGCGCTTAATCCAAATCTGCTATTACTCCTCTGGCAGACTTGAGCCCGAACCAATTCCTACGTGCTGGCAAGATCTTAAAGGGGGCAGAGAAAGAGAGAGAGAGAGAGACAGGCAGACAGACAGGCAGACAGACAGAGACAGAGAGAGAAAGACAGAGAGACAACGAGAAAGAGAGAAAGATAGTGAGAGTGACATATATAGAGAGACAGAGACAGAGAAAGACAGACAGAGAGATATATATATAGACAGAGAGAGAGATATAGACACAGAGAGAGAGAAAGGGACAGACAGACAGACAGAGACAGAGAGACAGACAGAGAGAAGGAGCGAGAGAATGAAAGAAAGAGAGAGACAGAAACAGAGACAGAGAGAGGGAGAGAGAGAGAGAGAGGGAGAGAGAGAGAGAGAGAGAGACAGCCAGCCAGACAGAGACAGAGACAGAATCAGAAAGACAGAAAGACAGAGTGAGAGAGAGAGAGAGAGACAGAGAGAGAGACAGAGAGAAAGAGAGAGAGACAGACAGAGAGAGAAACAGAGAGAGAGAGAGGGGGAGAGAGACAGAGAGACAGAGAGATACAGAGAGAGAGAGAGAGTGGGGGAGGGAGGAGGGGGTACATGTGGGAAGAATGGGATACTCGTATGGGAAGGGTGGCAGAATGGTTCAGACGTTCGCTTGCCAGAAACTAAACTTGAGGTTTCAGGGTTCATTTTTTGTTGAAGCCTTGGTTTTCTCTTC
>CM060313.1:38668715-38673715 GCA_030674185.1 Monoplex corrugatus | reverse complement strand
ACACACACACACACACACACACACACACACACACACACACACACACACGCACACGCACACATACACGCAAGCAAACAATAACTACAACATCAACAAATCACCACAATTATTTCACTTATCTAGACAACGCACGGGTATTTTCGTGGCTAAAGTTAATTTAAACCCCATGGATACACAATGTTCAGTAACAAGAAACACTGTTAGGGTGTGGATGGGACCCAGAGCATTAATCCTCACCATTCTCCGGAAGATCAACGTCCAATCCCCGACGACGCCACTCAATAGTCATTTTTTTAATTAAATGAAATTAAATTAATGCCGGGATGGTGTTTGAGGTAGGGGAGGGATATGTCCATGCCTTTCTATGACCTATTCGACCCAGTCATCCCGTTTACCTTGTTTACAAACCGAATGACAAGGTTGGTAGATATCAAACCCCAGGACAAGTCAAACAGCACGCACCACCAAGTTCCATCCCAGCCACCAGACCAAGAACGAATGGAAAAGTTCTATCTCTCTCGCCTCACACACTGGGTCTTCATCTGACGTTTGGGCAGCCCGATCCTCCCATCATACCAGCTCACATAGTTGCCAGCTCCTTTCCCTTTACTGTAGCAGTTAACAACAACAACAACAACAACAACAGCAGCAGCAACAACAACAACAACAACACACACACACCACCACACACACACACACACACACACACACACACACACACACACACACACACACACACACACACACACACACCACATTTAGCAGTCGGAAGCTCCCAACGTTGCCTTACACCAACCATAGGGGTTGTTTTTTGTACAGCCGCAAAAGTGGCCAGGCATGATTTCCGGACAGAGTCCATGTTGCTGATCCATGGCTACAGTACTTAATTTAAACTTAATGGGTACAGAAAGTTATTGTTTTATTGTTCGTTGTCCTTCTTTTGTTGATTTGAGAGCTGCCTAATGGCATTAAAATTACTATGTATGTGCATTCATAAGATTCTTTCCAATCATTTGTATCATTGCATTTGGTAAAAACAAACATAACGCGCGCAGCACCACACACACACACACACACACACACACACACACACACACACACACACACACACCGGCGCGCGCGCGCCACACACACAGACTCTCTCTCTCCACACACACACACACACACACACACACACACACACACACACACACACATACACACACCTAGACGCACATATGCACACACGTGAATTCACACTCACACACACTCTCACACACATACACGCACACACACACACACACACACAACACACACACACACACCACATCACACACACACACACACACACACACACCACACACACACACACACACACACACACACGCTAGCAATACATTAACAGCACTTAAAGCATACATTAACAGCACTGTGAACCAATGATTCTGAATTCAGTAAAATTTCAGAATCATTGGTCACAGTGCTGTAAAGTATTGCTTAAGTTTATGAGTTAGTATCTAGCGTAAATTTCCTTCACATTTTATGTAATTGTTAGTGTAAGATCTGTTCCATTTTCTATTTACCATTATTTATTTTTACTTTGTCTCCTTCCACAATGCAACTCGCCACTCTTATCTTCATTCCCCCCCCCCTGTCTAATATCCATCATAGTGAACAGCGTTAAATTAAAGAACGAACACACGCTACCTTATAGGTTCAAAGTGGTGGGCTATAAGTATATGAACACGCACACACACCCTCTGCACACGTGTATGTGTGTTCAGTAACACGTAGGAAAAAAAGAGCATTCAGTATACCTGCGAGAACAATCTAAACATATAATAATTACAGCATGAACTGTTTTTCTCTGTCTTAATCGTACTCTGTTTGTTTTGCTTTTATTCATCAGTTTACATAGGATACAAAATACAAACCATACCATTACCTAGAGACACCCGAGGGTGCAAGATGGGATTCAGAGCAACAACACCTCACCACTGACCGGACGATCACCTCCCAGCTTTCGACTCCACACGGCAGCCATTTCGCCAAGCAAAGGGACGCCGTCGATATGCTGCATAACCCACTCGGACCCAGTCATCGTTTATCTTATCTACAAGCCAAATGGCATGATGGGAAGATGACAACGAGGCAGATTCATGACTAAGTGGCATTGCATTTCGGCGACGCGCTCACCCCTTGAAAGCAGCTCTGCTTACGCAGGGTGCCATGTTCATGCTGACGCCCTCTCCATCTTGTTCCGGCGATCAGAGACAGAGACAGACAGCCAGAGAGACAGACAGCCAGATGGCATGATGGGAAGATGACAACGAGGCAGATTCATGACTTAGTGGCATTGCATTTCGGCGACGCGCTCACCCCTTGAAAGCAGCCCCGCTTACTAAGGTGCCATGTTCATGCTGACGCCCTCTCCATCTTGTTCCGGCGATCAGAGACAGAAACAGCCAGCCAGAGAGACAGCCAGCCAGACAGAGACAGACAGCCAGAGAGACAGCCAGCCAGACAGAGACAGACAGAGACAGACATCTGGACAGAGACAGACAGACAGAGAGAGACAGGAAGGGGTCGAGTGATGTCTTGCACGTGAGACAAGCTACAGACTAGTTAATTGGACTGTTTCGTCCACCTGTAAGACACCCTTAACCACCCTTGTCAACCCTTTTAGCGGTGTTGGCTGTCTACATCTGTGACATACATCCGGTCACGTGATCATTAGTAATTCGCGTGTTTTCTTGGTTTGTTCGTTCGTTCATTCAGAGTTAAAGTCCTATCAGACATTGCGTAGTCCTATTCGAGGACTAGCGTGTAAGTATGAGAAAAAGATCCAACTCAATAACATTTGGAAAGACAGAAGCAAACCAACAGCCCTTAAAATCAAACTTCTAAAATGTGACCAGTCGACGTGAGAAGTAGTTAACACAACGGACTACCGACTGGAAGGTTGTGGGTTCGAATCCCCATCAGTCCTTTTAAAAAATATACCAGTGTGGGATTTTTCGGCTCTAACCTGCTCCTACCCAGAGTTGGGTGTGCTATGGGCTTATTGGGAAGAGTGGAACTACACAGTCGAATATCATCCACTTCAAGGATGCATCATTGAGGATGTTGCTCAAATCTTCTGACCAGCACCGCAGGTGCTGTGTCTCTCGGGCCTGGTTGAGGCTAGCATATATTATGATAGAAAGCATAGAGTATAGCCCCGTCACGCAGTCTCAATCCTTGATGGAACTCCGTAGCATCATGATTATCATCCTCATCGACATCACCATCATCGTCGCATTGTGGCCATAAGGTGAGAACATAGATAACCTCCCTGAGTGCGATGATTCTTAAAAATGTATCGGCCCAGTAGCGCTGTATGGCTGTTGAACCTGGACATGCAGATGGAAATAAGATCGACGCAGCGGGGATGTGATTCTGCAGGCGGCTGTTTAGTGTCAAATGGACAGAAAAAGAACAAATTAAAGTATTTAAAATGAACTCACAGTCCAACGTTAATTGCTGGCAGAAATCAACAAAAGAAAAATGAAATACATAAACCATGCAACTGGCAATACCAGCACAGACCCAATAACAACAGTTTTACAAGGAAAAGTTAAGATCAAAACAAATCCCGGCTGACCACCCACATTCTATGTGAACAACATCACCAACATTGGAAGAAGAGTGGCGGAATGGTTCAGACGTTCGCCTACCAATAACTAAACTCGAGGTTCCAGGATTCGCTCCCCGTAGAGGCCTCGACTTTTCTCTTCAGTTTGACAGGAAAATCGAACCGAACGTCTAGTCCTTCGGAAGAGGACGAAAAACGAGTCGGACACGTGCGTCTTCTGGCTGCGCACGTTAAAGATCCCACGGCAGTTAAAATATTGTAAAGAGCAGGGCATTGACCGGCTGCCTTGGTATAAAACATTGGAGAGATAGGTTGATTTTCCAGGTCACATCCCTTAAAGACCAATTAGCCATCTTGCCTTTTCGAAGTCTTGGTTAAAAACAAGTGAACATGAGTATGAATTTGAAGCGGGAGACAGGGGATGGGCGGCCCTCGTGGTGCTGCCTCAGGAAAAGTTGAGGTCCCTGTCACCTCACTCCCCTACGACCCCAGGGTTATGGAACTATCTAGGAAATACCTCAGGACCTGGCCAGCTCATGGGGTTTATGTGCAGGCTTAAGGCTTGTGCCGTGATCGTTCTGGATCCTCTCCATCACATGGCACCTGTAACGTTTGTGCATATGGAATTCATTCCGAGCGCGGAGGTGTCATCTTAAGAAATCGAAACTGAAACTGAAACCAACACTGGATGTCTGAAGATCTACGAAGTGGCACAAAAAAGTCAAGACAGAGTAAATGGTAGAACTGTTCTGACGTCTGCTGCGGCTGTTAAATTTGAAGCGGATACTTTCACTTGTCCATTTTTAATGCTCAGTGGAACAACTATATGCCAATGTTCTCCCCGTAGAAAACAATTTCTTCATGACACGTTCTTCAATATCACAGGGGAAAGATCAATGTGCTAAATCTGAATGTTCAATGTATAAAAAAAATCATTATGTGTATTCTGTATACTCTGTGGAGTTCATGTGTCAACATTGTCTTTTCATATGTGTAACACTTTTTGTTGTTGCCATTCTTAGTTGCCACATTGTGTGCCAGATGTCCGTTTGTTGTGAAACAAAAGATGAATAAAACAAAAGTTCCAAAAAAAGTTGAAGTTGATGATACTGACGAATCAACGGATGAAACATGTATTTTTTTTCTTTTTTAAACGGAGGCTTGAAATATTAATTCCATCTCCCTTGTCGATCTAAACCCAAGGAGGGGAAGAAATACAGGATTTGTTGTTGTTGTTGTTGTTGTTATTGATGTTGTAGTTGTTGTTGTCGTTGTCGTTTTGCTTTGTTTGGTTCTACTTCATACATTACTTTTAATTCACTGTGTATCAACGCTGTTAGCTCTATGAGCCGTGTCGATTGTTTGTGACATATCCGGTCACGCGATC
>CM060313.1:38661215-38666215 GCA_030674185.1 Monoplex corrugatus | reverse complement strand
TCGTTATCCCCTTCAGCCTTAATTACCTCGGTTCGCTTACTGATTTCTGAAAGAATTTTACTAATGGTGTGTTCATCTTTAGGATTTGATTTGTAGCTAATTCGTTTGTATTTATTTAATTTCTATGGCGTTTTCAGCTTTGAGGAAGTTCTGCCATAATCTGTTTTTATTCATTACTAAGATGGGCTCAGTGGGTCAGGTGGGTAAGACATTAGACATCTGATCAGATAGTCTGAGGTTTGATCTTGCTTTAATTCTACCTCCGTGGTAAGGAAAGGATAGGGAATTGGTTTCACTAACTTCTAGGTCAACGAATGAGCAGACAATGCTGGTGTCTAATTGTGACCTCCCACCACGAAATCAGTCGTTAACTCGCAGTCAGTCGAACAGCACTAGGAGCTGAAAAGGTGACTAAGGGTCTCTCTGGGGTGTTTTGACTTTTTCTGAAAATTGATTTCTGTAGACTATAATCTATCCCCCACAGAAATGTTTTTCTTGAAAAAATGTTATTAATCAATTTAAATCGGTATTTTAATGCACTGATCGCAGCAGAAAGAACGCAATATCCTATCAAAAGTACCATATTTTTGTCTCTTGTTATGAACCGTAACCTGTACAGTACCCGCACATGTAATATACTGATTGAAAGCTCGTTGGTGCACCTTTCAGGTAATGACAGCGAAAATTAGAAACAAATTGGGTCAAAGCCACCAAATAAAGAAATTTAAGGAAAATGTGTAGGAGAGCACACAAAAACTTCAGAGGCCGTTTTCTCAAAATGGCCATCATACAACTTAATGACTTTAAACAAACATAACTTCTACATTTTTTTTAATACAAGCTTTATTCAGGTACCAATATAATCAGCAGAATGTACACTTTCCAGTGATATGTATATCTCAAAATGCCCAAAATGATAGTTAAGATGATTTCGTGGTGGGGGGTCACAATTCTCCCTTCGATTGTATACGAGACAGTCTTGAAGGGCGCAGACAAAAGAAGAACAATAATAAAGCAGATTAGGAAAAGACGAGCAACATCTATAGGACACTTTATGAGGCAAGAAAAACTAGACCACCTAGTCACAACAAGAAAGCTGGCGGGGTAAAAGAACACCCGGTAGATCTGGGGAGAAACAAATGTTGGACTGACTTGCAGAGTGGCTGAGGAGGACAGAGAAGGTGGGAGATGTACTTGCGTCGACAAGGGATATATTCGTATGGATGGCCATGATCGCCAAGGCCATGCGGCAGGGCACATGATGAATGATGATGATGAGTGTAAACGCATGGTGAATATTGATTATGCGTTGTTGGAATTCTGTAAGTCATGACATTGGCCGGTAGCTTATGCAGACATGAAAACTTAACCCAGCATGCACGCCCACCAAAGATGCAGACTGTACAACATGGTGGTGTGCCCTCAGCTCGCCTAACAGTTTAGAGTTTGCTCCACTAAAATTCTGATTATTTGTAATGTGCAGTGAATCTAAATGCATTTGGCGAATAGCGATATACAAACAAAGAAACAAACAAACAAACAAACAAAGAAACAAACAAAGAAACTAACAAACTAACAAACAAACGAAACAAAACAGAATAGAAATCATAAAAATCTGTTCAATGTTAAGAGGTGTTTTTTGTTTGTTTGCTTATTTTCATTTGAGTCTTTGTTTATTTGTTTCGGTTTGTTTGTTTACTTGTTTGTTTGTTTTGTTTTGTGTGTGTGTTTGTTTGTCTGCTTCGTATGTTTTGCAGTGTGTTTGTTTGTTTGCTTGCTTGCTTGCTTGCTTGCTTACTTGCTTGTTTGTTAGTTTTGTATGTTTTTGCAATGCTTTAACTAGTTCTGAGGAAACTTTTGCTTACAAACTGATGCATTAATCATTGTAAAGTAGAGTGGACCGGCTGCTACATGCTGTTAGAGTTGAACGCGCTATGGACTCGGTGAGAACACGACCACACAATAGAATCTCTTCCACTTTACGGATGCGTCATTGAACGTGTCACTCAAACTTCCCTACCAACAGCACAGGTGAATGTATCACCCCGGCCTTGTTGAAGCCATGATATATGAAAAAATGGAACGTACAGTACAGCCCTGTTACATGGTTGCAATGGATGGAACTCATGGCGGGCGCGCGTCATATCCATTCTCATCATCAAATCATCATCAAAAAAAAAAATCCATAGGCTAGATAGGACCTTAGGACCAGTCCACCAGCTTATGGGTTTATGTGCAGGCTAAATGCTTTGTGCCATGATCATTCTAGATCTTTTCCATCACGTGACACTTGTGACGTTAGTGCATTTGGGATTTATTCCGAGCGCGTGGAGACGTCATCTTGAGAAACAGAAACAGATAACTGTGAAAAATTGTCTCAGATTCCGTGACTCTTCATACTTTGCACTCCTGATGATCCCAGTCTCGGTGGGTTTAAAAGTGTGTTGGAGAGCCGAAAAGAGTGGCGTGGGGAGGTACTGACACCTGGGTGATGCAGAAAACAGGGAAGCAAAGAAGAAGATTCACAACAACAACACCTAAAACAAAAGAAAAAAAAAACACACACAAACGCAGATAGAAATACAGAAACAAACAAGAGACAAACGAAGCAACGACACAAACAAACGAACTACTAAAGAAAGAAATCCAGAAATGTCACGTTGGAATGTACATGTACTGCTTTTTTCACAAACCAGATATGCTTACTTATGCCCAAAATGCTAATGGCATATAGAGTAGAACAACAGCACTTCATTTCTACCTGTTCCGAGCCAGCCTCTATAATTATGTTTAACCTTTAGGCTCCTGCAACCTATTCACCACAAGCAAAACTTTCATTATTTTACTCCCTCATCCTATCCACAAGCTTCTAGCAGGAAGGCGAGGAGTGTTCTGACTTGCTGTTTTTGTACTTTGTATCTGCTTCTATGCTAGCTGAATAGGTAGCGCAAACTGTGTTAGATTTGAGAAGTTCTGTACAACATGGGAGATAATTCCCAAGAGTTATGTCCTTTGATTCGATGAAGTGTTTGCTATGTTGTCATGATTGACAAAGCAAGAGTGAGGGAGTCAACAGGTTACATTTTGGCTTTGTTGTCACGGGTGACAAAGCAAGAGTGAAGGAGTCAACAGTTTGAAATTTTGCTTTGTGTCGTGATTGACGAAGCAGGATGTTAAAGGTTTGCCTGATGGAGTCAAAGGTTAAGGGCCTTGGTGTTCTTCTGCTGTTTGTCTGCCGGATATTGTTGAGTCTTGCTTTCTTACGTCTTCCCTCTGATGTCGACGAAGGGCACTCCAGGTAATGTTATCTTGCTGTCTTTGAATGTGTGCCCTGTCCAACTCCATCGTCTTTCCATGATGATAATGCCCATACTGCATGCTGAACTGTGGTTTCAAAAAAAAAGAATTTAAGTGTTCCATGGACAGCAAAGAAAACAAACGAGACAGTCATGAAGGAGACAGGCAAACACACAAAAAGCCCATCAAATAAGATTAGGAAATGACAAGCAGCATTTCTATGACATTTTATGAGACAAGAGAAATTAGAGCATGAAAGCTGGAAGGAAAAAAGGTAGACCCGGGGAGAAAAATATTGGACGGACTTGTGGAGCGGATGAGGACGGAGAGGGTGGGAGATGTACTTGCAGCGACAATGGATAGATTCGTATGGAGAGCCATGATTGCCAACACCATGCTATAGGGCACAAAACTATGATTAGTGCCACACTGTTTTGATTGTACTAGGTAAATAATTTTTGGTTGGGGACTGTGTTGGGCCAGAAGATTCTCTTGATTCTCTCGGTAGTTCCTTGCATGGAAGGTTGATGGCTTGGAAAAGTTACTTTCTGTCATCTTCCAGTATTACGAGCTGTAAAAGTAGGATGGAATGGACACAGGTTTACTACAATATCAACACTGGCTTGTCATACAAATCACTGTTGTTCTCCATGAATACATGTTCCAGAATAGCGCGTGTGTTGTGTAACCAAGTGATCTATCAGTCTTTATTATTCATTATCAAGATGTTGTCATCACTTGTGTTCTGTTCACTTTGGTGATAATTTAAAGTTTTGTTCATATTTTCAGTGTTCTGATAATTTAGAGTTTTGTTCATATCTTGAGTGTGCTGATAATTCGGAGTTTTGTTCATATTTTCAGTGTGCTGATAATTTAGAGCTTTGTTCATATTTTCAGTGTGCTGATAATTCAGAGTTCTGTTCATATTTTCAGCTAGTGGACCAACCTAGAATCGAAACAACACATTCTGCCTTATAAGCTTGGCGAAGTATTCAAGATCTGACATCTTCGAGTTCAGTCCCACTCTATAACAAAAAAAAAGGCCTCTATTTGTTGCCGGTTTAATGCTACAGTCAATCTGGCACTGTCAGCTTAGTGCCATGCATCCCCCCCCCCTTTCCACCTCGACTCCTTCATTGAAGAAGTGCATAAAACATTTCGCTCAGGCTCAGGAAGTCTATCAGACTATCACTGGCATATTCAGATGGATCACATATGGAGCCGTCTGAGCGTGTTGAATCCGTCTTCATTTAAACAAACTTAGAACTTGAACTTACAATATGCACGTTCCGTTTAAGTTTATTTTAGTAAATATGATAGGGTTACTTTCTTGTGTCCATTTGAAAAAAAATGGAAGTTGACTGGATACATAAGTTTGAGAACGTCCGAAGCAGATGACTGCAGAACTTTCGATCGACAAGAAATACGGAAATCAAAATGACAGTCCTTTAAGCTTTTCCCTATTCCGTTTACAAAAAGACCCCTCACCATCACCACCACCATCACCACCACCACCACCACCTCTCTCTCTCTTTCTCTCTCTCTCTCTTTCTCTCTCTCTCTCTCTCTCTCTCTCCCTCCCTCCCTCTCTCGCTGTCTCACTGTTTCGCTGTCTCTGTCTTTGTCTGTATGTCTGTCCTGTCTGTCTGTCTGTCTGTCCGTCCTGTATGTATGTCTGTCTGTCTCCGTCTCTGTCTCTGTCT
>CM060313.1:38646215-38653715 GCA_030674185.1 Monoplex corrugatus | reverse complement strand
GGGGGGGGGGGCGGCTGTGTTTACAACTGCAAAGAGAGGGAAGCGCTGTATTTACAACTGCAATGAGAGGGAAGCGCTGTGTTTACAACTTCAAAGAGAGGGAAGCGCTGTGTTTACAACTTCAAAGAGAGGGAAGCGCTGTGTTTACAACTTCAAAGAGAGGGAAGCGCTGTGTTTACAACTTCAAAGAGAGGGAAGCGCTGTGTTTACAACTGCAAAGAGAGGGAATCGCTGTGTTTACAACTGCAATGAGAGGGAAGCACTGTGTTTGTAACTGCAAAGAGAGGGAAGCGCTGTGTTTGTAACTGCAAAGAGAGGGAAGCGCTGTGTTTACAACTGCAAAGGGAGGGAAGCGCTGTGTTTATAACTGCAAAGAGAGGGAAGCGCTGTGTTTGTAACTGCAAAGAGAGGGAAGCGCTGTGTTTACAACTGTAATGAGAGGGAAGCGCTGTGTTTATAACTGCAATGAGAGGGAAGCGCTGTGTTTATAACTGCAAAGAGAGGGAAACACTGTGTTTGTAACTGCAAAGAGAGGGAAGCGCTGTGTTTGTAACTGCAAAGAGAGGGAAGCGCTGTGTTTGTAACTGCAAAGAGAGGGAAGCGCTGTGTTTGTAACTGCAAGGGGGGGGGGGGAGGAAGCGCTGTGTTTGTAACTGCAAAGAGAGGGAAGCGCTGTGTTTGTAACTGCAAGGGGGGGGGGGGGGGAGGAAGCGCTGTGTTTGTAACTGCAAAGAGAGGGAAGCGCTGTGTTTATAACTGCAAACGGAGGGAAGCGCTGTGTTTAAAACTGCAAGGGGGGGGGGGGAGGAGAGCGCTGTGTTTATAACTGCAATGGGAGGGAAACGTTGTGTTTTTAACTGCAAGTGGAAAGAAAAGCGCTATGTTTTATAACTGCAGGAGTGTGGGGGCGGGGGGGGGGGGGGGTGTCGGAGGGAGCGCTGAGCTTATAACTGTGCGCTCAGCTTCATACACTCTTTCCTTTCAGATCCCTGATTTAAACTAGATTAAAACTATCAAGCGTTGGCCAGCATTCTTTTGCTGTCTCAAAACCGTCAGCCTAGAATAGACTTCCGCTCTGCCTTCGCCTAACACCTGCCCTTTCTGAGTTTAAATCCAGTTTTGAAACCCACCTCTTTTCCCAACAATGACTTCTACAGTTACTTCTTTCCCTCAGTCTGTGAATTGACTATTGTAAGGTGGTCTTTTATTATTGTATGCGTATGCCTGGTTTGTAAGTGCGCTTTGATTTGAATTGTCAAGATCTGGCGCTGTGTAAGTACTGCAATTATTATTATTGTTATCATTATTAACTGTAGGGGGGGGGGGGGGAGCCCCGTGTTTATAACTGTAAGGGGAGAGAAACGCTGTATTTATAGCTGTCATAGCTTATGTTCTGTCGCGTGTTCTGTTTGAAATAGGGACGAAGTCAGCGGTACCAGACCCGCTGGCGCCTGCCAACAAAGCACGGTACCATTCAATATAACGTAAAAGTCTACATGGTCATCTACATCAACAAGATTAGCGTTCGCCCACTGAAGTCCCATCGGGGTGGAACAGTACGGAATTCTTGTTATTTTTGTTTAATGCCCAGCCGACTGCGTAGAGCTATATCAGGGCTACAACCATTTCCATACACCCACAGAGTACTTCAACAGAAAAAACAAATAAAAGGACACGAAAATTAGGTACACATATCAATGCGAACATAATCCAATGAGAAGTCCCAGACGTTGACTACTCTGTCCAATGTATCAAACAAGGGATTTAAAAAAAACATACACAACTGAATCTATAACCGTTCCAACACAGGGAAATAAGGAAAAGAAATTCAAATACAAATAACAATGCATTCGCCCACACAATCCCTTGAGACGTCCCTGGCGTTGACCATTCCGTCCGATTTATCACACAAGGGATTAAAAACATATCTGAATACAAATTTAAACATAACTGAGGACACTAAAACATACACAAAAACGGGCCTAAATTACCTAATATTGCTCTTGCAAGTCACATTTTCTTAGAGCCAAAAAAGTACTTAATACATATATCCAAATATCTATCCTAAGAGAAAATACGTAAAGACTTTATCGAACACATACAGGTGAATCAACAAGCAAGGCTGAAAATGATAGGAAGAATTACAGAAAGCAAAGAAATAGAGCAGAAACAAAGGGAGTGACAGAAAAGAGTGAATTTCAAGCACAGAACATCCAGAAGGTGGGGATACTACTCATACTGAAAGAACCTCCAGCATGCCCACGGGAGAAGCATAGAATTCTAACGCTTTAACTGGATTCACCCTCAGCCACTGAAGATCCTTCCCATCATTCTTGTCGCGCGAAGGGGCACAGAAGGAAAGCTAGTCTCTTCCGATCACCAAAGCTCCAAGGCAGCTGACAAGAACTTTAAGAAGAGGAAGAAGAAGAAGAATGCGAAGAAGAAGAATGCGAAGAAGAAGAATGCGAAGAAGAAGAAATGCGAAGAAGAAGAATGCGAAGAAGAAGAAGAAGAATGCGAAGAAGAAGAAGAATGCGAAGAAGAATGCAAAGAAGAATGGGAAGAAGAAGAATGCGAAGAAGAAGAATGCGAAGAAGAGGAATGCGAAGAAGAAGAATGCGAAGAAGAATGCGAAGAAGAAGAATGCGAAGAAGAATGCGATGAAGAAGAATGCGAAGAAGAAGAATGCGAAGAAGAATGCGAAGAAGAATGCGAAGAAGAATGCGAAGAAGAAGAATGCGAAGAAGAATGCGAAGAATGCGAAGAAGAATGCGAAGACGAATGCGAAGAAGAAGAATGCGAAGAAGAAGAAGATGAATGCGAAGAAGAAGAAAAGAATGCGAAGAAGAAGAAGAAGAATGCGAAGAAGAAGAAGAAGAATGCGAAAAGAAGAAGAAGAATGCGGAAGAAGAAGAAGAAGGAAGAATGCGAAGAAGAAGAAGAAGAGAATGCGAAGAAGAAGAAGAATGAGAGAAGAAGAAGAAGAAGAAGAAGAAGAGAAGAAGAAGAAGGAAGAAGAAGAAGAAGAAGAAGAATAGAAGAAGAAGAAGAAGAAGAGAAGAAGAAGAGAAGAAGAAGAAGAGAATGCGAAGGAAGAAGGAAGAAGAAGAAGAAGAAGAATGGAAGAAGAAGAATGCGAAGAGAAGAAGAAGAAGAGAAGAAGAAAGAAGAAGAAGAAAGAAGAAAGAAGAAGAAGAAGAAGAGAAGAAGAAGAAGAAAGAAGAAGAAGAAGAAGAAGAAGAAGAAGAAGAAGAAGAAGAAGAAGAAGAAGAAGAAGAAGAAGAAAGAAGAAGAAGAAGAAGAAGAAGAAGAAGAAGAAGAAGAAGAAGAAGAAGAAGAAGAAGAAGAAGAAGAAGAAGAAGAAGAAGAAGAAGAAGAAGAAGAAGAAGAAGAAGAAGAAGAAGAAGAATGCGAAGAAGAAGAAGAAGAAGAAGAAGAAGAAGAAGAAGAGAAGAAGAAGAAGAAGAAGAAGAAGAAGAAGAAGAAGAAGAAGAAGAAGAAAGAAGAAGAAGAAGAAGAAGAAATCCGAAGAAGAATGCGAAGAAGAAGAAGAAGAAGAAGAAGAATGAGAAGGAGAAGAAAGAGGAGAAGAAGAAGAGAAGAAGAAGAAGAAGAGAAGGAGAAGAAGGAGGAGAAGAAGAAGAAGAAGAACAACAAACAGTTAGTAGAAGAACAGGAACAATTTAAACAAGAACAAGAACAAGAAAAACAAGAACAAAATAATTAGAGGGAGAAGAAGAAGAAAAAGCAAAAGAAGAAAATGAAGAAAAAGAAAGAAAAAAGAACAAGAACAAAAACAAGAAGAACAAGAGCAAGAAAAGAACAAGAAGAGCAAGAGAAAAAAAACAAGAAGAAAAGGAAGAAGAAAAAAAGAAAGAAAAAAGAAAGAAAAGAGAAAAAGAAGGAAAAAAGAGAAAAAGAAAGAAGAGAAAAAAAGAAAGAAGAAGAAGAAGAAGAAAAAGAAAGAAAAAAGAAAAGAAAAAGAAAGAAGAAAGAAGAAGAAAGAAAAGGAAAAAAAAAGAAAGAAAGAAAGAAAAGAAAAAAAAAAAAAAAAAAGAAAAAAAAGAAAGAAAGAAAAGAAAAAGAAGAAAGGAAAGAAAAAAAAAGAAAGAAAGAAAGAGAAAGAAAAAGAAAAAAAAGAAAAAAAGAAGAAAGAAAGAAAGAAAGAAAGAAAAACATAAAAAGAAAAAGATATAAATAAATGATCTGTCACAAGTTGTCACCAGGTATGATCTGATCGAGTAGACTGTGAACAAAAAGAAAGAGAAGAAGAATTTGAATTTTAGAACTGGATGGAGGGGTGGGTGGGATGGCGGCTGATATCTAAACTATTTGCACTAGAATAAATCTAGGGCAGTCGAGGTGGAAATTAAGAGGTGTCACATATGATGGGCATCTATTTCTATCTGGTAGGAAGATCATGGGGGGGGGGGGGGGTGATGAGGGAGAGGGGGGCAGATAGTTTTTATTTACTTTTCGAATGGAATCCTTGCCATTAAATCCCCTGGACCATACGGTAGTGGCGACGTGCAAATAGACATGCACTGAGTATTGTGGAGCTGGAACTAGATTGAGGAGAGAGAGAGAGAGAGGAGAGAGAGAGAGAGAGAGAGACAGACAGACAGACAGACAGACAGACAGACAGAGACAGACAGAGAGAGAGTCAGGGGAAGAGAGTGAGAAAAAGACAGACAGACAGACAGACAAAGAAACAGAGACAGAGAGTCAGAGACAGCGACAGAGACAGAGAGACAGAGACAGACAGAGGCAGATAGACAGAGACAAAGAGACAGATAGGGAGAGACAGACAGTAGGCAGACACTGAAGAGAAAGACAGGGACAGTCAGACAGACAGTGAAGGAGAGAGCTAATGAGAGAAAGAGAGAGAGAGAAGGGGGTGAGAGAGAAAGAGAGAGAGAATAAGAGAGAGAGAGAGCGAAAGTGTGAGAGAAAGAGAGAGTGAGAGAGAGAGAGAGGACAGACAGACAGACAGAGAGGTAGAGCAAGACAGAGACACAAAAACAGACAGGACAGGCACACAGTCAGAAAGACAGACAGACAAAGAAACAGAGAGATGCAAAACACTGCCGCACCACATAAACACCCCCAGGAGGATTTTTCCCCTACGTTTTCTTGATTAAATACTGACAGCATGCATACGTTAAGTTAACACACCTCGTTGGCAGAATCCATGTAAGATATACAAGTCGGTATGTATGTGCAAAGCTGATTCCGGTACGTCCAGCGACATTTGTTTGACGAATCGAAGCCATCTGCGAGGTGAACAGAAAATGAGAAGTTTGGGTTAGGATGAGGCTGGATGTTTAACCTATTTGCCCTTAGAATAACTCTATTTGACCTCCAGGGAAAATGAGATGGAGAGAGGAATCTGTGTGCGAATGCCTGTCTATTTCTGTCTGTGAAAGTTATGGAGTGAAAAAAAAAAAGTTTTTGTTTGATGTTCGGATAGAATGTTCGTCATTAAGTCATACAGCCGATAACTTTGTGGTTAAATGTCAAGAGGGATGCACTGGATGTTTTTTTTGTGTGTGAATTATATTGAGAGAGAGAACAAACATACGGAGGAACGAAGGAAAGAACGAACGAACGAACAAACGAATGAACGAACGAAAGAAATATAGAAAACAACGAAAGAACGAATAAAAAAACGAACGAACGGTCGAACGAAAGAAATATAGAAACGAAAAAAAAAAAAAAAAAAGACCCCCCCCCCAAAAAAAAAAAAACCGAAAGAACGAATGAGAGAACGAACGAACCAACGAACGAAAGAAAAACAACAACAACAACAACAAAAACCAAGAACACGAACAAAGAAAAATAAAAACAAAAAACAAACAACAACAACAACAAAACAACAACAACAAAAACAACAACATCATCAACAACAAACAAAGAACGAATTAAAGAACGAACGAACAATCGAACGATTGAACGAACGACCGAACAAACAAACAAACAAACAAACAAACAAATACACGTGTTTAAATGAACGTCGCCTTTGGGTGGTTGGTTGGCTAGTGGTTGGTAGGATGAGGGGTTGGTTGGTTGGTTGGTTGGCTGGTTGGTTGGTGTTGGTTGGTTGGTTGGTTGGTTGATTGATTTGTTGATTTGTTGGTTCGCTGCTTGCTTGCTTGCTTGCTTGCTGCTTGATTGATTGATTGATTGATTGATTGATTGATTGATTGATTGATTGGCTATGTGTATCATGAGCTCCAAACATAGGCACACTTCAACATACATCGGCTCTTTCTGCTGCACCCGAGGCAGAGATGGAAATCCCGTCTGTCAGCGTGTCTCATCAGTGCCTAATTAAGAACCAGGGACTAGATGGAGAGAATAAGCTCTTGATCAAACAACAATCTGTGCCCTGAAGGTCACAAGATTCATTTCGCCTAATTTGCTTACACCAACGGATGGAAAGCACAAACCAAATCGCTTATCTTATAACAAATAGATAGATAGATTCATGAATAAATGAACGAATTGATCAATACACACATATATATATCTGTATGTACGTATATATGTATGTATGTATGTATGTATGTATGTATGTATGTATGTATGTATGTATGTATGTACGTACGTACGTATGTATGCGTGTGTATATGTGTGTGTGTATGTATGCATGCATGTATGTATGCATGTATGTATGTATGTATGTATGTATGTATGCTTGTATGTATGTAAACATGTATGTATGTATGTATGTATGCATGCTTGTATGCATGTAAAAATGTATGTATGTATGTATGTATTCATATATGTTTGTATGTATGTATGTATGCATGAATGATGCATGTATGTATGCATGTATGTATGCATGCATGTATGTATGCATGCATGTATGTATGTATGCATGTATGTATGTATGTATGTATATATGTATGTATGTATGTGTGTATGTAAATAGGTAGGTAGGTAGGTAGGTAGACAGTCAGACAGACGGACAGACTGACAGACAGATAGATATATAGATAGATAGATAGATAGATAGAGAGATAGAGAGATAGATGGACAGATAGATAAACAGACAGACAAAGAGACAGACAAGAGACAGAAAAGAGAAAGAGAGAGAGAGAAGAGAAAGAGAGACAAAGACAGAGATAGAGAGACAGATAGAGAGACAGAGGAGAGAAAGAAAGAGAGACAGAGAGAGACAGAGACAGAGACACAGACACAGAGAGACTGAGAGAGACAGAGACAGACAAACAGACAGACAGACAGACAGAAAGAGAAAAAGAGAGAGAGAGCGAGAGAGACAGAGAGAAAGAGCGAAGAGAGAGAGAGAGAGAGAGAGAGAGAGAGAGAAGAGAGAGAGGAGAGAGAGAGAGAGATTGTTCAGTAATAATGATGATGATGGCTTCTCCGGTTGATCAGACGGATCAGAAGTAATACCGGTCCTTTATCGTTTGGTATTGTCTTCATATAGGTTAACAAGACCTATCATGGAGACACATGTTCTTCTAAATCGGAATG
>CM060313.1:38631215-38636215 GCA_030674185.1 Monoplex corrugatus | reverse complement strand
CCTGTCTGTTCCAATCCCTTACCTATGCAGTGCCCTGTCTGTTCCAATCCCTTACCTATGCAATGCCCTGTCTGTTCCAATACCCTACCTATGCAGTGCCCTGTCTGTTCCAATCCCTACCTATGCAGTGCCCTGTCTGTTCCAATCCCCTACTTATGCAGTGCCCTGTCTGTTCCAATCCCCTACCTATGCAGTGCCCTGTCTGTTCCAATCCCTTACCTATGCAATGCCCTGTCTGTTCCAATACCCTACCTATGTAGTGCCCTGTCTGTTCCAATCTCTTACCTATGTAGTGCCCTGTCTGTTCCAATCTCTTACCTATGTAGTGCCCTGTCTGTTCCAATCCCTTACCTATGTAGTGCCCTGTCTGTTCCAATCCCTTACCTATGTAGTGCCCTGTCTGTTCCAATCTCTTACCTATGTAGTGCCCTGTCTGTTCCAATCCTCTACCTATGTAGTGCCCTGTCTGTTCCAATCCCCTACCTATGTAGTGCCCTGTCTGTTCCAATCCTCTACCTATGTAGTGCCCTGTCTGTTCCAATCCTCTACCTATGTAGTGCCCTGTCTGTTCCAATCCTCTACCTATGCAGTGCCCTGTCTGTTCCAATACCCTACCTATGTAGTGCCCTGTCTGTTCCAATCCCTTACCTATGTAGTGCCCTGTCTGTTCCAATCCCCTACCTATGCAGTGCCCTGTCTGTTCCAATCCCCTACCTATGTAGTGCCCTGTCTGTTCCAATCCCTTACCTATGTAGTGCCCTGTCTGTTCCAATCCTCTACCTATGTAGTGCCCTGTCTGTTCCAATCCTCTACCTATGTAGTGCCCTGTCTGTTCCAATCCTCTACCTATGTAGTGCCCTGTCTGTTCCAATCCTCTACCTATGCAGTGCCCTGTCTGTTCCAATACCCTACCTATGTAGTGCCCTGTCTGTTCCAATCCCTTACCTATGTAGTGCCCTGTCTGTTCCAATCCCCTACCTATGCAGTGCCCTGTCTGTTCCAATCCCCTACCTATGTAGTGCCCTGTCTGTTCCAATCCCTTACCTATGCAGTGCCCTGTCTGTTCCAATCCCCTACCTATGTAGTGCCCTGTCTGTTCCAATCCCTTACCTATGCAGTGCCCTGTCTGTTCCAATCTCTTACCTATGCAGTGCCCTGTCTGTTCCAATCCCTTACCTATGTAGTGCCCTGTCTGTTCCAATCTCTTACCTATGCAGTGCCTTGTCTGTTCCAATCTCTTACCTATGCAGTGCCTTGTCTGTTCCAATCCCTTACCTATGTAGTGCCCTGTCTGTTCCAATCTCTTACCTATGCAGTGCCCTGTCTGTTCCAATCCCCTACCTATGTAGTGCCCTGTCTGTTCCAATCCTCTACCTATGTAGTGCCCTGTCTGTTCCAATCTCGTACCTATGCAGTGCCCTGTCTGTTCCAATCCCCTACCTATGTAGTGCCCTGTCTGTTCCAATCCTCTACCTATGCAGTGCCTTGTCTGTTCCAATCCCTTACCTATGTAGTGCCCTGTCTGTTCCAATCTCTTACCTATGCAGTGCCCTGTCTGTTCCAATCCCCTACCTATGTAGTGCCGTGTCTGTTCCAATCCTCTACCTATGTAGTGCCCTGTCTGTTCCAATCCTCTACCTATGTAGTGCCCTGTCTGTTCCAATCCTCTACCTATGCAGTGCCCTGTCTGTTCCAATCCCTTACCTATGCAGTGCCTTGTCTGTTCCAATCCCTTACCTATGCAGTGCCCTGTCTGTTCCAATCTCTTACCTATGTAGTGCCCTGTCTGTTCCAATCTCTTACCTATGCAGTGCTCTGTCTGTTCCAATCTCTTACCTATGCAGTGCCCTGTCTGTTCCAATCCCCTACCTATGCAGTGCCCTGTCTGTTCCAATCCCCTACCTATGCAGTGCCCTGTCTGTTCCAATCCCTTACCTATGCAGTGCCCTGTCTGTTCCAATCCCCTACCTATGCAATGCCCTGTCTGTTCCAATCCCTTACCTATGCAGTGCCCTGTCTGTTCCAATCTCTTACCTATGCAGTGCCTTGTCTGTTCCAATCTCTTACCTATGTAGTGCCCTGTCTGTTCCAATCTCTTACCTATGCAGTGCCCTGTCTGTTCCAATCTCTTACCTATGTAGTGCCCTGTCTGTTCCAATCTCTTACCTATGCAGTGCCCTGTCTGTTCCAATCCCTTACCTATGTAGTGCCCTGTCTGTTCCAATCCCCTACCTATGCAGTGCCCTGTCTGTTCCAATCTCTTACCTATGTAGTGCCTTGTCTGTTCCAATCCCTTACCTATGCAGTGCCTTGTCTGTTCCAATCTCTTACCTATGCAGTGCCTTGTCTGTTCCAATCTCTTACCTATGCAGTGCCTTGTCTGTTCCAATCTCTTACCTATGCAGTGCCTTGTCTGTTCCAATCTCTTACCTATGCAGTGCCTTGTCTGTTCCAATCTCTTACCTATGCAGTGCCTTGTCTGTTCCAATCTCTTACCTATGCAGTGCCTTGTCTGTTCCAATCTCTTACCTATGCAGTGCCTTGTCTGTTCCAATCTCTTACCTATGCAGTGCCTTGTCTGTTCCAATCTCCTACCTATGCAGTGCCCTGTCTGTTCAATCCCCTACCTATGCAGTGCCATGTCTGTCCAATCCCCTACCTCACCCATCACCTGTCTGTTCTAATCCCCTACCTATGCAGTACCCTGTCTGTTCCAATCCCCTACCTATACAGTACCCTGTCTGTTCTAATCCCCTACCTATGCAGTGCCCTGTCTGTTCTAATCCCCTACCTATGCAGTGCCCTGTCTGTTCTAATCCCCTACCTATGCAGTACCCTGTCTGTTCTAATCCCCTACCTATGCAGTACCCTGTCTGTTCTAATCCCCTACCTATGCAGTGCCCTGTCTGTTCAATCCCCTACCTATGCAATGCCCTGTCTGTCCAATCCCCTACCTATGCAGTGCCCTGTCTGTCCAATCCCCTACCTAATCCATCCCATGTCTGTCCCATCCCTCTGTATACTCGATCCTTTGTCTGTACCATTCTTTGCTGACTCCACACCCTGTCTGTCCTATTCCCCTTCATACTCCACCCCCTCTCTGTCTCATTCCCCTACTGACCCCATCCCCTGTGTGTCCTACCCCCCCCCCCCCCCCCCACCTACTCGACACTATCTGTCCTCATCCCCTACTTACTCCAGCCCCCGTCTGTCCCATCCCTATGCTGATTCCATCCCATTCCCCTAATACTCCATTCCCAGTCTGTCCCACCCCTATCTACTCTATCTTGTGTCTGTCATATCCCCTACCTGCCGCAACTCCCTATCCACTCCATCCTTTCTCTGTCCCATCCCCTACTGACTCCACCCATGTCTGTCCCACCCCCTACCAACTCCATACACTGTCTGTCCCATCCCACTACCTATTTCATCTCCTGTCTGTCCCTTCCCTCTATCTACTGCATCCCCTGTCTGTCCCTCTCTATTACGCCCTGTCTGTCCCATCCCACCTTTTCCTGCATTCCCCTGTCTGTCCCATCCCAAAACCTACTCTCAATACCCAGCTTGTCCCATCCCTCTATCTCCTCACAACCCTTGTCTGTCCCATCCCACTCCCAACTTCTCTCCTTCATCACCTGTCTGTCCTATCCCACTCCCCTCCTTCATCCCCTGTCTGTCCTATCCCACTCCCCGCCTTCATCCCCTGTCTGTCCTATCCCACTCCCCGCCTTCATCCCCTGTCTGTCCCATCCCACACCTTCTTCCCCTACCTATTCATCCTCTGTCTGTCCCATCCCACTACCTACTCCATCCCACACCTTCTTCCCCTACCTATTCATCCTCTGTCTGTCCCATCCCACTGCCTACTCCATCCCCTTAGTATCCCACTGTACCTACTCCATCCCCTACTTACCCTACCCCTTGACTGCTCACGCCTCTCCTCTAGTTACCTATCCTCTGTTTGTCCCTCACCCTATACATTCCCACACCTATCATACATACTTAAAGACGTACAAGGAAGATAGACAACACATGTTCCTCTAAACATCAGAGAATTAGAATTGGATGCGATACCCGCAGACATCTGCATCAATCAGGTGACCAATGCGCAAAACGTGATGAGACAGGGCTTCCACTTAGACTTTGATAATCCTATTTTATTGGATGGGTTTTCTTACATAGTATGAATTCAAGCCAATATCTTGAAGTTCGTAATATTCCCTCAGTAATTTAGCTTCAAAAAACTTTGAAATTTATCAACAATATTGTTCCTAAATTATAAAGCACTTGACAAGAGTATTACTTTGATTTTTTTATAATTATTCGAAAAAGTAAAAACCAAAACGTTAGTTAAACTTCAGTTTTCAATGTCACTGAAAGCAAAGGGAGAATACTGAATGACAAATATTCTTTGATCATTAAAACTAAGCATTTCTAAAACAGCTGAACTCTTTCAACAAAGAGACAAAGTGAATAATTGTTACCATTAAAGCTTCAAAAAGCTGCTTGCCATCTCCAGTAATAACAACTGGAGATGGTGAACAGCTTTCTGAAGCTTTCATGGTTTTGATACATCAGAATACGGTTAGAATTGTGAAATCCTTCTTTTTTCGTCTTCTTCTTCTTTTATAATCTCCCTGTAAGTAACTGGGCAGGGGCAGGGGAGCTTATTTCTTATTCCCAATACTCTGTGTGTGTGTGTGTGTGTGTGTGTGTGTGTGTGTGTGTGTGTGTGTGTGTGTGTGTGTGTGTGTGTGTGTGTGTGTGTGTGTGTGTGTGTTTGTGTGGTGTTTGCGGTCTCCGCTAGCCTTTGTCGTTCCCACGACAACATACAAGCCAGAAAAAAGATTGAGGCAGCCGAGATGTGGTTTCTAAGAAGAATGTTGAGAGTTCCATGGACAGCAAAGAAAAAAAACGAGACAGTCTTGATGGAGGCAGACACAAGTAGATCATTCATAAGGAAGACATGGAAAAGACAGGCAACATTTATAGGCCATTTT
>CM060313.1:38623715-38626215 GCA_030674185.1 Monoplex corrugatus | reverse complement strand
TCATCATCATCATCATTGTTGTCGTTATTATTGTTGTTGTTGTTGTTGTTGACATTAAAAGTATTTTTTGGTTGTTGGTGTTTTCGTCTATTTTTTTGTTAGTTTGTTTGTTTGGTTGGTTGGTTGGTTGGTTGGTTGGTTGGTTGGTTGGTTGGTTGGTTGGTTGGTTGGTTGGCTGGTTGGTTGGCTGGTTGGTTGGTTGTATTAGAAGGATAGGTGAAAATTGTTTGTATTGTTTTTGTTGTTGTCTTTGATGACGTTGTGAAGGTGGTGGCGATAGTAGTGGTGGTGTTGATGGTGATGATGGTATAAACGTGTGTGTTTGCAAGTGTGCATTTGTGTTTGTGAAGGTATGTGTGGCTGTGTGTCTGCGCATGTATGTATGTATGTATGTATGCATGTATGTATATATGTATGTATATATGTATGTATGCATGTATGTATGTATGTATGTATGTATGTATATATGTATTATGTATGCATGCATGCATGCATGCATGCATGTATGTATGTATGTATGTATGTATGTATGTATGTATGTGTGTGTGTATGTATGTATATTATGTATGTATGTATGAGTGTGTGTGTGTGTGTGTGTGTGTGTGTGTGTGTGTGTGTGTGTGTGTGTGTGTGTGTGTGTGTGTGTGTATGTGTGTGTGTGTGTGTGTGTGTGTGCGTATGCCCGTGCGTTTTATTCTTTTGAAAATACAGATGACGGAGTGTCAAGATTGCCTGTCGAAGGATACATACTTACCACACAAGGGTTCCGGTTCTGAAACGTTCGAAGATTTAATTAGATAGTCAAACCGTTGTAACATTCTTCCATTTGTTTTATATTTGACATGTTCGATGCCAAACACGAAATACGACCTGGTTCATGTACAAGAAGCAGAAGAAGAAGAAGAAGAAGAAGAAGAAGAAGAAGAAAGAAGAGAAGAAGAAGAGAAGAAGAAAACAAAGAAAAAAGAAAAGAAAGAAGAAAGAAAAAAAAAGAAAAAAAGAAAAAAGAAAGAAGAAAGAAAGAAAGAAAGAAAAAAAAAGACGACGACGAAGAAGAGAAAACACGTTTATGTTCATCCACAAGATCACTTTTCGATCTCGCTTCTCCATTTTTCTCTCTATTTCTGTCTGCCTTTGTCATATTCATCAGGCTTTCAGTGTGAGTTTCTATGCAATCTTCAGGGTACATATTGACAAAACATTCTTCAAACTTTGGAGCGGACATGTAGTCGTGACTTATTAGATCCCAGGAGACCCACTGCTCCATCGAACCTCTCTCAAGTCATCTCGAGGTTTTGTGTAATGCAAGAAAAAGAAGATGAAAAGAAGATTGAGAGAGAGAGACAGACAGACAGACAGACAGACAGGCAGATAGACAGACAGACAGAGATGAGATAGTAGAGAGAAGGAGAGAGAGAGAAAGAGAGAAAGAGACAGACAGAAGAGACACAGAGACAGAGACAGAGAGACAGACAAACAGAGACTGAGATAGAGACAGGCATACAGACAGACAGACAGACAGACAGAGACAGAGACACAGAGAGAGACACAGAGAGAGAGAGAGAGAGAGAGAGAGAGAGGGAGAGAGAGACAGAGAGACAGAGACAGACACACTGACAGACAGACAGAGACAGACAGAGACAGACAGACAGACTAAATAAGACAGAGACAGACAGAGAGAGGGGGAAAGAGAGAGAGACAGAGATAGAGAGAGACAGACAGACAGAAACAGAGATGGACAGAGACAGACAGACAGGTAGGCAGAGACAGAGGGAAAGAGAGAGAGAGAGGGAGAGATAGACAGACAGACAGACAGACAGAAACAGAGAGACAGAGGCAGACAGACAGACAGAGACAGACAGATAGAGAGACAGACAGACAGACAGACAGACAGAGGCAGACAGACAGAGAGACAGATAGAGAGATAGACAGAAAGAGAGAGGGGGCCAAGGGGGTGGAGTAATGAGACAGAAGCAGTAAGAAGAAAATGGACATGGAAGCAATGGATGAAGAAAAGGAAGGAAATACTAAAAACAAGAGAGAGGGACAGAGACACAGAAAGAGAGAGATACAGACAGACAGAGAGACAGAGAGTGAAAGAGACAGAGAGAGAGAGACAGAGAGTGAAAGATACACAGAGAGAGAGACAGAGACAGACAGACAGACAGACAGACAGACAGTTATATGTATATATATATATATATATATATATATATACATATACATATGTAATATATATATGTGTGTACATATACATATTTATACACACACACACACTCACACATATTATATATATATATATATATATATATATATATATATAATATATATATATATATGTGTGTGTGTGTGTGTGTGTGTGTGGTGTGTGTACAGAGAAAGAGAGAGAGAGGGAGAGAGAGAGAGAAAGAGAGACAGACAGACGGACAGACAGAGAGAGAGAGAGAGGAGAGAGAGAGATATGGGTGGAGTAATGAGAAGAGAATCAGTAGAAAGAAGG
>CM060313.1:38616215-38618715 GCA_030674185.1 Monoplex corrugatus | reverse complement strand
CTGGGACAACTGCCATTAGGAAATATGTCATAGGACAAATGTCATTAACACAAATGTTATTTGGACAATTGTCCACAAAGTTAAAACCCACGCATTAAAAACATCAATAGTACTATTGACATCATTAAGACAATGTCCGCAGCGTAAAACTCCAAAAGGCAAAAGTCGATGGGGAAAATGTACAGGGCAAAAGTCCACAAGACATAAGGTCGCAGAGAATTGTCCGGATGGGGTCAAGGTCCATCAAATGAAAGTGCGCAGGTCAAAAGTCCATATTATGTTGGGTTTTTTTATCCCTGCTCATTCACCTCCAACTGTCAGGAGGATAAGTCCACAGATCGAAAGTGTACATCAGAAAAGTCCACAAGGGGATGTCTTCAGAAGAAAAGTCTAGAAGGGGAAATCTGCAGGGGAAAAGTCCACAAGGGGAAGTATGCAAGGGAAAAGTCCACAAGATGAAGTCTGCTCGGGGAAAAGTCCACAAGAGGAAGTCTGCACGAGGAAAAGTTCACAAGAGGAAGTCTGCAGGGGAAAACTTCACCGAGAGAAAATCTACTTTTCAAAAGTCCATGTCAAAAATCTACTGACGAAGTCCACTAGGTAAATGTCTCAAGGGCAAGCGTCTAAATGTAAAAAAATCGACAGGTCGAAAGTTCAAATGACAAATTACCACATGGAACACACACACACACACACACACACACACACACACACACACACACACACACACACACACACACACACACACACACACACACACACACCACACATACACACACACAGAAATATATATATATATATATATATATATATATATATATATATATATATGTGTGTGTGTGTGTGTGCGTGTGTGTGTATATACACCCTCGTAAACACACACACACACACACACACATAAACACACACACACACACACAATATATTATATATATATATATATATATATATATATATATATACGCGCACGCGCGCAGAGATAGAGAGAGACAGAGACAGAGACAGAGAAAGAACAAAAAGTGCACAAGTCAAAAGTCTACAGGGCCAAAGTCGATACTTCAAAACTCCAAAGGACACAAGCGCTACGTTCAAATTCCATGGGGGAAAATCCACTGGGCTGATCATCCAAACCCCCACATACCACAACCTCTTCCCCATCCCCACCTCCTTAACTGTTCGTCCTCTTTCAGAAGAGAGAGAAGGAGAGAGAGAGAAGAGATAGAGGGGGGGGGAAGAGATAGGGAGAGGGAGGGAGGGAAAGTGTGCTTCTTGTCTGACAACTGACAACGCCCTTTTCGTTATATCGATGAGTTTGCTGAAACTGCAAAAGGAGTTTCATGGGTGAGCGTGGATGATATAGGGGGGGGGGGTAGACAGAGAGAGGGGGGAACGGAGGTGAGAGAGAAAGAGACAGACAGACAGACAGACAGATACAGAGACAGAAATAGACACAGAGAAAGACAGCAAACGAGAGAGAAAGAAAGGAAGGAAGAAAGAAAAAAAAAAGAAAAAGACAGACAGAGAGACACAAACAGATAGACAGAGACAGGGATAGAGACAGACACGGACAGACACAGACAGAGACAGACACAGAGAGAGATAGAGAGAG
The DNA here is from genome assembly GCA_030674185.1 of Monoplex corrugatus. NCBI lineage: Eukaryota > Metazoa > Mollusca > Gastropoda > Littorinimorpha > Ranellidae > Monoplex > Monoplex corrugatus. The sequence goes on along the minus strand of CM060313.1, from coordinate 38,617,106 downwards.
AGAGACAGAGACAGACAGACAGACAGACAGAGACAAAGACAGAGACAGAGAAACAGAGACAGAGACAGAGACAGACAGACAGGCATAGATGGAGAGAGAGAACAAGAACGGAATACTGGACTTTTTTTTTTTTTTGGTTGGTTGGTTTGGTTGATTTTTTTTTTTTTTTCCACTGATTCCTCGACGGTGGAGGGTCTTCACTACTATAAGTACATATACTTATAGACAGTACATATTGATGGAAAAAAAACACTATAATAATCATAAGTCCTAGAGACATTCAAACAAATGCATTCATATGTGTGCTTAATTGTCTTTCCCTTTTTTCGTGCTGAATTACTGTGTATGTTTTCAATCAGTTATAGCCCTTACATGGCTCTACGCATTCCGTTGGGCTTTAGACAACAATGATATAAGTGCTTTGCATGCTTATAAGGAACTGCCTTTTGTAGGACCTGAATACTAACAGAACGCGCCAGGAAGATCAGTTGGGCTCTCTTCTCAACACCCAGCATATTTTTCATTTCATATCTTGGGGTGGGGTGGGGTGGGGTGGGGAGAAGGATTGTTGTTGCTTGTTATTGTTGTTTTTGTTGATCTTGTGATGGTGGTTGTGGTGGTGGTTATTGTTGTGTTGTTGCTGTCGTCTGCACAGCCTTCTTCTTCTTCGTAGGTTTTTATTTCGTTTGAATTGTTTTAAGATCCAGCAGTTCATTCTGTCGACAAAAAAAGATCTATTCTGTTTGTTCTTTGGTTTCTTTTCTCTTATATATTCTGTTTGTTTGTTCTTCCCTTGAAAGGGCGATAACCTAATTTCCCTATCTTTGGATGCAAAAACACACACGCATTTACTTTACTTTGTAATGCAGCCGCCGGCAAAGGTTATTTACT
>CM060313.1:38573715-38576215 GCA_030674185.1 Monoplex corrugatus | reverse complement strand
GTTGTCACACAGCAATGCAACTCCATCATTAATTTCCCTCTGCAGCCAATCTGAAATCTTGTTTCCTTGTAAACAGACATCTGTTTACCTAAACTGAATGTCATGCAGACAGCTTTTATATCAGGGATATAGAATGGTCATACCACACTAGAAAACCTTTGTTTTCCAAAGAATGGAAGCATGCACATGGATACACTTAACTAGCACACGCACATACACACACACACATACACGCACACGCACACACATACACACGCGTACCCACGCAAGCATGCGCACACAAACACACACACACATGCACACACACACACACACACACACACACACACACACACACACACACAACGCATGCATATACACACCGATACCAAGATACACACACACACACACATGCACACACACGCACGCACGCATATACACAAACACACACACACACACACACTGACACACACACTCACACACTGACACACACACTCACACAGACACACACTCAAACACTAACACACACAAACACACAAACACTAACACACACACACACACACACATACAAACATACAAACATACACACAAACATACACACACACAGATACAAACACACACACACACACGCACAACGCACGCACGAACATAAACACACACATAAATACACATGCACACACACAAACACACACACAAGGACATACACACACACACACACAAACACACACACATGCACACGCAAACACACGCACGCACACAAACACACACAAACACACACACACACACACACACACACACACAAACACACACACACACACACAACAAACAAACAAACAAACAAACAAACAAACAAACAAATACGTGCCATGTCTGTGCATGCACAATTAGAAAAACGATCAGGAACAGAAAAAAAAACAAAAAAACATCAAAGAATCTCCTCAAAGAAAAGCAAACGATGTTAAGACTGGCGTCATCTGTAATCAAACTGCACTTCCCCAAGACACTGTGATGACAAACCAGATAAAATGTTGTCACACAGCAATGCTACTCCATCATTAATTTCCCTCTGCAGCCCATCTGAAATCTTTTTTCCTTGCAAACAGACATCTGTTTACCTAAACTGAATGTCATGCAGACAGCTTTTATATCAGGGATATAGAATGGTCATACCACTCTAGAAAACCTTTGTTTTCCAAAGAATGGAAGCATGCACATGGATACACTTAACTAGCACACGCACATACACACACACACATACACGCACACGAACACACACACACAGAGGCACACACAAACGCACACACACACACACACACACACACACACACACACACACACACACACACACACACACGTACCCACGCAAGCACGAGCACACAAACACACACACACACATGCACACATGCACACACACGCATGCATACACACCGATACCAAGATACACACACACACACACATGTACACAAAAGCACTCACGCATGTACACAAACACACACACACACTCACACACACACACAAACACACACACACACACACACACACACACACACACACACACACACACACACGTACAAAGGTACACACACAAACACACACACACACACACAACACACATACAAACACATAGACAAATATTCACACACACACACAGATACAAACACACACACACACACACCCACACACACACACACATGTACGAAGGTACACAAACACACAAACACTAACACACACACACACATACAAACACACAAACATACACACACACAGACACAAACACACACACACACACACACACACACACACACAACAGAGAGATACAAACACACACACAAACACACACACACACACAAACACACACACACACACACAAACACACACCCACAAACAAACAAACAAAAAAAACAGACAAAACAAAACGTGCCACGTCCGTTCATGCACATTTCGCAAAACAATCAGGAACAGGAGAAGAAAAAAATGTCACAGAAATTAATCAAAGAAAAGCAAACGATATTAAGACTGGCGTCATCTGTAATCAAACTGCACTTCCCCAAGACATTGTGATGACAAACCAGATAAAATGTTGTCACATAGCAATGCAACTCCATCATTAATTTCCCTCTGTAGCCCATCTGAAATCTTGTTTCCTTGCAAACAGACATGTGTTTACCTAAATTGAATGTCATGAAGGCAGATTTGAAATCGAGAAGAACTGAAATGGTCATACCACACCAGTAAACCTTTGTTTTCGAAAGAACACACAGAGACACATGTATACACTTACATACAGACAGACACACACAAATAGACAAAAATCACACACACACACACACACACACACAAACACACACACACAATCAAACAAGCAAACAAACAAACAAAAAAAACAAACAAAACAAAACGTACCACGTCCGTGCATGCACATTCCGCAAAACAATCAGGAACAGGAGAAGAAAAAAATGTCACAGAAACTATTCAAAGAAAAGCAAACGATATTAAGACTGGCATCATCTGTAATCAAACT
>CM060313.1:38543715-38556215 GCA_030674185.1 Monoplex corrugatus | reverse complement strand
CCCCGAGTGATTCAATTGAAGTCCCAGTATTATGTGAGTTTTGGTTCAGCCGCCTAACAGGCTCGGCCTTCCATCTCCATCTACATAACAATTTGTGTGTTATCTACGTTCCCGTGGGTTTAAGTGTCTGATTATTTGCCCTGTGTTTGTGTTTCAGTGAAAAAAAAAAAAAAGCATGAAATCCCCTCATGCAAAATAACAGCAAAAGGCACAACCTTGAGACAGGTTGATAAGTTTAAAATATCTAGGAACGATCATTTTATCAGACGGCAGATGCGCATCAGAAATAGCCAGCAGAATAGGCCGAGCCAAAGCAGCATTCAATAAAATGAAAAGCATTCTTACCAACAAAGGCCTATCAATTAACATCATTAAGAGAGTTCTTGAATGTTATATAGAACCAGTAATGTTATACGGTTGTGAGGCGTGGACAGTCAACAAACAAAGCCAGAACAAAATTGAGGCAGCCGTGATGTGGTTTCTAAGATGAATGTTGAGAGTCCCATGGACAGCAAAAAACAAACAAACAAACAAACAAACAAACAAAACAAATAAGACGGTCTTGATGGAAGCAGACACAAGAAGATCGTTCATAGGGAAGAATAGGAAAAGACAGGCACTATTTATAAGCCATTTATTAGGAAAGGGGAATTAGAGCACCTGGTCACAACAGGAAAGCTGGAGGGAAAGAGAGTACCAGGTAGAGCCAGGGAAAAATATTGGACAGACTTGCAGGGTGGCTGAGGACAGAGAGGGTGGAAGACGTGCTTGCGACAACAAGGGATATATACATATGGAGGGCCATGATCGCCAACGCCATGCGGCAGGGCATTTGATGATGATGATGGTGTTTGTGTGAGGCGTTCGCTTGTCATGTGACCCTATCTAGCTAGTCTGCACATAAGCCCAGTAAGCTGGTAAGGTCATGAGGTCGTGCATAGTGTATTGGGTTTTGCACATTACGTTTGTATCAGTCTGTCATTGGAACAATCTTGGCTATATGTGACTGGTTCTTGCGAACGGGGTCACAAGTCGCAACGTGTGAACTGAGATACGGGCCTGAAAAGGTGGTGAGGGTCGATCTGGGTGATTTGAGACTTTTGTTCCTACACATTGTCTGACCATTAATCTATTAATTATGGCAAAGATTAAAGTGAAATTTGGGCTGAAAGAGTGTTAAAATAACATTTTAAAGTGATAACCCATCGAGAATGTGCAGATTTTTTCCGTGAAAATGCGTGTGTTTGAGCTTTAATTTAGGCCATGAAACCGTACAGGGCCTCAGCATATCGCATACCGTTGGAATCAGCTCGCGAAATAGCTAGTATGTAGTGCAGAACCACTTTATCTATCACTTCACTAAGTTTGATGAAGACAGAATGCTGGTTGCTAAGGAAAAAGCAGAGAATTTTGTTGTCCTTCTTTAACTCTGCTTTTCTCAAAATGGCCGTCCCATCACCCACTCCCTTTAAATTACTGTAACTCGCTCGATTTTCCAGTTAGACAGTTGAATTATACATCATTGGAAAGAGCATTTCTTCTGCTTTCCGGTGATATAAATATCTCTATACCCCCCAAAATTAAGTTGTGACCCCATTCGTGAGAACAGGTCACATATAGTAATGAGATATCAAGCCGCCATGAAGCCTCCTACTGGAGAAGACCCTACGTCTACTGTTGGGTCACTTCGGAAGATTTTAGCATGCCTATTCTGATCCAAACACACTGACTACCAGGCCTTCAACTAACGACAGTCATTATTTAGTCTTGGAGCAGTACTACGTTAGAGATCCCCCCCTGGAGAAGAGGCCATCACCGTGTCCTCCAACAACAGGCCTCCATGAACACTGACACCCAACTCACAACCTGAATTTATTTCAGGCATGGAAGCTGAGGTCAGTGCTAGATCGAAATATGAAGGGCCGCCGAATCTGTGACAATTTCCACGATGAATTTTATAAATGACGTTTTAAGTATCGATATTATCTGCCGTTTTGTCTCGTTGAAAGTCATGTTTGAGAAGTCGTCTGCATTGCATTTGTGTGTGTGTGTGTGTGTGTGTGCGTGTGTGTGTGTGTGTGTGTGTGTGTGTGTGTGTGTGTGTGTGTGTGTGTGTGTGTGTGCGTGTGTGTGTTGTGTGTGTGTGTGTGTGTGTGTGTGTGTGTGTGTGTGTGTGTGTGTGTGTGTGTGTGTGTGTGTGTGTGTGTGTTGTGCATTTATTCTTTGTTGTTTTTTTGCATACGCTTGACAAAGACCACTTGGCCGAAAATTTGCACCTGTCTTAGTTCATGATATCACACACGCGTTCTGATTCTACTTTTGTACCTTTTTATATTTTTTTCTGGTTTATTTTTGAGGATTTCATGACAATGATGTTGATGATTATAACGCTACGAGTTCGATCAAGGACTGAAAAGGCGTACAAGGCTGTACTCTAAGGAAGAATGGGATTAGTTTGTCCAGCTATATCATTTGACAGTATGGATTCCGTGTATGGCTGAGTGGTTATATTAACGCACTAATATATGGTGCGAGTAACCCAGGTTCGATTCATGGGTCAAACAGAGATATATCTTCCTTCCCTCCACCAGATGTTAAAATAGTGGTCCTGGTCTATTTGATGAGACAACAAAGCAGCAAGCACTCAACGGATGCTAGAGATCCCAAAGCGGCAAAAGAGTTGGAATTGGTAAAAATGTGTGGCAAAATTCTGCTGTCATTAAACCAAAAGGTGATAACAATTGGATCTAGGGGAGAGCAGTCTTAATTTCACGTAGCGAATCTATCATGGGAGAGAAAATGAAATCAAAATCCAAACACAAACAAACAAACAAAGAACCAAACAAACAAACAAACAAGCAAACAAACAAAAACAATGTCGTCGCATGACCCATTGACATATTGAAGTAGACGTTATATATCTTTGCTTCCTTGATATTGTATGTCTTGTAGCGTGCTTCATCATGGCGGTACGGTTTGACACGTATTTTCTGTACGTGTGTCAGCCTCTGTCATCCATCATTTTTTGAAGCGCTTCGGACTTGCGTGAGATAAGACATTGCACAAGAAGTTATTATAAGTGGGTAGCAGTAGCAGCAGCAACAGCAGCACACTAGTAGTAGTTGTAGTAGTAGTAATAGTAATAATAATAATAATAGTAGTAGTAGTAGTAGTAGTAATAGCAGCAGCAGTAGCAGCAGTAGCAGTAGTAGTAGTAGTTGTTGTTGTTGTTGTTGCTGTGATGCAGCAACAGCAGCAGTGACAGTAGCAGTATAGTAGTAGTAGTAGTAGTAGTAGTAAGTAGTAGTAGTAGCATAGTAGTAGTAGTATAGTAGTAGTAGTGGACCTGATGGTGGTAGTAGTAATAGTAGTGTGTTACTAGCAGCAACAACAACAGCAGTCGAAGTAGTATTGGTAAAAGCAGTAGAAGCAGTAGTTGTTGTACTAGTAGAGATGGTGGTGATGGTGGTGGAAGTATCAGTGGTGGTGGAGATAATAGTAGTAGTAGCAGTAGAAGTAGCAGTAGTAGCAGCAGCAGTAGCAGCAGCAGTAGCAGCAGCAGTAGCAGTAGCAGCAGCAGCAGTAGCAGCAGCATTAATAGTAGTAGTGACAGTGAGAGGAGGAGGAGGAGAAAGAAAAAGATCATACTGACATTTCTGATGTTGACCTCAGGGTACGAACAACGGAGGAAGTCTAATGGAATCAGTCAGAATTGATTGTATTGTACCTGACCCGCCTTATTTCTGTTAGTTCTGGAATAATCCCCCCGACCTGAACGTGACCCTCCACGACAAAATGAGTTGCTGATCTCTTCACAGTATTGGCCATTACTCATGGCCCTCCAAATAAGAGGAAGGGATGTCGGAGCTCCATAGTGAGGTATATATAAACTGATACTGTGACGCTTTCTGCATACACTACTACATGTTAATTCACGATGATTTAAGAAACATCTATCCAACACTTTATGGGCGATTTATTAGAGATCAAAATTCATAAGTCTCATTTTTAACAACCAATTGCCACTTCAGTTTCTGCACTGGATGTGCCGAATAACATGTGACTGAAAAGTGTGCACAATTTTATGAAGATTTGGGTCTTTGTTGGAAAGGAAAAGTGATTGCTGACACTGATGCATTTTTTCTTGTCTTTCTCAAAATGAATCAGAGCAGTTGTTTACAAAGTTAACAAGAAAGACCTGAGGGAGGGGATGGGACCCGGAGCAATAATGCTTCACTACTCTCGGGACACTCACCTCCCAAGCTCCCGACGCCAATCGACAGTCATTTCTTCAAGCAAGGGGGAGGGGAGTTGTCCATGCGTTGCATGACCCATTCAGATCCAGTCATCATTTATCATGCTAACAAACCGAATGGCAAGGTGGGGAGTTGACAAACCCCGGGACATAGCCACACAACGCGCACCAATCAGGTCCAGTCCAGCCTCTGGACCAAGAAATAATGAAAGACCCCTCCAGCGCCACACTCTGGTCCTACATCTCTCTATCGGGCAGCCCGCACTGCCACCAGTTTGCATAGCTGTCAGCACTTTTCCCCTTACTATAGCCTCGACACTGAGCAATCGGAAGCTCCCAACATCTGTCTTACTTCAACCACAGGGGTTGCTTGAACGGCCACGAAAGTGGCCAGGCATGATGCTCCAGTCACAGCCTATTTTACTATTTTGCTGTTCAAAACACATATTTCAGAACATAAACGTCCGAGTTTAAAACGGTTTTTAGGAAGAGATAGAACAGAACACCAAACTGACATTTAGATTATGTAGATACCATTGATGATCGTCTGGTGAGAAACGACTCATTCCTTGGTAGATAGTCACAAACGTTTTTTTCTGTCATTCACCTAAACTTATTCTGGTAGTAGTGTCCTCCGGGTAGAGACATTCCACAAACTGTTAGTGGGTGGCTAAGCTCAGACTTAATTTTCATTTTGTACCCGACTGTCGTGTTTCTTCTTATTATTACAGATGATTTGATTTTGGAACATTTCCCTTGGAGTCAATCTACTTTGTCACGTACCGAATGTCATCTGGTGCAGAGTTGACCTAAAGGCACAAATAGGGAAGGGTTTTGTTGTCGTTGTCGTTGTCATTGTTGTTGTTGTTGTTGCTGAAGATGCTGATGATGATGATGATGATGATGATGATGATGGTAGTGACGACGTTGTTGTTGTTGTTGTTGTTGTCGTTCTCGTTGTTGTTGTTGATGATGATGATCGTAATGATCATGTTTTGGAATGTTTAAATTCAAAACGATTCTCGGAAAGCATCAAAGAATTCTTAAAATCAGATTGTATCACCTATGCAAATATTAGATTGACTGAAAACATGCAACTATTTGATGTTGATGATAGTATGCGCACAGATTCCGTATTTGATTTAAAATTATTGTCCATCTTCGAAAAAATGTATGTTTTTGTATGCAAAATTGAAATGACTCTATTCATTATTGCCTTTTCAAAACGATGTCTTGTCACAAAATATCACTCAGAAAAACCCAACGCAAAAAGTAACATGGAACGTGCACATTATTATAAACGAAATGACAACCATGATTATCACCCGTAACAACTGGACATTCATACTGTTTTGTCAGTTCATAATACCTACACCATCAGTGTACGAAACGAATTGAGATAGTGAGTCTCACTTCTTATAACAATCTAGCAATGAATACTGATATGTTTCCTGTCTGTCTGTCTGTTTGTCTGTCTGTCTGTCTGTCTGTATGTATGTCTGACTGTCTCTATTTCTCTCTCTCTCTCTCTCTCTCTCTCTCTCGCACACACACACACACACACACACACACACACTCACACACGCACACACACACACACACACACACACACACACACACACACACACACACACACATACATACGCACGCTCCCAAGCACGCACGCATACACATGCACGCTCCACCCTCCCACACAGACACACAAACATACACGCACAGACGCACACATGTGCACTCACTCACGCACGCACATGTACGCACACATATACACACATACACACACACGCGTGCGCTAGCACACGTGTTCGCACGCACTCCATTATCACAGTCACAGAGACACAGAGCCTGACTTGGGTCGATATTGAAATGACACGCGCGCACACACAAATACATACATACATACATACATACATAATACACACTTGCATGCATACATACATACATACATACATACAGGCACACACACACACAAACACACACACACACACACGCACACACACACGCACACATACACACACATGCACACACACGCACGCACACACACACACACACACACACACACACACACACATACACACACACCCGTCTAATATCACTTATAGTGAAAAGACATTAAATCAAAGAACGAACGAAGAACGAACGAAACACACACACACACACACACACACACACACACACACACACACACACACACACACACACACACACACACACACACATATGAGAACATACACATATGAGAACACAGTCTCCCTATGAGCAATACAGAAATGAAAAGTAGAAAAAAATAAATAAAAAAACGAAGAAGAAGAAAAAGAAAGACAAGACTAATATTCCTGTCCTCCTCACTGGAGGAGACACTCAGACAGGGGAGGAAACCTCTGAAATAATCTGGTCCTCGATTTCTGGAATTGGCACAAATGGCTGAAGCGCGTCAGCCGCATCAATGCGTATGCGCGCACGCTCGTACGCATGCAATCCCGCTCGTCTACGTCCCTTTGGAATTGCGTGAGTAGAGGGTTTTATTATATTTGTTAACCTAAGCGTAAATGTTCGGGTGCTCATATGTATTTGAATTTGCAGAATTTATCTCCCTTAACCTTCTTACTCACAAACAAAGTATGTCATTTTAGTCCTTTTCTCACACTGGACGAAGGAGCAGGGAAGTTTCAATCTTTTCTCCTTTTTCTGTTTTTCTTTATTTTTTGTTGTTTTTTTGTTTGTTTAGTGATTGTTCGTTTGTGATCTTACGTCTACGCTTGACAAAGGCCATTTGCCCAAAAATGTGCGCCTGTCTTGTCTGGTTGTGTTAAATACGCGTTTTGATTGTGTGTGTGTGTGTGTGTGTGTGTGTGTGTGTGTGTGTGTGTGTGTGTGTGTGTGTGTGTGTGTATGTGTGTGTGTGTGTGTGTGTGTGTGTGTGTGTATGTGTGTGTGTGTGTGTGTGTTGTGTGTGTGTGTGTGTGTGTGTGTGTGTGTGTGTGTCTTTTCTGGTTTCTACTTGCTTGAACGCGGACAGACACACTTGTTTTACATTGCTCATATGTATGTTTTTTACTCACACTGTGCAGACAGAATTTTGCTGCGCAGCCTTCATAAACAGTTTTCGGTAGGCGTGCATGTCGCGTGTTTTCATATTGACGCAAGGCACCGGACACTGACATGTCTTACAGGATCTTTAATAACGTGCAAAACTTAATTTTCCGTACGTGTGTGTGTGTATATACACACAGCAAGGGCGATCAGGCAAATGTTCGAGGTCTGCACGCATGTTGACCTGGGAGATGGGAAAAAGCGTCCCAAAAATAGGATCGAACCCTAAATTCTCCGTGTCCACCTTTCACCAACAAAAGCGGGAGGTACCCAGATAGGATTCGAACACTAGACCTTCCGATTGGAAGTCTGAGGTCTTACCCACTTGACTACCGCGCCCCTGGCAAGGACATTGGACTGTGGGGAAGCGTCACAGACTGCAATATCCAGCGAAGGAGGAATAATGAGGGTTTGGAGTTTGGCTCAAGAGAAAGTCATCACACTCTGACTATTCCGTATGGATGTAAGCGAGACTTGGCGGCAGTTAGCCAGCAGACTTCTTGAGACAGCAAATAAGACATTCAAAACAAGTGTGACTGCCTACGTTCAAGAAAATAGGAACCTGAAAAATACACGAAAAACAACAACAACAACAACAACAACAACAACAACAGCACACACACACACACACACACTACACACACACACACACACACACACACACACACACACACACACACACACACACACACACACACACACACACACACACACACACACACACACACACACACACGCACACACACACACACACACACACACAAACATATCACTTATAGTGAAAAGACGTTAAATCAAGCAACGAACGAACACATACACGCACTCACGCACGCACATACACACACACACACACACACACACACACACACACGCACGCACTCACGCACGCACACACACACACACACACACACACACAGATACTCACTACACACACACACACACACACAGACACTCACTACACACACACACACACACACACACAAATCAAAAGGCGTGTTTAATGCAGCCAGACAAGACAGACGCGCCAATGTTTCGACCAACTGGCCTTTGTCAAGCGTAGAGGTAAGATCAGGAAGAAAGTTCTTCAGAGTTATATGTAACCGATATTGTTGTAAGGATAAGAAGCATGGACAGTCAGCACGCAAAGACAGAACAAGATTGAGGCAGCTGAAATGTAGTTTCTAAGAAGAAAGTTAAGAGTTCAATAGACAGCATAAAAAACAAAAACAAAACAAAAACAAACAAAAAACACGAGACAGTCTTGAAGGAGGCAGACACAAAGAGAAGAAAAACGTTACTGAAGAAAATTAGGAAAAGACAACCAACAAAACATTAATGAAGAAGATTAGGAAAAGACAAACAACATTCATAGGACATTCTATGAGGCAAGAGAAATCAGAGCACATGGTCACAAGAGAAAATGTGGCATGGAGGAGAAAAAGACCACCAGGTAGACCCAGGGAGAAAATATTGGACGGACCTGTGCAGTGGATGAAGACAGACAGGGTTGGAGACGTACTTGCACCGACAAAGGATAGATTCAATTGGCTGGCCATGATTGCCAACGCCATGCGGCAGGGCACATGATGATGATGACTTACCTAACTGCAAGTAAGAGTGTATGGATAGCATCGTCATGAAAAGACTACAGAAATGAGAACAAACTAACATCTCCCTGACTGTTGTTCACTGAACACCATGAGAAAGACGTAACAGAAGAAGAAAAAAATCCAAAAAAAAAACAAAAACAAAGATATCTGACCACGTAACCAGAAGGAGGCATCAGTGCCCTGAAGCATACTCGGAGTACTAAACAAAGGCTAACACAGAACAGACAGAACTTGCATATTTTCATCATCATCATGTGCCCTGCCGCATTGCACCGACAATCATGGCCCTCTACATGAATCTGCCCCTTGTCGCTGTAAGTACATCTCCCATCCTCTCTGTCTTCAGCCACCCTGCAAGTCCGTCCAATATTTCCTCCCTGGGTCTACCTGATGTTCTCTTTCACTCAAGCTTTCCTGTTGTGACCAGATGGTCTAATTCCCTTTTCCTCGTGATTTGTCCTATAAATGTTGCTTGTCTTTTCCTGATCTTCTTTATAAATGATCATCTTATGTCTGCTTTATTCAAGACTGTCTCGTTTGTTTTCTTTGCTGTCCTTGGAACTCTCAGCATTCTTCTTGAAACCACATTTATAGAGTGTCTTCGTTGCTGCTTTATATGCCCCCAGCATAACTGGTCGTAAAATACGTTTTGTGGGACTGGCGAAATGAATATGTCGTCTGGAAAAACGTCTGGGTGATGGAGACATTCCTGGAACAGACTTCCAAAGAGACAAAGACGTTCCAGACATCCCGTATTCCACGTAACCTTTTATCACAAAGCAGTCATTCCATCCATTCACCACCAATAATAGTCTGTCTACCCACTCAAATCTCTCTCTCTCTTCCCCTCCCTCAACTGAACCCCCCCCCCCCCCCCCCCCATGAAACAGAGGACGTGTATAATCAGTTACCATAAACAACGTGTTTGTGGTTTTTGTCACTGAGTGAGTGACGTCCCTTCATTCATTTCCGGATCTCCTCGATTATTTTTTTTTTAAAGTAAAGCGAAGATAGTGGAGAACAGACTTGCCACGTTGTTCACTCAATCATGAAAGCAATGTCTGGGTGCGTTAGTGCCTGGATGAATTACCTCCTGTATACATTGGGATTTATCGGTACAGGCTTTTGTCCGGATGTCTGGTTCCTTGACAGATTGAAGTATAAGTCTCAGCTTCTCAAGACACCGTGTCCGCACTGGAAGTTCATTTCTGTACACTGGGTGGCACAGGTACCATGTGGAATGATGGACGATATCAGGCCATCAGCCTGAACGTAATGCCATACATAGTGTCAAGTAAAACATGCGGCCTTAGGGTTGAACCTGCAACCCTAACATTATGGGTATGATGCTTTAATCCATTGAGCCAACTGTCCACCAGTTTTGTTTATATCTTTTCATTTTTTTAGGATCATCGCACTCAGGGAGGTTACCTTTGTGCTCACCTTTTTTGCGCCCCATTTTCCACGCCACTTTAATTGCCAGCAGAAGCTGGGCACAGTTTTCTTACAATAAGATGATGATGATGTCGATGAGGATGATGATCATGATACTAAGGAGTTCCATCTAGGATTGAGACTGCGTGACAATGCTGTGCTCTACGCTTAATGTCATACTACATGTATATCCTGGCGTCAATCAGGCCTGACAGATACAGACATTGCCTGTGATGGTCAGAAGATTTAAGCTACACCCTCAATGACGCATCCGTGAAGTGAATGAGACTCGACTGTGTGGTCCCAGTCTTCCCAATGAGCCCATTTCACGCCCAACTCTGGGTAGGAGCTGATTAGAACTGAAAAGTCCCACAATGATTTTGAAGGGACTGATGATGATTCGAACGGACAACATTCAAGACGGTAGTCCGTTGCGTTAACCACTACACCACGGCGACTGGTTGTTTTGTTCATACTTGCTCGCACAGTTAATTACAGCAGACTCCTTGATCCTTCGCAAATCCGCTGGCTCTGGCAAGGTCTTCAGAAAGGAAAACGGGGCCTGTGGAAACCTGATAACACTACATCGATTCATCATCATTGTCATGAACCCTGCCGCATAGCGTTGGCGATCATGGCCCTCCATATTCATCTATCCGTTGTCGCCGCAAGCACATCTTCCACCCTCTTTGACCTCAGCCAACATGCAAGTCCGTCTAATATTTTCTCCCTGGGTCTTCTTGGTGTTCCCTTTCCCTCCAGCTTTCCTGTTGTGACTAGGTGCTCTATTCCCTTTCCTCATAAAATAGCGTATAAATGTTCCTGTCTTTTCCTAATCTATCTTCCTTATGAATGATCTTCTTGTGTCTGCCTCCATGAAGACTGTCTCGTTTGTTTTGTTTGCTGTCCATGGAACTCTCAACATTCTCGGCTGCCTCAATCTTGTTCTGGCTTTGCGTGTTGATTACAGCATTAAAATGGGCAGTGGACAAGTCAGCTCATATGCGCTAAGATGTGACTGAACTTTATGAGTTTTGGGTGTGGTATCTGAGATAGGGTGGATTAGGTGAGGAAATCAAAGGGTTAAGTTTTTACTTTGCTGGAAAGGTTGACAATGCAGGATGTAGATTGGACAGGGTGAGGGAGTCAAAGGGTTAATACAAGTCATCATAGTTATTATTTGACATATGGTACCTCTACACAAATACACACGAAACGTGACAGTCGAGTTGATGGATCCAATCACACAGTTGCCATGCAAGATTCACGTCAAAGGAGTACAATGGTGCTAAGGACCATATGCTGTAATTACATTTTTCTCCAATCAGGATATTTCCTTTGAGGGGAAATTGCTACAATCTTCCTTGAGCTGTAAAGACCTCACGGCCGCTAGCATTTCAAATCAAGCCATCGTGTCCACATTGGGTTTTTAAGTATTAGTAAATTTTATGTTGTGAACCATTAATGGTCTAAAGAGGTAGTGTTTGATCAGTAGTGGCTCTATTTCTTTGAAATGTATTGAGCAAATAAATTAGGAGTAGTTGAGAGGGAGAACCTTGATTTTGCTCTCCAGTTCTCTTTCGATAGCTTTGTAACTCAAATTGAAAACTTGCTTTCTGAATCAAAAAATGATGCTACAGTTGGATGGTTAAGCAGGCAGATAAATAGGGAGATGGTGCTGGTTCGCTTCTTGGCTGGCTGGTTGATGAAATCAGACAGTGAGTGAATGAATAAGTGAATTGGTCGATTGGATAGTTGGGTGGTTGGTTGGTTGGTTGGTTGTTTTGCTTGCTTGCTTGCTTGCTTGCTTGCTTGGCTGGTTGCTTGCTTGCTTGCTTGCTTGGTTGCTTGCTTGCGTTGGTTGCTTGCTTGGCTGCTTGTTGCTTGCTCGCTTGCTTTCTTGTTGTTGTTTGTTGGTTGTTGGTTTGGTTGGTTGGTTGGTTGG
This sequence comes from Monoplex corrugatus, assembly GCA_030674185.1. Lineage (NCBI taxonomy): Eukaryota > Metazoa > Mollusca > Gastropoda > Littorinimorpha > Ranellidae > Monoplex > Monoplex corrugatus. Next base: position 38,543,878 of record CM060313.1, on the reverse strand, counting down.
TTGGTTGGTTGGTATTGGTTGATTCGTTCGTTGGTTGGCTGGTTGGTTGGTTGGTTGGCCGGTCGATTGATTGATTGGTTGGGCTGGTTGGTTGTTTACTTAAGTATTCAATTCATTCGTTTGTTCGTTCGTTCATTCGTTCGTGCAATTTGTGTGTGTGTGT
>CM060313.1:38523715-38528715 GCA_030674185.1 Monoplex corrugatus | reverse complement strand
GCATATATCATTCTTTCTCCCTTCCTCTGTGTGTGTCTCTGTCTGTCTCTGTCTGTCTGTCTGTGTCTGTCAGTCTGTCTGTCTGTCTGTCTCTCTCTCTCTCTCTCTCTCTCTCTCTTCCTCTATCTCTCTGTCTCTGTCTCGGTCTCTGTGCCTATCTCTTCTTTCCCTCTCTCTCTGTCTCTCAGTGTTTGTCTGTCTCTGTTTCTGCCTCTGCCTGTCTCTGTCTTTGTCTCTCTCCCTCTCTCTACCTCTTCTCTCTCTCTCTCTCTCTCTCTCTCTCTCTCCTGTCCCCTCCCTTCGTCTCTTCCTCTCTCTCTCTCTGTCCTATCTGTCTGTCTCTCTTTTCCTCTTTCCTCTCATCCCTCTCTCTCTCTCTCTCTCTGTCTCTCTGTCTGTCTCTCTTTCTCTCCCCTCTCTTTCTCTCCCCTCTCTTTCTCTCTGTATGTCTCTTCTTTGTCTCTGACTCTGTCTGTCTCTTCTTCTCTCTTTCTCTGTCTCTGTCTCTCTCTGTTTCTGTCTGTCCCTCTGTCTTTCTGTCTCTGTCTCTTTATCTCTGTCTCTCTCTCACCCCCTCTTCTTCCCTCTCTTCATCTCTCTCTCTCTCTCTCTCTCTCTCTCTGTCTTTGTCTTTTTTGTCTTGTCTGTCTGTCTGTCTGTCTGTCTGTGTCTCTGTCTCTCTGTCTCTCTGTCTCTCTCTCTGTCTCTCTCTCTCTCTCTCTCTCTCTTCTGTATATCTGTCTGTATCCCACTGTCTCTCCTCTCTCCCTCTGTCTGTGTCTGTCTGTCTGTCTGTCTATCTCTCTCTCTTCCCCCCCCCTCTCTCTCTCTCTCTATCTCTCTCTCTCGATCATTTGCCTTTCTTGCCCTCTTTTCGTCTTGCCGTTCATCATAACCAGTTCTGTTGGCTTAGGGCAAACATACTGACTTCTGTCTCCTTTCTATGTACTGTAAGCTGTACCCATCCTATCCTAACGCTGAAGGTCCCGCGGATATGGGCTGGGGAGAAGAGAATCCTGACCACATTTGTAGGGTCGGTGAGGATGCGAACATGGCCGTCTTGAGTTCAGTCCCAGCCCGCAACATTAAACATTGGCTAGTTTGTTGCCCATCGTTATGTTTCTATCATTCTGCTGATGTCAGCTTAGCGTTTCAAAAGTCTCCAGCCCTCTTCCTCCTTTCTTGCTGCGGGCTCCAGTAATTCATTTGGTTTGAACGTCGGATTCACGTGGTTGTGGGTTCGAATCCCGGGGTGGCTATATTAAGTAAAACTGGCCTTCTCACTGCCCCATCTTAACATCATTGTTGTTCTGGTGGTGTCAGTATAGGATTAGATACCCCCCCCCCTTTCCCTCACTTCCCTGGGATGGTTATCCCCGTCGGCCATATCACCTGAGATGGGTTTCGACGTAAAAACTGAACAAAACCAACCAACCCCCTTTCTGCTTCCCCGTTCAAGACCATGCCGGCACATAGGGTTTTGCGCAGGGTCAGCGAGTCTGGAAGATAATTACTGGCAGATTGGGGTGGAGGGCATATGGAATTGACGGAGGGCGATGAGTCCCTTTTTGGACAAACTTCATCTGCAAACTCCTAGTCACGTCCTTGTTTCAGCTCTCTGTACAGGAACATCTTTGGGATGTGTTTGTCTTCTATACGGACAGCGTGTCTTGTCTAACAAAGCTGGCATTTGATGTGTTGACACTCTCTGTTTGGAAAGCCACACTTCTTCAGAACTTGAAGGTTGGATGCTCGATGTTGCCACGTGATACTGCAGATCTTGTGCAGATATTATTGGTGGTATTGTTCCTGCTGTGTGTGGATGTACATACATGCACACCTGGTTTCATCATCATCATCATCATCAAGTGCCCTGCCGCATGGCGTTGGCGATCATGGCCTTCCATATGTATCTATCCCTTGTTGCCGCAAGCACATCTTTCACCCTCTCTATCCTCAGCCACCCTGCAAGTCCGTCCAATATTTTCTGCTTGGGTCTCTACCTGGTTTTTTCTTTCCCTGCAGCTTTCCTGTTGTCACCAGGTGCTCTAATTCCCCTCTCCTCATACAATAGCCTGTAAATGTTGCCTGTCTTTTCCTAATCTGTCGTATCAATGATCTTGTGTCTGCCTCCACAAGACTGTCTCGTTCGTTTTCTTTGCTGTCCATGGAACTCCCAACATTCTTCTTGGAAACCACATCTCGGCTGCCTCAATTTTGTTATGGTTTACTTCACAGTTAACCCTTCATGTCTAGAAATCCATCAGCCGATCTTTATCTGCAATCCACCCGTGTGTGTTGGGGATGGTCGCTTGACTACTACGTTGGAGGTAAGCCTTCCCATATCCAAGAGCACTGACACTTTTGTTTTTTCATGACCGTTGGATGCCTATACATTTAGTGTATTCTCTCGCGTCATTTTTCTTCGTGGAATCGCCCATTTGGGATTCGGCCAGTAGGGATGAATGGCATCTTTATCCTACTCCCCATCCCGTAAATGTGATGATCGATGATGGTGTTGATGCATTCTGATTTCTCCAGAGAGTGGTGCGTCGGTGACTTGTCTATCGGTTTGTCGATAAACATCGTTATTCTTGTTGTCCTCGGAAGGTTTGCCTTGGAGATGTTGCTTAATGAACGGTGATTAATATGTATTCTATTGAGAGGATTTCTCCCTTTCCAATGATCCTTCTCCTCTTCTCTCGTCTTTCCCTCCTTCTTCTCCTCGTCACCATAGCCATAATGATATCGTGGTGATACTTCTACATGTTTTAACATTTCGCTCCCCCCCCCTCTCTCTCTCTTCCTCTCTCTCTCTCTCTCTTTCTCTCTCTCTCTCTCTTCTCTCTCTCACCTACATGTTTAACATTTCGCTCCTCTCTCTCCTCTCTCTCTCCTCTCTCTCTCTCTCTCTCTCTCTCCTCGTTACTTTCTCTCTCTCTCCTCTCTTTCTTTCTCTCTCTCCTCTCTCTCTCCTCTCTCTCTCTCTTCTCTCTCTCACCTACATGTTTTAACATTTCGCTCTCTCTCTCTCTCTCCCCTCTCTCTCTCTCTCTCTCTCTCTCTCACTACATGTTTAACATTTCGCTCTCTCTCTCTCTCCCCTCTTTCTCTCTCTCTCCTTCTCTACCCACTCTCTCTCTTTCTCTCTCTCTCTCTCCTCTCTCTCTCTCTCTCTCTCTCTCTCTCTCTCTCTCGTTGTCATAGTGCGAAATTACTCCTACGGAGTTCGTTATGGGAAGTTTATCCTCGATTGCTGTATAAACAGTGACTATCATTTACTGTTAATCTAACGACTTGTTGTCCATAACGTGAAAGTGACTCTTCTTCTTCTCCTTCTTCTTCTTTGTCTTCTTCGTCTTGTTCTTCTTGTTCTTCTTGTCTTCTTCTTGTTCTCTTGTTCTTCTTCTTTTCTCCTTCTTGTTCTTGTTCTTCTTCTTGTTCTTGTTCTTGTTCTTGTTCTTCTTCTCTTCTTTTTCTTCTTCTTCTTCTTCTTCTTCTTCTTCGCATTCTTCTTTTCTTCTTCTTCTTCTTCGTTTCTCTTCTATCTTCTTCTTCTTCGCATTCTTCGCATTCTCTTCTTCTTCTTTTCTTCTTCTTCTTTCTTCTTACTTCTTCTTCTTCTTCTTCTTTCTTCTTCTTCTTCTTCTTCTTCGCATTCTTCTTCTTCTTCTTCGCTTCTTCTTCTTCTTCTTCTTCGCATTCTTCTTTTTCTTCTTCTTCGCATTCTTCTTCGCATTCTCTTCTTCTTCTTCGATTCTTCTTCTTCTTCGCATTTCTTCGCATTCTTCGTCTTCTTCTTCTTCTTCTTCTTCTTCTTCTTCTTCTTCTTTTCTTCTTTTCTTCTTCTTCTTCTTCTTCTTCTTTTCTTCTTCTTCTTCTTCTTCTTCTTCTTCTTCTTCTTCTTCTTCTTCTTCTTCTTTCCTCTCCATCGTCTTCTTCTTGTTCTTCTTTTCTTTCTTTCTTTCTTTGTTCTTCTTCTTCTTTCTTCTTCTTCTTCTTCTTCTCTTCTTCTTCTTCTTCTTCTTTCTTCTTCTCTTTTTCTTTTCTTTTCTTCTTCTTCTTCTTTTCTTCTTCTTTTTTCTTCTTCTTCTTCTTCTTCTTCTTCTTCTTCTTCTTCTTCTTCTTCTTCTCGCATTCTTCTTCTTCTTCGCATTCTCTTCTTCTTCTTCTTCTTCTTATTCTTCGTCTTCCCCTTCTTCTTCTTCTCCTTCTACCAATACCATAGCCACCCATTGGTCACTAGAGTAACTAATAGGAGACAGGGGCAGACGGGATCCTCAATCTCTGTGTCTATAATGCCAGCAGCAAGCAGTTCAGGAAATCTGAGACTTGGTCCTGTCAGTGATATTTGCCACCCAGCTCTTCCTCTATCGATCTTGGTGACGGATATCCGGAAGGACGGTGTTAGGAAGCGTACCATTGGTCATTATTCACCATCGGTCGGTGTAATCACGTCTGATTCACAAAGGGGAGACAAGGAGATTCATTCCTGCTTCTTTGTACACATTCGTTATCATTGGGTTTCATTCCCTTTCGGGGAGGACTAAGTAGGCCCTTAAGTGCTTATCCTTATTCATTTTCAAAGACTTTTCATTATCATTCTCTTTCGATAATGTTTGTTAACAATTTGATGTAGTCTTGTAAGTCTTTGATGATATTTTCAGCATCTTCTGACTTCTTCAGTTCATCATTTTCTTTTTGAGGGGCGAAAATTCCTCAGCAAAAGTCTTCAAATTATCCAGTGATTGGGGTTGACAGATTTTGCTGAGTTGAAGCAGTCTTACGATCTTGTTTATTTAATGTCTCTGTAAGTTGTTTCTCCCTTCGGAAAATGTGTTCTATCAAAGAACTTGGCGTGTTGTCACCACCTTCACCATTATTTTCTATTGTCTGTCTCTCCTGATTTTCATCCGTTCCTTCTTCTTCCACAAATTCTGTCGATTTGCTTTGTTTGTTGTTTGTTGGTGTGGGGATCAGATTTGTTTGCTTGCTGTTTT
>CM060313.1:38503715-38518715 GCA_030674185.1 Monoplex corrugatus | reverse complement strand
GGATATATCGCAGCCATTCTTGGTCAAACACTACAACCAGACCATGGGGGGTGTTGATCGGATGGATCAAAACATTGACAAATACAGGATCTCTGTCCGTTCGAAGAAGTGGTGGTGGCCTCTGTTGCTTTCTGTGTTCATGTCAGCGTCCAGCAGGCTTGGCATCTATACAGAGCCACACCAGCATCAGCTACAGACCCCAAGGATCTCCTCACCATCAGGCGCTCCATAGCCAGGGTCTACCTGTTCAGAGCAACACAAGCATCTTCTGCTGGTCGTCCGAGACAACCCACCCTGAAAGTGAGCAAACGGGTGTCCCCTGAGGTCCGCTTTGACAGGGTGGACCACATCATCCAGCCATGGAAGACCCAACTGAGATGTGGCTACTGTGGAAAGAAGCATACCGCAGGTACCAGAAGTACCTGGTAGGCGTGCACGACAAGTGCTTCAGCTTGTTTCATACGCGCTAATGGGAGTTCCCAGCAAAGTGAATGGGCCAGGAAGGTCTTTTTTTTCCCTTTGTCTAGCGATGCCAAGCGTTTTTTCCTGTGCCATTTCTAGCATTCAAGGTAATGCAGGTGTGAGAACAAAGGATAGAGACTTAATCATCTTTCTTTGACTCAAACATATTCATTTCCCTTTAGTTTTGTACATGTTAATTTGTCTTTTGATTAATTTAGTGGTTTTTAGAGTTGTGCACCAATTTGCCCAAATACTTGTGTGTGTGTGTATATATATATGCAGGGTCGGTGTGGGGGGACGGGGACTAAGGGGTGGGGGAGGGATTTGCACTGGAAAAGGCTGGGGTGGGTGGGGGTGGAGGAAAATGTGTCAACATTTGAATTTTAAAAACTAATTTTGTATGTTAAGTTCATTTTAAAACAATAAAACAAGAACTGAAAAGAAACAAGTGCCTGTATTTACTGTGTGATGCTGTTCAAAAACCCCTACCCACTTGAGCCCGCCGTCCCTAAAAAGGGACGCTAACATTTTATGCTCAAAATCAAGATTAACAAAACTTGTGTCAAAATGAGTGTTAGATATGTTAATAAGCCATAAAAACATACATTTTGAGACATGTTTGGTAAGAAAAAATATTTGGGCATAAAATATGGTCAAGGAAAGAGAGAGAGAGGCAGAGTAGGAGGGAAGAGAGAGAGGAGAGAGAGGGAGACAGACAGACAGACAGATAGACAGACATACAGACAGACAGAGACAGACGACAGACAGACAGCAGTCAGACAGAGAATTTTGAAGAAACAAGAAAAACAGCAGCGAACGAGAGAGAGAGAGAGAGAGAGAGAGAGAGAGGAGGTGTGTGTGTGTGTGTGTGTGTGTGGTGGTGTGTGTGTGTGTGTGTGTGTGTGTGTGTGTGTGTGGTTGTGTAAATATATGTATGTATGAGAGATAGAGATGGTTGGAAGTCCATGGTCGCCAACGCCATGCGGCAGGGCACCTGATGATGATGATGATGATGATGATAATATATATATATATATATATATAAATATATATTTATATATATATATATATATGTGTGTGTGTGTGTGTGTATGACTGTGTGTGTGTGTGCGTGTGTGCGTGTTACTGTGTGTGTGTGTTGTGTGTGTGTGTGTGTGTGTGTGTTGTGTGTGTGTGTTCGTTGGGGCGTCCGTCTCTCCGTCTGTGAAAGAAAGACAAACAGACAGACAAAACAGAGACAGTGATAGAGAGAACAAGAAAATTATCGTCCTTGAATGATCACCGTTCTTTCTCCACCCCACCCCACCCACCGTACTCCCGACTCTCCTAAAGAAACAATTTATATTAAAAAACAATGTAATAAACGGAAAGCATGTTCTGCTTTAATTTTTCAGAAACTCGATTGCATCAAATTACCAGGAAACATTAAAGACAGATTATTGAAGCTGAACTGATTAATTCTCCCCCTAAATGAATGTGAGCCTGCCTTGATGCTAGCCTGCTCGTTCAATATAGGGGCCATTTTGGATACAGAATTTCGCAATAATTCTTCTTTTGCCTTGATCCTTATTGTAATTCGTCGTCCTCTTTCTCTTCTTCCTATTCAAATTCTTTCTTCTATTTATTGTTTGGTGGCTCGTGTTTTTGTGGTTTTGTTTCATTTTTCCTTCTTGTTCTTGTTGTTCTTTTTCTTCCTCCTCCTCCTCCTCCTCGTCTTCTTCCTTCTTCTTCTTCTTCTTCTTCTTCTTCTTCTTCTTCTTCTTCTTCTTCTTCTTCTTCTTCTTCTTCTTCTTCTCATTCTTCTTCTTCTTCTTCTTCTTCTTCTTCTTCTTCTTCTTCTTCTTCGTCAATTCATTTTCTTCTTCTTCGCAATTCTTCGCAATTCTTCTTCTTCTTCTTCGCTTCTTCTTCCATTCTTCTTCTTCTTCTTCGCAATTCTTCTTCTTCTCAATTCTTCTTCTTCGCATTTTCTTTCTTTCTTCGCAATTCTTCTCTTCCATTCTTCTTCTTCGAATTCTTCTTCTTTTCTTCTTCTTTTCGCAATTCTTTCTTCTTCTTCTCGCATTCTTCTTCTTCTTCGCATTCTTTTCTTTTCTTCTTCTTCTTCTTCTTCTTCTTCTTCTTCTTCTTCTTCTTCTTCTTCTTCTTCTTCTTCTTCTTTTTTCTTTTCTTCTTCTTTCTTCTCTTCTTCTTCTTCTTGTTCTTGTTCTTGTTCTTCTTCGTTCTTGTTCTTGTTCTTTTCTTGCTTCTTGTTCTTGTTCTTCTTCTTCTTCTTCTTTTTCTTCGTTCTTGTTTTTGATCTTCTTCTTCTTCTTCTACTTCTTCGTCTTTCTGTTCTTCTTGTTTTGTTTTGTTTTGTTTTTCCTTGTTCTTCCTCCTCCTCCTCCTTTTGTCATCATCATCATCATATCATCATTATCATCATTATTCATCATCTTCTATTTCTTCTTCTTCTTCTTTCGCCTCCTTTTCGTCCTATTTCCCTCTTTTCGTCCTCCTCCTTTCCTTTTTCTTCTTGTTAATTTTCTTGCTTATTTTTCGTCTTCCTCATCTTGTGTTTGGAAACTTTTTACCAAGATGAAAGTCACACACACCACACCACACACACACACCAACCACACACACACACACACCACCACACACACACACACACACACACACACCACACACACACACATACATACACATTGGCTAAACACAATGCTGTTTGAAGAAAAAATGTGTGAACGGCACTGTCAGGGGGGGTCGTCTGCCAATATTCACACTTTGTTTTCACTGCTGTGATAATAATTATAATTATAATCGATCATCGTCCTCGCTTTTTTCACGTTAAATTTTATTTCACCTGTTGCTTCTTCAAGGTGCCAGTGAACCTATGACTTAAAAATAAGAACTGGTATTATCTGTATTATTTTACTTTTGTATTAAAAGGGATAGAAATTAGAATGGCTTGACCATATCATCATTTTCTTCCCGTCTATTATTTTCGCTCACTTGTTTACTCCTGCACGACGAAACATCCGTGAAGTGTTGCTGTTGTTTTCTTCCTTTATTTTTCTGTTTTTGTTCTCTTTTTTTTATTTGTTCTTTTAGTTGTCTTATATTCACGCTTGACAAAGGCCAGCTAAGCGAAAGTTTGCGCCTGTCTTGTCTTGTTATGTTAAATACGCGTTCTAATTCTATTTTCATTGTGGTTTTTTGTTGAATTTTTTTTTTGGTGGGCCCTTCAGCCATTGCTTTTGCAAACAGTTTGAAGGTTTTTTCCCCCCTCAATTTGTAATATAAACATGTTCACTATCATCACACATTACGAATCTTCCATACATGTATAATGCTACAGAAAAGTATTAGCAATGCTGAAACACTTCATATAGAAAAAAAATCAAAAATGTAAAAACTTCACTTAAAATGTGTTTCAATAGGAAAATGTATCTATCTGTGTATCTATTTATGTATTCTCAAACTCTCTCTCTCTCTCTCTCTCTCTCTCTCCTCTCTCTCTCTCTCTCTCTCTTTTCTCTCTCTCTTTCTCTACACACACACACACACACACACACACACACACACACACACACACACACACACACACACACACACACACACACACACACACACACAACAATACACATATATATATATATATACATCAACAATCTTCGTATTTACTGTCGTTTCGTTGAAAACCCTATAATTCTGACAGTTAATATACGTCATGTTCATTAAAGCTGTTTCAACCATAGATATTTCAACAATCTATATATACCTCCTCCCAACACTTCGTAGGAAACCTAATCATTCTTAAATCGATTCTACGTCATGTTCAACAATGCTACGTTTTTCTCTGTACCCAGGGCCGGGGTTGTTTGAAGGTCAGTTGCTCAATTCTTTTGGCTGTTGTTCATTTAAATCAAAGTGACCGCCGCTGTTCAATGAAACAGAGACGAGAAACACATGAACATGGACGGAATGGGACAATGTATTTATTTAACGAAAGAAGACAAGCGTAAATCTTTTCAGTTGACAAGCTTTCACCAGCCATGCACCAAAGACAACAAAAGAAACAAGTTCAGCAGATTCAAGACGCAAGCAACAGATCGGATAACGTGTCTGATTGTTTTTAATTGAGTGGGGAAAGACTCACCCCCCCTCCCCTTCTCTGTTTGTGTCTTTGTCTGTTGTCTGTCTCTGTCTCTCTCCCTCCCTCCCTCCCTATCTACATGTATCTATCTATCTATCTATCTATCTATCTTATCTATCTATCTATCTGTCTATCTGTCTCTCTGTCTGTCTCTCTGTTTCTTTCTCTCTCTCTCTATCTCTCTCTCTCTCTCTCTCTCTCTCTCTCTCCCTTATCTATCTATCTATCATCATCTGTCTCTTTCTGTCTGTGTCTCTCTGTCTTTGTCTCTGTCTCTCTGTCTTTCTCTCTCTTCTATCTCTCTCCTTTCCATCTCTCTCTCTCTCTCTCTCTCTCTCTCTCTCTCTCTCTCTCTCTCTCTCTGTCTTTGACCTATTTTCCACTTGCGCGCCGCGCGCGCGCGCGTGTGTGTGTGGTGTGTGTGTGTGTGTGTGTGTGTGTGTGTGTGTGTGTGTGTGTTTGTCTGTTATGTCTGTCTGAGTATTTGTCTGGGGGAGAGGGGTTACGTGTGTTTGTTTGCTCTAAATCTATAGATGATAAAACGCGCGTGTATGATTATATGCGTACGTGTGTGGGCATGTTTCTCCGTCCCTACCTCCCTCCCTCTCTCTCTCTCTCTCTGTCTGTCTGTCTGTCTGTCTGTCTCTCTGTCTCTGTCTGTCTGTCTGTCTGTCTGTCTGTCTGTCTGTCTCTTTCTGTCTGGGTTTGTGTGTGTGTTTGAGAGCGAGTGTGCGTGTATGTAAGTGTACGTATGTGTACGTGTGTGTGGTATGTGTGTGTGTGTGTGTGTGTGTGTGTGTGTGTTGTGTGTGTGTGTGTGTGTGTGTGTGTGTGTGTGTGTGTGTGCACACGCGTGCGTGAGTTTGCTTTAATTCATGCTCATGCTGGCACAAAATCCAAATTGGGTCTGGTCTTCCCGTAATTTCAGAACCTGGCCTTATCTCCCTTACATTGGGTGATGCGTCAACTTGACACGTGACCCAATTCCTTTGTCGACAGGTTTCTTTGTTTGTATGCGTGTGGAATTGCCCGAACACTCTGATTTCCCTCTTGAACGAATTTCAAAGTCCAACCTCTCAGTGTGGAAATGTGGTTGGCCCAGTGGGACTAATAACTGAGAGGCCGTAGATTTGAACCCTTAGTCAATCCAAAACACTTATTGTGGGATTAAGTTCGTCTCTGATCTGCTAAGTGATTATCCCTTTGGACTCCTTCACCTTGTCCACCAGCATCCTGCATTGTCAGTTATGCTAGTAAGACAAAACCTTAACCCTTGATTCCTTCACCCTATCCACCAGCTTCCAGCAGAAAGCTGGTGAATAGGGTGAAGGAGTCAAAAGGTTAATTTTTTGCCGTTGGTGGAGTTCTTGAGTGTTATGAAAAAACCGATACTGTTGGACGGTTGTGAGGTGTTGACAGTCAACACACAAAGTCAGAACAAAATTGAGGCAACTGAAATGTTGTTTCTAAGAAGAATGTTTAGAGTTCCATGGACAGCAAAGAAAACAGACGATACAGTCTTGAAGGAGGCAGACACAAGAAGATCATGGATAAAAAAAAATTAGGAAAAGACGAGCAACATGATTATATAGGACATTTTATTCGGTAAGAGAAATTAGAGCACCTGGTCACAATAGGAAATATGGAGGAAAGACAGCACCAGATTGACCCAGGGAGAAAATATTGGACGGACTTGCAAAGTGGCTGAGGACAGAGAAGGTGGGAGATTTACTTGCAGCGACAAGGGATAGATCCATATGGAGGGTCATGTTCGCCAACGTCATGTGCCAGGGCACAAGATGATTTGTTGGTGGATAGGGTGCAGAAGTCAAAGGGTTAAACAGATCTATGGTAGATGTGGTCAGTTTGGGTGATCCTGGGTGACGCCATTCTGGACAGCAGGTGCCTTAATGGCTGTAAAGCGAACGCACTTAGTTCATTGTCGATGTGGCACACTCACATTTTCCCTTCATTTTCTATGCCATCTTAATGGCCATAGAAGCTGGCACAGTTTTTACGGTGCGATGGTGATGATGACGACGTTGACGACGATACTCATTGTGGACAGCATGTGCCTTGAGGACAGCACAGCGAATACACTTAGTTCATTTTGGGGATTTTTCTTTGCCTCCTTTCAGCACCATTTTGTAGCTCACAGAGTCCAGGAACAATTCTTCCTGATGTTATGAGGATGAGGACGATAGGAATGATAACCGCTATGGAGATATATGCTTGATTGAAAATGCATGACAGGACTGTATTCTACGCTTCCTTTTATGACATATTCTGACGTCAACCAGGCACGAGAGATACAGGCACCCGTGGTGTTAGGGCATCCGCTCAACACCTTCAAAGTGATTGAAACTCGACTATGTGGTCCGTCTTCCCAATGAGCCCATTGCACATTCAGCTCTGGATAGGAGACGGTCGGGACCGAAAAAAAAAAACACACACACCATGAGTTCGACAGAATTGATGGCATTCAAGCCCACAGCATTTCAATCTTTATTTCATTGCGTTAAGTAAGTAACCACACTACAATGACTGCTATTGCAAATAATTTTATCTGAGATCAAAAATATGAAATTTGTTCCAGAGGAACTGATCAAACTGATGGATAACTCTACACGTGTTGTCCCCGTTTTTAACCAGAAAAAATAAATCATGCATCCTGATAATCTGGGCTTTAGAATAACGTTTCTATTCTCTTCTTCTAATCCCTCTACTTCCTATTGCAATTTCCCTTTCGTTGACAAAGTTTTAAGTGTTTGGAGTTTGTTTGTTTGGAGTTTGTTTGTTTGGAGTTTGTCTGTTTGGAGTTTGTTTGTTTAAGAGGAATACATCTCACACGGGTATTTCCATATGTCTCCACTCAAATCTGCTAGCAATTATCTGGCGGACTCCTTAAGCCTGCACAAAATCATACGCCGCCGACAAGGTCTTGAAATGAAGACGAAGGGAGGGAGAGGAACCCATGAAACGCTAAGCTGACACCATTTGAATGATGGAAACGAAAATGCGGGCAGCAAACAGTCCAATGTTTAATGTTGCGGTTAGGCAGTGAACATGAGATATTAGGTTGGTCAGCGGATATTGCTTGAGTCCATGGCTCTATCACAAGAACAAAACAAGAATAATACCCCAAACCCAACAACACAAAATGGTCCGCTTCAGGATCGAACCCACGGCCCCTGTTTAATCATCGTGGCGTTGTAACCGGCTGAGATAACGGGACTTAAGACGTCAACTGAAGGGGCTTTTTTCTTGTGTTATTGTTGTGTGTGTGGTGTGTGTGTGTGTGGTGTGTGTGTGTGTGTGTGTGTGTGTGTTGTGTGTGTGTGTGTGTGTGTGTGTGTGTGTGTGTGTGTGTGTGTGTGTGTGTGTGTGTGTTGTGTGTGTGTGTGTGTGTGTGTGTGTGTGTGTGTGTGTGTGTGTGTGTGTGTGTGTGTGGTGTGTGTGTGTGTGTGTGATTTGTCGTTTATTTTCAGGAACAGGGACACGGGTCTGTTTTCTGTGTTATAATTTCATTTGTATCATTAGAAATAACAAAACCTTGTCTTTGTAATGATAATATACAAAATGGAAATCTCTGGGACAAAATCTAGGAATTTGTGTCTAATTGAATTGTTATATCGGGTAGTCCTTGTTTTGAGGAAAAAATCTGAGAATATTCACTGAAAGATTTTTCTTAGCAACAGTCTGCCTGTCTGTTTGTCTGTCTGTCTGTCTGTCTGTCTGTCGCTGTCTGTCTGTCTGTCTGTATGTATGTATGTATATGTATGTCAGCCTGTCTCTTTCTCTCTTTCTCTCTCTCTTTCTCTCCCTCTCTCTCTCTGTCTCTGTCTCTCTGTCTCTCTCTGTTTCTCTCTGTCTTTCTTTGTCTCTCTCTGTCTCTCTGTCTCTCTCTGCCTCTCTCTGTCTCTCTGTCTCTCTGTCTCTCTCTCTCGCTCTTTCTGTCTATCTATCTATCTATCTATCTATCTATCTATCTATTTCTGTCTGTCTGTCTGTCTGTCTCTGTCTCTGTCTCTGTCTCTTTATATATATCTCTCTCTTTGTGCCACCCCGCTCCCTCCTTCGAAATTCTCATTTTCACAGTGCACTGGAATGATCTTTTAGTACCACCAATATCTGCACACTCACTGCCAGACCATCCAAGCTGAGAAGTAGCACCATCCTAAGGCAACACTTCTGTGCTGTCTGCGTATAATCTCCATTATTTCACACGTTATCAGACACAGTAATGTACTCTGTCCGCTAAACCTGACAGAAGCACCTCCAGGGCCCGGTTGGTTAGGTGTAAGGTTTATGGGCAGGGAGTTATTGGAGATATCGGGGTTATTTCCAGAGCACTAGTTGGTAGAATCATGGACTCAAGATCCGATATTTTATTTTGAGTTCAGCCCCAGCCCGCACTTTAAAGACTGGCCTGTTTTCTTGCCCGACTTAATGTTTCCATCGTTCTGGTGGTGTCAGCTTAGTGTTTGACAGGTCCCTTCTCCCCTTTCCCCCGTTTCAATATCTTGCCAAAAGCGCCGAGGGTTTGGTGATGGCTCAGGAAATCTGTCAGATCAGATATTTGCTGGCGGATTTGGGTGGGGCGCATATGGAGTTGTCTGAACGTGGTGAATCCCTTTTGAAATAAATCTAATAATTCCAGAAGGAGTCACCGCGCTCGGACAACTCCATATGCGCTCCACCCGAATCTGACAGCAATTATCTGACCGATTTCCTCAGCTTGCATATGCACAAAGCCCTATGCGCTGGGCATAGTCTTGCAAAGGAGGTAAAGGGGGAGTAGGGACCTATCAAACACTAAGCTGAGGGTACGTTCATACTGGCACTCACGACTGTCGTGCGGACGGACAAAAATCGTGCGGGTGGGAAAAACTATTTTTACTTGCTGAGCGAAGATGTTCATACTGCCACAAACACGCACACACGAACACGCCCGCAAAAAAAGTCGTGCGTACTTGCTACACTTCAGTCGTGCGTGCGGACGGACAGAAGTCGTGAGTTCGAGGCCAACCCTTTTTTATCACCGGCTATCCTCTGCGCGTTCATACTGAAACGCTTCTGTACGTGTGTGCGGATCAAGAGACTGTACTGTACTGAAATTTTCAGTCATTTTTTAACACAAGATGGAAGACGAAAAACTGATTTCCGAAGTCAGGAATCGACCTTTCCTTTATAACATTCCGGATATTTTGCAAATTTCTGTTTATCTGAAAGTAGTTCAGGCATTAAATGATAATACTCTCCATGCACCTTTCATGATCTGTTAATTGGGTGCACAGAAAAACGGCGAATTGTTGGATGCTTCGTGTTTCTTCTCTTCCACCACCACCACAAAAATCAGTTTCTGTCGCCCCGTCAATGCCATGTTTTCCAGAAAATAAGCAGCGCTCGCCTCCCTTCTTCCTCAAGGACGGAGAGCGTGCTGATAAGTATGAACACCTTTCTCACGTGTATACGTTTTTTTCCGTCCGCACTACAGTCGTGAGTGCCAGTATGAACAAAGCCTTAGAGCTGACATCCACCAGAATGATGGAAACGTTAAAAGTAAGATGGGCAGCCGAACAGGACAGTTTTTGGTGTCGTGGACTGGGACTGAACTCAAAATAAGATATCAGATCTTGAGTCCATAGCTCTACCAACTAGCCAGCGTGTATGGACAGGATACAACAGGAAGTAACATTATAGTGGCTTCCCTTCTCTGGTTGAGAGGCCGGGTTCTTGTGTCCAGACTGTTTTTCTCTTTTATTTTATTTATTTATTTTTTTGTTTTGTTTTGTATAGACCTCATTTGCAAGGTTGTGTAGGTCCCTTTCATTTTCTGCAATCAATTAGCACATTGTCATCTGCGTAACGAATGTTGTTCATCATTTTTCCTCCAACCTTGTAAATATAATAGAAATAGAAAGCAAAAAATAAAGGGTTGGAGCTAAATAACAAGAATACTGAAGTCATGGTAATCATTAAAAAAAACATGAAATCCTCTCATGCAAAATAAGAGCAAATGGCACAACACTGAGACAGATTAATGAATATAAATATCTGGGAACGGTCATCTCACCAGACGGCAGAAGCACATCAGAAATACACAGGAGAATCGGCCAAGACAAAACAGCATTCAAGAAGATGAAAAGTGTTCTTACCAACAAATTCCTATCAATTACTTATCAGGGAGAGAGTTACATAGTGTTACATAGAACCGATACTGTTATACGGTTGTGAGGCGTGGACGGTCAACACGCGAAGCCAGAACAAGACTGAGGCAGCCGAAATATGGTTTCTAAGAAAATGTTGAGAGTTCCATGGAGAGCAAAGAAAACAAACGAGACAGTCTTATCAATCAACCAATCAATCAATCAATCAATCAATCAATCAATTAATCAGTCAGTCAGTCAATCAGTCAGTTTGTTGTTGGTGGTGTTGTTGTTGTTGTTGTTGGCGTTGTTGTTGTTGGTGTTGTTGTTGTTGTTGTTCTTCTTCTTCTTTTTCTTGTCCTAGTGAGGAGCTGCAGTCAATCCATTCCACAGATAAATAGGGTTGTTCCCCTCATCACATGTCAGCTGCCATTCGGCTTCTTTCTCCAAGGAATCCTCCAGCGAATTCCATTTGAGGTTATAAGACTGGCCCATAGGGGCAAAGACAGAAAATACCACAACAAGAAAACGAACAGAAGAAAAGAAGAAGAAGAAGAAGAAGAAGAAGAAGAAGAAAGAAGAAAGAAAAGAAAGAAAGAAAGAAAGAAGAAAGAAAAAGAAAGAAAGATAGAAAGAAAGAAAGAAAGAAAGAAGAAACAAGAAAGAAAGAAAGAAAGATAGATAGAAAGAGAGAAAGAACAAGAAGAAAGAAGAACTAGAAGAAGAACAAAAAGCAAAAGAAGGAAAAATCAAAACTTCAGAGAGAAGATAGATAGGGAAACGAATAAAACAAGTGAGCAAAAAACAAAACAAAACAAAACAAACAACAACAACAACAACAACAAATAGAAGAAGACACAGGACCGGTGTTTGAAGTTTGTTTCAAGAAGAATTCGTCGCACTCGGACAATGCTGTATATGCGCGCCACCCACATATGCGCCAAACCCGATATATTGAAAAGGCGTTGAAATGTATGGAAAACTGTGTCCTGCAAAAGGATTGAATCTACAACTCCTACTTAAGCAGCGTAAGTAGGAGTTATAATAAGTTCAATGCTCTTGTAAGAAAACAGTAGTCGAAGAAAAAAACAAAAAGTAGGAGGTAAGGGGGATGAGAGACAGAGAGAGATAGGGAGACAGAGAGACAGAGAGACAGAGAGAGATAGGGAGACAGAGAGACGGAGAGAGACAGAGAGAGACAGAGAGAGAGAGAGAGACACACACACACACACACACACACACACACACACACACACTCACACACACACACACACACACACACACACACACACATACACACACACACACGCACAGAGAGAGACAGAGAGAGAGAGAGAGAGAGAGAGAGAGAGAGAGGAGAGAGAGAGAGAGAAAGAAAGAGAAAGAGAAAGAAAGAAAAACAGAAAGAAAGGCAGACAGACAGAAAGAAACACACACCACACACACACACACACACACACACACACACCACACACACACACACACACACACACACACACACACACACACACACACACACACACACACACACACAAACACACACACACACACAGAAAGACGGACAGACAGACAGACATGGACAGAGAAACTTGAACGCTTGAAACCTGAAAACACATTATTAATCATGGATAGTAGCATCAAGGTCCTGGTGACTCTGTTTTACAGCTAGTTTTTACTATTCTCTCTCTACACACACACACACACACACACACACACACACACACACACACACACACACACACACACACGTACACACACACACACACACATACACAGCACACACACATACACCAACACCATACTCACAAACACACTATCTCATTCTCATACGCTATCAAAAGAAGCATCACCTTTAATGAGTTCGTTTCAAGCTCTCCTTTAAGCCCATACACACACACACACAAAAAAACCCCATTCATTTCATTCTCATAACCACCCATATTTCCAAAGCTTTCCATTAGCGAACAGGAGAAGGACCATTAGGACCAGAAAATGAGTCATTCATTTCTGCCAGCAGAATGAAGCAATACTGCCATTATTTTGTTTTCTCTTTGCCCTGAAGGCCGTATCACAAACGTCTACACGTTTTAGTCCATACACCGCTTTTGAAAGCTGCAACAAATTGTATTTACAATGTCTTGACCCATTTTTTGAAAGAATGGTGAGAAATGGACAAGTAGGGAGAGAGAAGAGAGCGAGAGAGAGAGAGAGAGAGGTGTGTGTGTGTGTGTGTGTGTGTGTATGTATGTGTGTATGTGTGTGAGAGAGACAGACAGAGAGAGACAGAGAGACTGAGAGAGACAGAGACAGACAGACAGACAGACAGACGGAGAGTGAGAGAGAGAGTTCAGACTTCAGACTTCAGATGGTTTATTCATACAGGCTGCAGCCCCTTAGAAGGGGGATGGACATAATTATGCATTCTCACAATCATATTATAAACATTGACTGGCAATAACTATATTTCTAATTTGAAATATTTTGTACACGTGCATAATAAATAAGGAAAAAGAACATAAGATGCAAACATTCCAATCATATTAGAGCCTTGTGTCCGTTGGGTAGAACTGAGTGAGAGAGAGAGAGAGAGAGAGAGAGAGAGAGAGAGAGAGAGAGAGAGAGAGAGAGAGGGGGGAGAGGGTTGGGCGGTGAGAAAAGGGATAGAACTGGAGAACGACAGAGAGTAGGAGAGAGACAAGGTACTATGACAATGACAGTAATATCTTTCTTTTTTTTTGCCAAGCTAGAAGTTGTTATTTTTGTTGTTTTTGCTTTTGCTGCTGATTTACTGTTGTTTCAAACTTTAAAAAATATTTTAAACAACAAAACAGAAAAATGCGATACGAAATAGTGAAACGCAACTGCAGTCAAATCATAAGAAAATGCTTTACAATTCATGCAAAATACCCATATAATTGGAACACTATTAATATACTCATCCACGTGAATCATGAGTAACACATGAAGACAATGTAGATTATCTAGAATTACGCATATCGGCAATATATGCATGTGTATATACATGTAGATCAAACGATAAGTATTGGCTTGAAGCCCAAATCTTCATGCTACCAATGCATCTGCCCAGATTTTAAAACATAGAAGAAACGTATCCCATAATGAATTTCTTCAAGAGATGTTCACAAACTGGAAAATGTGTGTCACTAAATGATATGAACTACTATAGATTTTACATTGATTGATTCTTTTCTTAAGTAGTGAATCGTTTCATTCAATCATATGTATGATCTTGGGCCAAATCAAAAACGTGTGCCATGTATTTTTTGTAAAAGTAGAGTTTATGCATCTGCATGAGAATGTTTCGAGTACATTAGCGTATTTTCCATGTTTGTATGATAAGTATGCTTGCATTCATTTTGTTTTGTTTTTGTTTTTGCGTTGTTTGTTTTGTTTTCTTGTAAATTTGAATATAGAAAGACAGAACAAACACAGAAGAAGTACGTCGATAAAAGCACAAAAAAAACCTAGACAACCACAATGACAATAACAATAACACTATATTTTCCAGTGGTAGAAGTCATGGGTTAAAAACCATGTTTCAAATGTGCTGTTGCTAATCTACACATCTGCCAACAACTCAAAACTCAGAACAGACACATATCAGGAAATGAATGATACAAAACAATGATAATAACAGTATTAACTACGAAAAGTTTCGGCTAAAGGCCATTTTTCAAACTTACCGTTTCAAAGTGACACATCTGGTCTATCCCCTTCCCGTCCTCCGTGTGTGCAGATGCCTGGGTCTCTTGTCAGTGTAAATTACACCCCCCACTTCCTGGAAATCCTGTGCTAGGAATGTCCTCTTTTCTGATATTCTCTTGTTCTTTTGCTTTCTGTCATTTATTCCTGTCATTTTCTGTCTTGCTGGTCCTGTATGTGTTCTATAGTGTCTTATCTACATTCTCTCAGAATTGATCATTGAACGTTTGGTTTCTGCCATTTCTTCCTATCATTTTCTACCTTGCTGGTCCTGTATGTGTTCGATAACGTCTGTCTTACTTTCTCTTAGGATTGATAATTGAGTCATCATCATCATCAGGTGCCCTGCCGCATGGCGTTGACGATCATGGACTTTCATCTATCTCCATCTCTCGTTGCCCCTAGCATCTCCCCCACCCTCCTCGTCCCCAGCCACTCTGCAAGTCCGTCCAGCATTTTCTCCCTGGGTCTACCTGGTGCTCTTTTTCCCTCCAGCTTTCCCGTTGTGACCAGGTACTCCAAATCCCC
>CM060313.1:38473715-38476215 GCA_030674185.1 Monoplex corrugatus | reverse complement strand
AGTGAATAGTCTAACATGCAGACCAGTGTATTGTGGTATATTAGAATCAATTATTGTCAACTGAGTTTAAGAGCATTTTATATTCCCAATACTGATTGGTGTGGGGCATCGTCAGGTAATAGTTTGGGCACGGGACTTTAACCTGAAAGGTTTGAGTTTCAACCTGGGTACCGCAGGTTGGGTAAACTTACTTACGTTTCTTCTGATAGAGGTTGTTGACTACACATCTGATGTCTTGAGTTCAAACCAGCGGGCAGCATTAAAACCTGCCCCTCTCTCACTTTCTCTGTCTCTGTCTCTCTGTCTCTGTCTGTCTCTCTCTCTCCTTCTGTCTGTCTGTCTCTCTCCTTTTGTCTATCTGTCTCTGCCTGCCTGTCTGTCTGTCTGTCTGTCTGTCTCTCTCTCTCTCTCTCCTTCTCTCCCTTTCTCGCTCTCTCTCTCTCTCTCTCTCTTTCTCTCTTTCTGTCTCTGTCTCTCTATCTCTATCTGTCTCTCTGTCTCTGTTTCTGTGTTACTGTATTCTGTCTGCCTGTCTGTCTGTCTGTCTGTCTCTCTTCTTTCTTTCTTTCTCTCTCTCTCCTCTCTCTCTCTCTCTCTCTCTCTTCATGAGTTGGAGCGTGTGTATGTGTGCGCGTGAGCGTGTGTATAGGTGCGGGTGTGTGTGTGCGTGTGTGTGCATGTTGTTGTGTGTGTGTGTGTGTGTGTGTGTGTGTCGCGTGAGCGGGCGTGTTTCGTCCCATCTATGCATACAAGTCTTGTACTGAAACCTCATAAATATAGATTGTGCTCTTTGAATTTCTCTTGTGTTATCTTCACTCTCCTTTCGTCTCTCCATTCTTACATCCCTCCATCCCTCCATCCCTCCTATCTCCCTCCCTCCCTCTCTCTTCCCCCTCTCTTTCTCTCTCTCTCTCTCCTCTCTCTCTCTCTCCTCTCTCTCTCTCTCTCCCCTCTCTGTACTCAACAAGTGTAGGCGGAAACGTTGTCTAATACTTTACTTGTTAAAAAACTGAAACAAGAACAAAACTCAATAACAACCGGTCACACCATTCGGGTGAACATCTCATCCACACAGACATGATTATAGAAAATGCTGGTTTTGTATTTTGTTTTTTGTTGTTGTTTTTTCAACTCAGAAAATCACTGTGACATTTAAATAAAAGAAAGTGTTAGTTTAAAACAAAACTGGACATGAAGCGAAGACAACGGTAGACTGTCAAAAACAGTGAGAAGAGAATTTGACAGGAGTTTGTCAGGAGTTCCTGAGAAAGTTTTTTTGTCTGAAATTCCTGAGAACATTTTCAGTACTCTTCATGAAAACAAAAAATGCTGATTTTTTATGTATTTTATGTTTTATCCGAGCGATCAGATCTTGAGCTATGACTTGGCAAACTTATGGATGCGTGACTGCTGAAACGTTGAAACATTTCATCCACTTTAAAGCGTGCTAATATGTATTTGCCGTGCACGTATGTACATACGTATACACATACATACATATTTACTCACGCACACAGAGTCAAACATACATGTACTCACGCACACTCACAGACACGCACGCACACACACACACACACACACACACACACACACACCCCACACACACACACACACACACACACCACACAACACAACACACACACACGTTCAACACACACACAACACACACACACACCAGCACAGATTAGCACAGAACACGCGCACACACGTGCATACACACCACACAAACACACTCACGTACTAATTCACACATACAACGCAACACACACGTACGCATACAAACGACAACACACATACACACACATGTATACAACACGCACAAGACGCTCCCATGCACCCACCCACCCACCCACCCCCACCCACCCCCACCTCCCCCACACTTACCTCCGGTGGATATGAACCAATGATCTTTTAAAGTTTTATTTTCTATTCTTCTTTTTATATCTTTTTTTGTTTGTTTTGTTTATTTTTTTGTTCTACTTATTCAGTTATTGGCTTTTTATGTGAAGCATGATTATAAAGAAAAGACGGGAAAGAAAGAAAGAAAGAAAGCAAATGGATGTAGATGCATACATGCAGGAAGATCGAATTGGCAGCGGCATATTGCCAGCATTTCACAGCATTTAGTAATCAGCAGTTTGTAGGATTCTTACAATCTACCACCAGCCTACTCAGCAGTGGGATACATATACTTCGAATGGAAGTTAATTTAAAAGACTAGAACTTACTGAAGCTAAAAAAGTTACAGACGATACCACCATTACCCAAAAGGGAAAAAAAGTCGGTTAGCCGACCTGTTACTTTGAGTTCATCAATTAACTTATTTGGTGAGGTGATAGTTCCCTTTTCTCCTGTCTGTCGGTACTAGTTGTCATTCTTTCTTTCTTTCTTCTTTCTTTCTTTCTTTCTTTCTTTCTTTCTTTCTTCTCTTTCTTTCTTTCTTTCTCTCTGTCTGTCTTCTCTCTCTTTTCTCTCTGTCTGTCTGTTTGTCCTGTCTGTC
>CM060313.1:38433715-38436215 GCA_030674185.1 Monoplex corrugatus | reverse complement strand
TGGCGTTGGCGATCATGGTCTTCCACACGAATCTATTCCCTGTCGCTGCAAGTACATCTCCCACTCTCTCTGTTCTCAGCCACCCTGCAAGTCCGTCCAATGTTTTTCTCCCTGGGTCTATCTGGTGATCTCTTTCCCTCCAGCTTTCCTGTTGTGACCAGGTGTTCTAATTCCTCTTTCCTCATAATATGTCCTACAATATGATGACAAAATCTTTTCACCGTGACCTTCGTTTTGATTTTTTTTCTCTGTCTCGTTTTCTACGCCACTATAGTAATCATTGAATCTGGGATAATTTTTTACGTTATACTACGATAACGACGATGAAGGTGATAACCTTGATACAAATGGAAATCTCTGTAGGATTGAAAATGCATGACAAAACAGTACTCATATGCTTCTTTTCATTATATATCCTAGCGTCAACCAGGCCTGAGAGATTCGGATACTGCGGTGTTGGTCAGGTTGTTTCAGTAACGCTTTCAATGACGGACGCATCCGTGAAGTGGATGAGCCTCGACTGTGCAGTCCCACTCTTCCAAGTTAGTCCATAGCACCACTCAAATCTAACTAAGCAGGACCCGGTTGAGGCCCCCCCCAAAAAAATCTTAAAACGATTTTGACAGAACTGATGGGATTTGAACCAACAACCTTCTAGTTGGTAGTTCGTTGATCTAACTGCTGCGCCATGACGACTCCTTTTCCCTTCATTCTTTCTTTCTTTTCCTGTTTCTTTCTCTCTTGTGTTTCTCTCTTGTTTTGTAATCCATTTTCTTTTCTTTTCTAATGAGAAAGAAAGATTGTACAACACACTGAAAAGGTCATAGAGACGAAAATATGGTGAGTGTTACTCAAATTTTATATCACCATTGCAAGTGTCTGTATCTCTTGGGCCTGGTTGACGCCAGGATATATCATTCATATTCATATTCCATTCATGTTCATTTTTTTTGTTACAGTGGATTTACCATGTGAAACTCAGGCTGCTAATCCCTTTGAAAGCGTGTGGCCGCTGTGCAGGGTCAGATGTTTTTTATCAAGACTTTAGAATGGTAAGAAGGCTAATTGGCCTTCTATGTGAGGGACCTGGAAAAGCAACCTTTCTCTCTAATGTTTTATACCAGGGCAGCCGGTAGAAAGCCCTACGCTTCACGATTTACAACTGCTGTGGGATCTTTAACGTGCGCAGGCCAGGAGGCACACAGGTCCGACTCGTTGTGCGTCCTCTACCGGAGGACTAGACGTTCAGTTCGATTTCGGTCAAACTGAGGAGAAACGTCGACACCTTAATGGGAAACGAACCCTGAAATCTCAAGTTTAGTTACTGGCAGGCGAACGTCTGAACAATTCTTCCAGTCTTCTCGTATGATTATGAACGTAGAGCAGTCCCAATCCATGATGAAATTTCTCATAATTATCATCCCCATCATTATGGAATTATCTGACACCACAGCATCGTGAAAAATGTCCCAGAGTCTTGTAGCCCTTCATGTCCTAAATCTCTCGGTGACTTCAGTTTCAGTTTTTCCTTACCGTTTCTATGCCAGAAGTGAATACAGATGGGGAGGGAGGGGTCGGTCTTTGGTGTCAATGATTCATGGGGGCTGTTGCTGGAAGACCGTTGTGGTGGTGACCTTACTGGGGATGGGGATGGGGTATGGTGGGGGTGGTGTCTCTCATACGATCTGGCTCTGCAACTGAACGAGTTGTCGATAGCAAGGAGCTCAGTAGGTGATGCCCTTTGTAAGATGGATCAGAACAGGCGACGTTCAGTTCCACCAACATTACCCAGCATCAGTGCAGGGACTTCACTAGTGGGTGACATATCGGAGGCATGACATCTTTGGCTCCTATAGGCTTCCTGACACTATGGCTTTGAATAAATTAAGCATGGCATATCTGGCTCATGTAGACTTTCTGACACTTGGACTTTGAATGAATAAGCATGGCATATTTGGGTCATATGGGTTTCGTGACACTAGGACATTAGATAGCTAAGCATGGCATCTCTGGGTCATGTGGGTTTCGTGACACTAAGACATTAGATAGCTAAGCATGGCATCTCTGGGTCATGTGGGTTTCGTGACACTAGGACTTTAGATAGCTAAGCATGGCATCTCTGGGTCATGTGGGTTTCGTGACACTAGGACATTAGATAGCTAAGCATGGCATCTCTGGGTCATGTGGGTTTCGTGACACTAGGACATTAGATAGCTAAGCATGGCATCTCTGGCCCCTGTTGGCTTCCTGATATACGGTGTTGACTGAATAAGCATGACATTTCTGGCTCCTGAGGGCTTCCTAACACTAGGACGTTTGACTGAATAAGCATGACATCTCTGACTCATGTGGGCTTCCTGACGCAAGGAGCATGACATCTATGCCTCCTGTGGCTTTCCTGACACCATGACATTGAATGAATAAGCATGACATTTGGCTCCTGAGGGGTTCCTAACACTAGGACGTTTGACTGAATAAGCATGACATCTCTGACTCACGT
>CM060313.1:38423715-38426215 GCA_030674185.1 Monoplex corrugatus | reverse complement strand
CTTCTTCTTATGATCTCACAAATAAACAATAAGCAAACAATATAAGTACTACTATTTCAGAACCACTTCACCATAACGCACAAGCACCAATACTTATTTACACCAGGATAATGGAAATCTTCCTTCCTTACTACCTCTCCTTTTTTCCTTCAACATTCTAGGTCATTTATCTCAGACTCCTTCTGGTCATAGGTTCAATATACCTATGGTCCACGAGCCTTCTCTGTTTCTGGTCCACTTTCCTGGAACAAACTTCCTCTCTCTGTCCGTCAGCAACCTACTTTTGTCTCCTTCAAGTCCGCTCTCAAAACTCACCTTTTCTCCTCTGCATAAAATCCTGACCTCAGTCATCCCCCCTCTGTAGCCTGTCTCCACTCGGAGGGGAATCACATTGTAATATATATTTGTATATAATATGCTCTCTATAATTTTCCATTGCTTTTATTCTTTTTCCCCATTTATAGCCATGTGTAAGTGTGTGTGTGCGTGTGTGTGTGCGCGCGTGCGTAAGTGTATGTTCAGCGCTTAGATTTGATTTTTATCGAGATTTTGCGCTATATAAATATTGTAATTATTATTATTATTATTAATATCGTAAATGCTTCTACCTCTAAGAGCTTTCTACAATAAGCTCTGGTAGTTAGTATGTTCTTCTTCACACACACACACACACACACACACACACACACACACACACACACACACACACACACACACACACACACACACACACACACACACACACACATACACACACACACAGGAGAGAGAGGGAGAGAGAGAATTTCTTATGACACTGTTTACACGATAAACCAGTAACAATAAACCACTGTCATGACAGCCAAAATCCACCCAGGGCCCACCGATAGTACCGCACTCGACAGCACCACACAAAATATTCAGGCAAGGGACATAATCCTCACCTGTCAGCGTCACCGCGTCCAGTGTTGGCCGTTGCACTCTGATGCCGCTACTCTCTTCCAAACGGCTCTGTCTTGACTTTTGTGGTCAACTTCTTGAATATTTAGATCACTGATGTTATTTATGTTTCTCGATGTATGGTCTGAATTTCTTCCTTTTTACCTCTGTCTCTCTGTCTGTGTCCCCGTCTGTCTCTGTCTTTCTGTCTCTCTGTCTGTGTCCCCGTCTGTCTCTGTCTTTCTGTCTCTCTGTCTGTGTCCCCGTCTGTCTCTGTCTTTCTGTCTCTCTGTCTGTGTCCCCGTCTGTCTCTGTCTTTCTGTCTCTCTGTCTGTGTCCCCGTCTGTCTCTGTCTTTCTGTCTCTCTGTCTGTGTCCCCGTCTGTCTCTGTCTTTCTGTCTCTCTGTCTGTGTCCCCGTCTGTCTCTGTCTTTCTGTCTCTCTGTCTGTGTCCCCGTCTGTCTCTGTCTTTCTGTCTCTCTGTCTGTGTCCCCGTCTGTCTCTGTCTTTCTGTCTCTCTGTCTCTCTGTCTTTCTTGAAAGATGGTTGTCACGAGGTCTTGTGTTCCTGCTACGTGACACACGGCCAGTGTATTTTAATCATTCTCTTGTTGATGTCTGCTGGTAATTTTCTGGTGGTATCAAGTTCTTCCAGAACACTTTCGTTCGTTAGTTCTTCTATCTGTCCATTTGACACGTAGTAGTCTCCAATAAAACCACATCTGCTGCATCAATTCTTTTACAATCAGCTTTGAACTTAGGTAGCAGAGATGTGGGGGGGGTTTTTTTCCCGGAGACTACTACGCGTCAAGAACACATCCTACCTTTCCAAAATCATTTATCTCTCTGACTTCAAATTCAAAATCGCAGTTCAACGATAACATGTTTAAAACACAGTCCACTTTTCACAAGAAAAACCTCTCCGCATTACACAAAGTAAATCATCTCCCTTTACATCATGGTTCAATACCACATCCTCGAAATATTGAAAATCATCACACACATAAAAACACACACACAAAAAAGAAAAACAGGAAAAAAGAATTTGTTTGTAACTTACAGTCAGACATACATACCGTTCGGGGTTTCAACTTCAGTTTCTCAAGATGGCGTCTTCTCGCTCGGGAAAGAAATCCACATGCAGTGACGCCACAGATGTCACGTGGTGGACAAGCTCAGAATGATCGGACATACATACGAACAAACAGACAGGGAGAGTATGGCACAGTGTCAGAGACAGAGGCAAACAGAAGCACTATGAGTGCAAAGGGGAGGAGGAGAGGGTCCATAAATCTGGAATTGATAATCTTAAGCCAGAAGCAGTCAAAAAAACTAATTCAGTCGAAGCATTAATCCTCTGTCAGAGAGAGAAAGAGAGAGAGGGGGAGGGGGAGACAGACAGACCGACCGACAGACAGACAGAGAGACAGAGACAGACAGACAGACAGAGGCAGAGATAGAGACAGAGACAGAGACACAGAGAGAGATAGACACAGACACAGAGAGAGAAACGTATAGAAAGACAGAGACACAGGCAGATAGACAGACAGACGTAGAATGAGAGAGATAGGAGGGAGGGAAGGA
>CM060313.1:38413715-38418715 GCA_030674185.1 Monoplex corrugatus | reverse complement strand
ACGCTAACAGACCCGGTCCACCACAGGACATAACATACAACGCTAACAGCCAGGTCCACCACAGGACATAACACTACAACGCTAACCAGACCGGTCCACCACAGGAACATAATCACACAACGCTAACAGCAGGTCCACCACAGAACATAATCACACAACGCTAACCAGCAGGTCCATCACAGGACATAATCACACAACGCTAACAGCAGGTCCACCACAGACATAACCACACAACGCTAACAGCAGGTCCACCACAGGGACATAATCAACAACGCTAACAGACCAGGATCCACCACAGGACATAACCAACAACGCTAACCAACCAGGTCCACCACAGGACATAATCATCACAACCCTAACAGACCAGGTCCACCACAGGACATAACACACTACGCTAACCAGACCAGGTCCACCACAGGACATAACCACACAACGCTAACCAGCAGGTCCACCACAGGACATAATCATACAACCTAACAACAGGTCCACCACGGGACATAACACACAACTAACCAAGCCAGGTCCACCACAGGACATAATCACACAACCTAACCAAGCCAGGTCCACCACAGGACATAACCACACACACCTAACCAGACCAGGTCCACCACAGGACATAACCACACAACACTAACCAACCAGGTCCACCACAGGACATAACACACAACCTAACCAGCCAGGTCCACCACAGGACATAACCACACAACGCTAACCAACAGTCCACCACGGGACATAACCACACAACGCTAACCACCAGGTCCACCACAGGACATAACCACACAACGCTAACCAGCATGTTCATCATGGGGCATAAACTCACAACGCTAACCAGCTGATTCGCCACAGGATATGGTCACACCAAATCCCTCAGGGTATAGCCACACAACGCCCTCAGGATATAGCCGCAAAAACACCCTCAGGATATAGCCACACAAACCCTCCAGGATTCAACCCACTACGACAAATAGAGAAAGTCACTAACAACGAGCGTATGCCTATAAGCGCCCAGGAGAGCACAAAGGCGAATCTAGGAATAACCACACAACTCAGGGAACACCACACAAACGCGCGTGTCATTAGATAAACTCAAAAACACTCAGGATATAACGAACATTTAACGAGGGATTGGGTGCCACACAGAATCACACGCCTCGTAAGATTTATTTAGACCACGTGACGCCCATCCGATGAATCCAACACACGTTCTGATGCAAATGATGGTCCAAAACGGCTCAGGCCTTAAGCTCACACAAGCCTCATGGTTGGTATGGCCACCACCGGAAGTCTTCACGATATTATAGCTCACATGGTACGTTGGTTCATTGTATATGTCACCAACGCCTCAGGATATAGCCACACAACGCCCTCAGGATATAGCCACACAACACCGTCAGGATATAGCCACACAACACCCTCCAGATTCAGCCCAGCTACCGGACAAATAGAATGAAAGAGTCATCTAACCAACTGAGCCTTCTTGGCCTTTAAGTGGACCAGAGGGAGACAAATTGGGGAATATTAAGGAATTAATCACTAAATCAAGGGAACCAAATCAAATTCGCGCGTGTAATTAAATCAAACTCTGAATAAACACTGCAAGGCAATATAACGAATCCATTTTAACAGAGGGATTGGGTGCCACACAGAATCACACAGAGCAGCATGCGCAAGTTTCATTTTCATTTTCAGATTCTCACGGTGATGTCTCCCGAACTCGGAATGAATTCTCTAATCGTCTGACGTCATGATGCAAATGATGGAGAAAATCCAAAATGATCATGGCACAGGCCTTAAGCCTGCACATAAGCCTCATGGGTTGGTATGGTCCTGAGGTCCGACCCGGCGATTAAGTTTTGTATGTTATATTCAATCAGTCTCTCATTGGTACCGTTTTGGTTACATTGTAATGACATGTGTAACTGCGTTAATCTTAAAATGATGGATTCATGGCAGACGATGAGAAAACAGATGTTATCGTAAACTATTTTTGTATAGCGCTATTTTCAAAGATTAGTTGAACTCACTGCGCATTACGATAAAAAAAAATGCCCCCGTGGGGGCTATTTTCAGTACAAATAGTATCTCCACCTTCTGGAAATTCTCTGCTAGAAATTCCTCTTTTTTTGCACTCTCTTTGTTTCTGTCTTGTTCCTTTGCTTTCTGTCATTTCTTCCTATCATTTTCTGCCTTGCTGGTCTATTCAGCTGTATGTGTTCGATAAAGTCTTACGTACATTTTTTCTTAAGATAATTGGGTACATGCAGTAAGTGTATTTTTGGCTCTAAGGAGGTAAGATATACGGCAGCAATTTGCGTAATTTATGCCTGTTTTTGTATATGTTTTGGTGTCATCAGGTATCCTTAAATGTGTATTCAGGTGTGTTTTTTAAGCCCCTGTGTGACAAGTTGGACGAAGCAGTCAACGCCAAGGGCATGTCTTTAGATTATGTGCAAGAATGCTTTGATATGTGTACTTAATTTATTTTCTTTTTTCCTGTTGAAGTTTTGTATGTTTCGAGGCGTTGATAGTCCTGATATGGCTCTACGCAGTCGGCTGGGCTTTAAACAGCAACAACGATAACGATACGCGTAAAAATCAAGACTTTTTAGTGGAGCAGGAAGAACTCAGCTTTTAGACGAGCTGACCACACTCCACGATGTTGTTGTAAAATAACAAAATTGCCACAACTTCAAAAAGACAGACAGACAAACTAACAGACAGACAGACAGACAGAGAAAAACATCTAGCGACAGAACAAGAAACGCTGGGGAAATGTATTGTAGGGAGGGGTGGGGATGGTGGAATAAATGTGTATCTTTGTTGGTTTTTATGCCAAACACAGTGAACCAGTGACCCAGTCTGGCTTTGGAGCTGATCATAGAGTAGGATTTAGAGTTTTGTTGTGTTGTTTTCTCCTCCTGTTCTTTGGCTGCAAACTCCCACGTGCACTCGGATGTACGACAGGGCTTTTATATGTATGAGCATTTAGTTCTTGTTTGCACTTTTGTTTTGTTTTGGTTTGGTTTTTTGTTTGTTTGTTTGTTTTTTGTTTGTTTGTTTGTTTGTTTGTGAGAGAGAGTGAAAAAGAGAGAGAGAGAGAGAGAGAGTGTGTGTGTGTGTGTGTGTGTGTGTGTGTGTGTGTGTGTGTGTGTGTGTTGTGTGTGCGTGTTTGCTTGTTTGTTTTTGTGTATTTGTTTGATTATTTGTTTGTGTTTGGTTTGTATGAGTCTTTTTTGTTTGTTTTGTGTTTGTTTCTTTACGTGTATATTTGAAAGGAACTTTTTGTTTCTTTCTTTCTTTTTCTGTGTTTGTGTGTTTGTTTATTAACCCCGCCATCAAGACAGCCATACTCTCTCTCCAGATCGGTGCATACTGGAGTGTGTGTGTGTGTGTGTGTGTGGTGTGTGTGTGTGTGTGTGTGTGTGTGTGTGTGTGTGTGTGTGTGTGTGTGTGTGTGTGTGTGTGTGTGTGTGTGTGTGTGTGTGTGTGTGTGTGTGTGTGGTCGTTCTTTGATTTAACGTCTTTTCACTGTAAGTGATATTAGACGGGGGAGGGGGGGGGGGGGCGGGAAGAAAAAAAAAGTATAAATACAATAAAATGGAGAACGATAGTTGGACATGTTGGATTGGGGTAGAGGGAAGACAGGAAAAAGTCATAAATAGGTGGTAGAATAGTAAAATGGAACGAAATCTTAACTCTAACATTAGTAACAATTAACTTCAACAACGTGAAGGGAAAATTTAACACTAAAACACAAACTGCATAAAGTTAACGTAATGCATTAACAGGACTGTGAACTAATGATTCTGAAATTTTAACAAGCAAAGATTGATCTGATGTTACTTTTTTGAAATGAGTTTCAGAATAGTTTTCTTGTGTAAACATTTTCGGTAGAAAAGAACGTAGCATTTTGCAATAAAATAAACAGTGGAACAATGTGAACTGTTTACCGCAAATACACTTGACATTTTTATAATATTTTGTTTCAATGCGTTTAGCTGAATACAAAAACGAACAGCAACAATCGATCGCAAATGATACATGGAAGAATACTGCATTTTTTTATATAAATTTTGAACGGAAAGTTTTATCATTTGTTGTGACACAAACTGTTCATTGAAATGTTCATGAAATCGAATCCATGAGGCTGATTCGAGCATGTTGCAAGCTTCTTTTACGGAAGTATGAACATGGAATTCTATAGAATTAACAGAATTCTCTGTCAACTACTTCGTTGCCGTGAAGACCAACGTGAGAAGGCACCCGCATAAACTGATATCTGTACCTTTTATCCTTAAACGATGTACAAGATGATTTGCCTCGGTAATTAAATCAGGTGTTGTGTCGGCATCAAAAGACCGTAAGGCATATAGTACAGATTTTGAGTCAACAAAGAGAAATACTTTGAAAGACACGGGTTTTAAGATTTACCAGATAATGCAATGCTTGTATAATAGCGACTAATTCCGTGTGTGTGTGTGTGTGTGTGTGTGTATGTCCGTGTGTGTGTATGTGCGTGTGTATGTGCGTGTGTGTGTGTGCATGTGCATGTGTCTGTCTGTGTGTGCGTGCGCGCGCGTGTTTGTGTGTGTGTGTGTTTCCATAAGCTATCAAAAAGTAGTTGACTCACAAGATGTTTAATGTGCGTATACATTTTAATGCTCTGCGTGAATATACAAACAAATGGAGTTCAAGCACTAGCATGTTTCCATACATGTTGACCGAAATATCAGAAAAAAAAAAGAATTCCTCCTTTTAGCCTCCAGGCGGTACACAAGCAGGTTTAAAACCAAACTTCAGATTTAGTAGACACACTGTTCTTCCCATTCACCTATCTCCCACATCATCATACGAGAGTAAAGCTGGGGATAGTTTTCCTGGGAAATTGACTGAGAGTGTGGGGAGAGAGGGGTAGGGGAGGATCGAAGATAGGAAGAGGAGTGGTGGTGATGGTGGTGAGATTTAGGGAGAGAGTTGGGTGGGTGTGTGGGTGGGTGGGT
>CM060313.1:38398715-38408715 GCA_030674185.1 Monoplex corrugatus | reverse complement strand
TTCAAGCTAAAATCTGTTGGTTTATCGGGCAATATGTTCAATTACATTAAATCGTTTTTAGCTAATAGAACAATTCAGGCAAGAGTGGGAGCTAGTTATTCTTCTTCACGATGCCTCGACATGGGGATTCCACAAGGTTCAGTGATAGCACCTATTTTATTTAATATCCTTATACAGGATCTTCCTAAAGCTCTTTCAAATCGTGTTGTTTTAGTACAGTACGCTGATGATATATGCACTTGGATGAATATCACTTTAAAAAAGACAACTCCACAGAGAACGCGAAATTACATCAGGAAGTTGTATCAAATTGATCTTGATAATCTTGGAAACTATATGTTAGAAAATGGGCTGTCGTTGTCAGCAGAAAAAACTAACATGATGCTGTTTGATCCTGGTGGTAACTCAAATAACTTTCCTATTTTCAAATTGCTTGGTGAAGTGTTAAATTACAAACAGGTCGTAAAATTCCTGGGAGTTTACACCACGTCCAAATTAAGCTGGAATGTCCATTTTGATTATATTTTAACAAAAGCTCGAAAAACCTTAAATTTTCTAAAGATAATAAGCAAATTACCCTGGGGAATGGATACAAATGTACTGATTCATCTGTCAACAGCGCTGGTCAGGTCTAAATTATCCTACGCGCAAGAAGTTTTCTTCAATGCACCCAAATATTTACTAAAAAAGATTCAGAGCTTGGACTGCAAAAGTCTTAAAATTGCACTAGGTGTACCAACTCATGCTTCTACTCTGGCAACGTACAAAGTTGCTGGAATTCTACCTTTAAACAACCATCGTGAGTTAGCTACAGCAAAGTTTGCAATTAGAACTACTTCACAAGTGGATAATTTTGTGAGCAAAGAAATTAAGATCAGGTCTGATACTGACTTTCCAAAACGAGCAAAAAACATTTCATCACAAATTACAGCCGCAACTTACATATCTGGCCTGATCAAACAGTCCAACATAACAATAGATGAAATTGCTGAGAAACCAACGATAACGCCTATCCCTACATGGGAAATGCTAAATGCCACATTTGATCTCGATTATGCAAAAGTTAAAAAAGATGATAATGTCAACATTACGCTATCCACAGCTTGTGAACACATCGATGAAAAGTACAGTACCCACCTCCACATTTTTACCGATGGGTCAGTCTTAGCAAACCAGAGCGCTGGAGCAGCCTTTTATGTTCCAAAATTTAACATTAAAAAGTCTTTTTTCATTGGGGCAAATGTATCTATATATACAGCAGAATTGGTCGCTGTTGTTCAAGCGTTGCATTATTTAATAAGCCTTCGGCCTGTGTCATTCAAAGTAGTTCTCTTTGTTGATTCAAAATCTGTATTATATGCCTTACAGTCTTTTGATACAGACACAAGACCTGACTTAATTATTGAGGCAAATCATCTAATACATTGTTTAAAGATAAATGGTTCGGAAATCAATTTATGCTGGGTGCCTTCTCATGTTGGTCTTCATGGCAACAACGTAGTTGACAGAGCAGCTAAATCCGGTGCCCTCCATTCTGAAAATTCCATAGAATTACATGTTAACACCTCGGTAAAAGAAGCTTACAACTCGCTAGAATTAGCATCATGGATTCGATTTCATGAACATTTAAATGAAAAATTTGTGTCTCAAAAAAGAATCAAACTTTCAGTTCAAAATATCTGTAAAAATTTGCAGTATTCCTCGTTATATCATTTGAGATTAATTGTTATGACATATTTTCGCATTCAACTGAACGCTTTGAAAACAAAATATTGTAACAACGTTTTATGTATTTGTGGCGAACAATTCACATTGTATCACTGTTTGTTTTACTGCAGAAAGCTTCGTTCCTTTTTACCAAAGACGTTTACACAAGGAAACTATCTTGAAACGCATTTTAAAGAAGTAGTATCGGATCAAGTTTTGTTAGTTAAAATTTCAGAATCATTGGTTCACAGTCCTGTTAATGCGTTACTTTAAGATTATTATTATAATTATGATTATTTTTGTTTTGTTTTGTTTTTATGACGATTTTTCTTTTACATTATTGATGTTAGCGTTGTTCTAGTTTCATTTCTCTGTTCATCCACATCCTTTTTCTTAAGACCTTGCCGCTTCCTTTTAATTTTTTTTACGTCCCTTACTCTGTTCCCCTCTCCCCTCCACACCCCCCCCCCCCCTTATTTCATCCTCCATGCCATTTTTCCCCGTCTAATATCACTTATAGTGAAAAGACGTTAAATCAAGCAACGAACGAACGAACACACACACACACACACACACATACACACACACACACACACACACACACACACACACACACACACACACACACACACACACACACACACACACACACACATTAAGACGTGACATATCACACACAAGCCAACACATGCTACCGCTTTTTGTGCGCCCATGCGGTGTTGTCAAAATTGTTCCTGCATGGTTAAACTCATCTCATTCTTCTCCCCCGTGGGCGCAATAACGGAGTGGTTAAGACACAGGCAGTTCAATTAGAAAGCCTAGGTTCAAATCTGCTTGAGTACTGACTGGTGGGGTAAAAGGTGACATTTCATTTTTTTTCAGATTCCTCCCACATGTGCAAATATTTGGAACGGTTAGAAAAAAATATGCAAACCGTTCAGCGTCTGAACCTTCTACATGTATGTACATGTATATACATGCACGCACATATAATATAGAATACGCACGTTAAAGAATCTTGTAAGCTATACCAATCTATCTATCTACTATATATGTACTATCTATCTATCTATCTATCTATCTATCTATCTATCTATCTATCTATCTATCTATGTATCTATGTATGTATCTATCTATCTATCTACATCTATCTATCTATCTATCTATCTATCTATCTATCCATCTATCTATTTATCTATGTGTGTGTGTATGTGTGTGTGTGTGTGTGTGTATGTGTGTGTGTATGTGTGTGTGTGTGTATGTGTGTGTGTGTATGTGTGTGTGTATGTGTGTGTGTGTATGTGTGTGTGTGTATGTGTGTGTGTGTGTGTGTGTGTGTGTGTGTGTGTGTGTGTGTGTGTGTGTGTGTGTGTGTGTGTGTGTGTGTAGAAACAGTCATGCACATAAACGCTTCTTGTGTATTGGGGTGCACGTGGAACTGGATCTGATAACTGAATGAAAAAACAGTTATTGTAAAAAATAGTAAATCTGTCTCTCTCTTTCTCTCTCTCTCTCTCTCTCTCTCTCTCTCTCTCTCTCTCTGTCTTTCTCCTCTCTTTCTCTCTCTCTCTCTCTCTCTCTTCTCTCTCTCTCTCTCTCTGTCTTTCTCTCTCTCTCTGTGTCTCTCTCTCTCTTTCTCTCTGTCTCTCTCTCTCTGTCCCTCTCTCTCTCTTTCTCTCTCTCTCTCTGTCTCTCTCTCTCTTTCTCTCTCTCTCTCTCTCTGTCTCTCTCTCTCTTTCTCTCTCTCTCTCTCTCTCTCTCTCTCTCTCTCTCTCTCTCTGTCTTTCTCCTTCTTCTTCTTCTTGTTCTTTTCCTTCTTCTCTCTCTCTCTCTTCTTCTTCTTCTTTTTCTTCTCTCTCTTTCTCTCTCTCTCTCTCTCTCTCTCTCTCTCTCTCTCTCTCCCCTCTCTCTCTCCTTCTTCTTCTTTTCCTTTTTCTTCTCCTTCTTTTTCTTCTTTTCTCTCTCTTTCTCTCTCAGTCTCTGTCTTTGTCTCTCTCTCATGGAATAGCTTTAAGACAGCTCCAATGATGCATACTGCTACTGTCCTTGAGTAATAAAGTATTTTGAAGTCTGAAGTCTGAAGTCTGTCTCTTTCCCTATCTGTCTGCCTGTCTGTCTCTTTCCCTGTCTGTATGCCTGTCTATCTCTTTCCCTGTCTGTCTGCCTGTCTGTCTATTTCTCTGTCTGTCTGCCTGTCTGTCTGTCTATTTCTTTGTCTGTCTGTCTGTCTCTCTGTCTATTTCTCTGTCTGTCTGCCTGTCTGTCTGTCTATTTCTCTGTCTGTCTGCCTGTCTGTCTGTCTATTTCTCTGTCTGTCTGCCTGTCTGTCTGTCTATTTCTCTGTCTGTCTGCCTGTCTGTCTGTCTATTTCTCTGTCTGTCTGCCTGTCTGTCTGTCTGTTTCTCTGTCTGTCTGCCTGTCTATCTATTTCTCTGTCTATCTGCCTGTCTGTTTTTCTCTGTCTGTCTGCCTGTCTCTCTGCCTATGTCTCTGTCTGTCTGCCTGTCTGTTTATTTCTTTGTTTGTCTGCCTGTCTGTCTGTCTATTTCTCTGTCTGTCTGCCTGTCTGTCTATTTCTCTGTCTGTCTGCCTGTCTGTCTATTTCTCTGTCTATTTCTCTGTCTGTCTGTCTATTTCTCTGTCTATCTGTCTGTCTACTTCTCTGTCTGTCTCTCTCTCTCTCTCTCTCTCTCTCTTCTGTCTGCGTCTCTGTCTCTTTCTCTCTCTTTCTCTTGCCTTGTCTCTCTCTTTCGCCCTCTCTCTCTCTCGCCCTCTCTCTCTCTCTCTCTCTCTCTCTCTCTCTCTCTCTCTCTCGCTCTGTCTCTCTCTGCCCAAAATAAATAGCCGGTGTTCATTTCCTTGACTGATATTTTATAGCAATCAAATTCTACACAGGCACACGTGTGTGGTTTTTTTTTACCTAGTTGCCGTCATGTCTCTCTGTTTGCCAGAGCAAACTGATCGAGTTGATTCCCTTGAGCGAAATTTTTGAGCGATCAAGACACTTCACAAGAATTAATCACATTTCACACTGGCTAGCCATTTCTCGAGAGAGAAGCAATAAAATGGATACGTGTGGAGATCACTAGAAGAGGACGAGGTGGGGAAGTGGCGGTAAAAATACTGACCATTTCCATCAACAGTTGACACAGGCTGGGACCACATTATCTCTTTTGTATTCTTTCGTTTCGTTTTGTTTTGGTTTGTTTTGTTTTGCTGTTTATCATAAGGTTTTTCATTTCCATTAAACAAGAGTAGTAACGTTAATGAGAAATGAAAAAAAAAAATGTTCATGTCGTTTTAACTCTTTCACATCTTACCACTATCAATCGGCTACAGACGCTTAACGCTTAACTACCCGCGTGGGGATGCCAGGGTCTCTTTCAGTGTAAATAGTATCCCCACTTTCTGGGAATTCTGTGCTAGAAATTTCCTCTTTTCTGTCACTCTCTCTGTTTTTACTGTGTTCCTTTGCTTTCTGTCATTTCTTCCTGTCATTTTCTGCCTTGCTGGTCCATTTACGTGTATGTGTTCGATAAAGTCTTGCATACTTTTCTCTTAGGATTGATAATTGGGTACATGTATTAAGAGTATTTTGCTGAAGTGGCTGATAATGTGCAGAAAGCCGGTGGATACGGTGAGGGAGAAAATAAGGTTAGTTTCTGCTGTACCATTAGGGTTCATTATGCAGAAAGTTGATGGGTAGGGTTCGTGTTGTGACCAGCTCTAATTTCTCCTTCCTCATTAAATGTCCTATGAATGTTGTTTGTCTTTTTCTAATATCCTATAATGTTTGTCTTTTTTTCTAATCTTCTTTATTAATGATCTACGTGTGTCTGCCTCCTTCAAGACTGTCTCGTTCGTTTTCTTTGCTGTCCATGGAACCTTGACTCCACCATGGCTTTATCAAAATCAGCTTGGGTCACATAAACCCGACCATAAATCCGACGATCAAAATTCAGAATTTGAACTAGAGCATACCTTGACTGTGATGTGAAACGAGACAATTTCGGCCACTCTGAAGAAAACGAAAATAGCGACACTACAGCTTTAACTCTGATAATATGACACAAAAGCAACTTCCTCTTTGACATTGAGGGACTGAACCAATAAAAAGCACGAATAGGTCTGACGCAAAAAAGAAAACCTCTAAGGGGAGCTGGGCAGGAGAAAGTCTTCAGAAGAGAATGCCCAAAAACACAATCCTCAAACAAGTATTTCGGCCCTCAGCAAAGGGATGTGGTTTGTGAAACAGGTTCATAGGGGAAATTTTGACATGTGCTAAATCTTAATGTTCATTTTTAAACTTCCTATGTAAAACAAATATCATTGTGTATATTCTGTATGCTATGTGGAGTTCATGTATCAACATTGTATTTTCATATATGCAAATGCTGTTGTTATTGTTGCCATTTTTCGTTGCCACATTGTATATTAGATGTCTGTTTGTTGTGAAACAGAAGACGAATAAAACAAAGTTGAAAAAAAATATATATATATTTCGGCCCTAGACTCCTTACACTGTAAGAACGCCGGGCCGTATCCAAGTCGTAACTCCTGGATATCCTTCTGCCGTAACCATTTTTTCTTTGCCCATCTGGGTTCAAACCTGTTACTCCAAGTCATTTTGGTGACGGATGTGTTAACTACCTAGCTATCAAGACACCTACGATAGATAAGGACATTTTAAGTCCTTTGAGCGTCGGATTCACATGCTAATGATTGTGGGTTCGAATCCCGGGGTGCGCTATATTAAAACTGGCCATCCCCTGTCCTATCTTAACATCATCGTTGTTTTGGTGGTGTCGGCATAGGATTAGATGAGTCCCTCTTCCCCTATTTCACTGGGATGGTTTATCCCCGTCAGCCATATCACCTGAGGTAGGTGTCGACGTAAAAACTGAACCAAATCAATCAACCTATGAAGTTCACTTTGCTCTTCTTCTATCACATTCAGTGGAACTATTTTCAGCTCCGTCTGCCATTCCCTTTGAGGTTCTGGTCCTCTCAAAGTTTGTGTCTGTTTGACGTGCCATTGATATTGCTGGGCTGCACAGTGGAAAAGAACATCTGACACTGCAAGAAAACAGAAGTGAAAATAGATGTTGATACTGCTGCATGAAGTTCCAAAGATAAACGAAAGTGGCTTTGGTACTGCCAAACTTCTGCAGTTGAAAGAAGCTACGGCTGTTAACATTTTCAAAGTAATTCACAGTAAAGTAACAAGGATTTTGATACATGCAATCTGGCTAATCAAAGGTGACTGATTTTTGACATGTCTGACACGCTAGATATGAACCCGAAATGTGCTGTGGGTCACCTTGGATCTTGATGTAATAAGAATTCCAGACGAGACATTTGCCGGTTTTGAATTTTGGGTCTCCGACAGGGTATAAAACAGCATATTGACACTGTCATATGGCAGAATTAGCGCAAAGTTCACTACATATATATATGTATATGTATATGTATATGTATATACATGTATATATATATATATATATATATATATATATATATATATATATATATATATATGTGTGTGTGTGTGTGTGTGTGTGTGTGTATGTATATATATACATATACATATATATTTGTGTGTGTGTGCGTGTGTGTGTGTGTGTGTGTGTGTGTGTGTGCGTGTGTGTGTGTGTGTGTGTGTGTGTGTGTGTGTGTGTGTGTGTGTGTGTGTGTGTGTTTGCATAACTTTTGATATTGCACAATGACTTCTTTTCAGGAAACACAATTCAGAGGAAGGATGAAAATAATCAAGTTAAAAACAAGTACAACGACAAGCCAAGTTTGATTTGGTTTGGTTTGGTTTGGTTTGGTTTGGTTTGGTTTGGTTTGGTTTGGTTTGGTTTGGTTTGGTTTGGTTTGGTTTGGTTTGGTTTGGTTTGGTTTGGTTTGGTTTGGTTTGGTTTGGTGTGGTGTGGTTTGGTGTGGTGTGGTGTGGTTTGGTTTGGTTTGGTTTTGTTTGGTGTGGTGTGGTGTGGTGTGGTGTGGTGTGATGTGGTGTGGTGTGGTGTGGTTTGGTTTGATTTGGTTTGGTGTGGTGTGGTGTGGTGTGGTGTGGTGTGGTGTGGTGTGGTGTGGTGTGGTGTGGTTTGGTTTGGTTTGGTTTGATTCGGTTTTTGGTTTGGTGTGGTTTGGTGTGGTTTTTGTTTTGCTTTGTTTTGTTGTGTTGTGATGTCGTGTCGTGTCGTGTCGTGTTGTGTTGTGTTGTGTTGTGTTGTGTTGTAAGTCGCAATACCTGTGGGCATTTTAATCTGATTCAGAGGTGAATGGAGAAGGTTCAGGAAATAACTGTTTTCTTCTTTTTTGTTTGTTTTTTGTTTTGTTTTTGAAAGGACATGTATTCTGTTAACTTCAAAGTCAATCCATGTCAGGCCCCGTTTTATGCAAATGAGTGTCAGCAGCTTCATCAGCAATCCCAACCGGCCCTTTTTATGCAAATGACTATCGGAAGCTACTAATTGTGTTAAAGAGATAGCGGGGAGGGGGTGGAGTGGTGTCCCTCTTCATGTCTTTTTGATCAGAGGATGGAAGTGTTTGCATTACTGGGTGGGCAGGTGAATCGGGATGGAGATGGGGATGTGGGTTTGGAGGGATGTGTGTGTGTGTGTGTGTGTGTGGATGGTGGGTGTGGAGGTGAGGGTGATGTGTGTTTGAGTGTGTGTGCGTGTGTCTTTGTGTGTGTGTGTGTGTGTGTGTTTGTGTGTGTGTGTGTGTTTGTGGGTCCGTGTGTGTGTGCGTGTGTGTGTGTGTGTGTGTGTGTGCGTGTGTGTGTATGTGTGTGCGTGT
The DNA here is from genome assembly GCA_030674185.1 of Monoplex corrugatus. Taxonomy (NCBI): domain Eukaryota; kingdom Metazoa; phylum Mollusca; class Gastropoda; order Littorinimorpha; family Ranellidae; genus Monoplex; species Monoplex corrugatus. Next base: position 38,400,204 of record CM060313.1, on the reverse strand, counting down.
GTGTGTGTGTGTGAATGAGAGAGAAATAGAGAGAGAGAGAAATGAACAGACAGACAAACAGAAAAGAGAGAGAGAGAGGCAGACAAAGAAAGAAAGAAAGAGAGGGAGAGAAGGATAAAGAGAGAGGCATAGAGTGGTATAAAAATGGAAAACAGAGAGAGAGAGACAGAGAGAGAGACAGAAAGAAAGACAAACGGAGAGATACAACAGAGAGAGAGGGGGGGTGGTGGAGAAAAACAGCGAGAGAGACAGAGAGACAGACACAGAGAAACACAGAGAGAGGGAGAAAAAGAAAGAGAAAAGAGAAAGAAAAAGAGAAAAACAGTCAGATGGAGACAGAGAGAGACACAAAGGGAGAAAGAGACAGAGAGAAAGAGAGAGAGAGAGAAGTAAAGAGAAAGAGAGGGAGAGGGAGGGAGAGAGAGAGAAGGAAAGAGAGAGAGACAGACAAACAGACAGACAGAGACAGACACAAAGGCAGAGACAGACAGAGACAGAGGGAGAGAAAGAGTGAGCCAAAAAGACAGGACAAAGACAGCCAAACAGACAGACAGACAGACAAAGAAAGCACTCTCCATGCGCAACAGACACGTAAGGATAACACGGTAACCACATCACAAGCAGCGAGAAAGAAATAAAGCAGCAATAGCGATTCTCCCTGGGGCACACCTAATCGTGTGGAAAGCTTGACGAAGCGTGGTGATAATGTATGGACAGACTGTCCCGTCGGTATGACGGATGAGAAGGCCTGCCGGTCCTTATCGTCTGAGTATGGATCTTCGTGAGGGATGCCAGACCGATTCTGGAGGCGTAGCATCAACGGCGCTGAGGCGGATGCAAAAAGTAAATTATGATCAAATCAATCAAGTGATCAACTGAGTAAGCATAATCAATAAACTCACAGACAGGAAAAGATGTTACGTAGATTTGGATAAAAGACCCATCTTTGTATAATTCTGTTCTTTTACGTTTTTTTCTCCCAGCAAGAAAATGTTCTATTTTGTTTTTCCAAAAACTAAACAAGTCTTTATACGTTTTGTTATTTTTCCCAAAAATAGCATATGTTAATAAAGAAGGTAAGGAAAAGACAAGCAACATTTATGAGGCAAGAGAAATTAAAGCACCTGGTCACAACAGGAAAGCTGGGGAGAAAAAGTACACCAGGTAGACCCAGGGAGAAAATACGGGACGGACTTGCAGAGTGGCTGAGGACAGAGAGGGTGGAAGATGTGTTTGCAGCAACAAGACAGATTCGTATGGAGGGGCATGATCACCAATGCCATGCGGCAGGGCACATAATGATGATGTTGATGATGATGATGAGGAGGAGGAGGAGGAGGAGTATATGTATGGTATGGTATGGTATGGTATGGTATATGGTATGGTATGGTATGGTATGGTATGGTAGGTATGGTATAGTATGGTATGGTATGATATGGTATGGTATGGTATGGTACGGAATGGTATGGTATGGTATGGTATGGTATGG
>CM060313.1:38378715-38393715 GCA_030674185.1 Monoplex corrugatus | reverse complement strand
GACAACTTGACTGTCTTTCCGTGAAAACGTCGGAAGAAAAACAATCTCAGAAGTTTCGGGTCCCTTGAGAGTTGTCGTGCATTAGGCAGCTTCGTCTTCACTCGCTTGCTGAGGGAATGGAACGGAAAGTTGACGGCTGATCTTATGATTTGTTTGGAGAAGGAGGAAGAGATAGGTGTGTGAGAGATACATAGATACGCAGACATGCAGACATGCAGACAGACAGACAGATAGATAGATAGATAGATAGATAGATAGATAGATAGATAGATAGATAGATAGATAGATAGATAGATAATTGATAGATAGATAGATAGATAGATAGCCTGGTATATAATTAAACAGATAGACAAATACATAGATAGATAGATAGATAGACAGACAGACAGATAGATAGATAGACAGACAGATAGAGAGATAGACAGACAGACAGACAGACAGATAGATAGATAGATAGCCTGGTATACAGTTAAACAGATAGACAAATAGATAGATAGATAGATAGATAGATAGATAGATAGATAGATAGATAGATAGATAGATAGATAGATAGATAGATAGATAGATAGTAGTGATAAATAGATTTTTCGTATTCGCATTTGAATATGCCTTCCTCTCTCTGTCTCTGTCTGTCTCTCTCTCTCTGTCTGTCTGTCTCTCTTTCTCTCTCTCTCTCCCTCTCTCTCTCTCTCTTCTCTCTCTCTCCTCTCTCTCTCTTTCCTTCTCTCTCTCTCTTTCTCTTCTTCTCTCTCTCTCTCTATTCTCTCTCTCTCTCTCTCTTCTTCTCTCTCTCTTCTCTTTCACTTATTCTCTCTGTCTATTTCGTCTGTCTGTCTCTCTCTGTCTCTATTTTTTTCTGTATCTCTCTGTCCTCTTTCTTCTGTTTCTGTCTCTCTGTCTCTGTCTCTGTCCATCTGTCTGTCTGTCTGTCTGGTCTATCTCTCTCTCTCCTCTCTCTTCCTTGTTAATTCCAACTTCCTCTTCTCTCTTGGATGATAATTCCCGCCATGCCTGCAATCACAAACATCATATGGGACAGGCAATAGCTCTGTCACAGTCTGTGATTATAATCATAGACATGATGATTAGGGAGACAGTAATCAGCTCTGTCACTCTCAGCGATATGATCAAGACATGGATAGGGAGGCAGACGATTTGCTCTATCACACACTGTGATTCGATCATAGACATGGAGAGGGAAACAAGCAACTAGCTCTGTCACACTCTGTGATAAGATCGGAGACACGAATAGCGAGACAAGCAACTAGCTCTGTCACACTCTGTGATAAGATCATAGATATGAATAGGGAAACAAGCAACTAGCTCTGTCACTCTCTGTGAAAAGATCGGAGACACGAAGAGAGACAAGCAACTAGCTCTGTCACACTCAGTGATAAGATCGGAGACACGAATAGAGACAAGCAACTAGCTCTGTCACACTCTGTGATAGGATCATAGACATGAATAGGGAAACGAGCAACTAGCTATGTCACGCTCTGTTGATATGATCACAGACATGGATAGGCAGACAGGCGTCTAGCTCTGTCATACTCCGTGATATGATTGGAGACATGAATATGGAGACAAGCAAGTAGCTCTTTCACACTCTGTGATATGATCGGAGATATAAATAGGGAGACAAGCAACTAGCTCTTTTGCACTCGTACATATGATCGCCTCGCTATGGCAGGGGACTCATGAACTTTTAGATCTACATAACTTTGCTGTGGCGTTTAACTAGCTTCAGTTCAAAAATTTATGGCAAATTTCTATTATCAGAAAAGAAAAAAGATGATGAGCAGTCAGTCTCGAAATGATTTTAAATGGAGAAGTTTGTAATAGAAAATGCCTACGTCATCCATCATCATCATCATCATCATCATCATCATCCAACTCCATCGCCGTGGACGACGGTGGGAGCTCTACTCTTTGTCACGAAGGATCGCCAGGCGACACAGTCTCTGCTCCTGTGTCTGATTTCATGGAGCCCCAGTTTGCAGGCGTCAGCGATGTTGTCCATGAAGGATTTGCTGGCCTTGCTTTTTTCTTTGCCTCGACGCACCCCTGAGGGACTGATGTCATCAAGTCGGTTCTTGTATTTCAGTTTATCCCCCGATATACTTCAGGTTTCTTTTGTTGATCTCTGAGAGCATTTTACGTTGGACAGTTAATTCCTGTAGTACGCTTTCACTGGTTCTTTTGTCTGTCCACTTTACTCTGAGAAGACGCCTGTAGAGCCACATTTCTGCTGTATTTATTTTATTTTCGTCATCTTTCCAGGCTTCCCATCCGTACATGACAACAGGCCAAATCAAGCAGCGTGAATTTCTTATTTTCAGTTTCGTTGGTATGTCTCTAGCTGTCTTCTGTGAATGGCTACGATTGGAACATACAAACAGACTTGAGAAACAGCTTCCATCAATCAACTCTATGGACTAGGCTAACAGACTGCTGGGGTAGGATTGACACTGAAGCCGTCACAGGATACAGTTTGCTGGGATTGCCAGTCTACATTACTATAAATATCTATGAGAGGAACCAATCAATGTCACTGACGTGTCCAGCATTGCTAAACACAAGGGGCAATAAATCTGTAATCATTAACGAAAACATCGAGGGTTTTCCTGCCCATGGAGTGTCTGCCTTCCTTATTGCTTCGGACATACACCACTCTGGCAGATTAACTTCCATATGCAATGTTGAGCCAACCGACCCACTGAGCCTCTTACACGCAGAACACGCTTTCGCTTTCTCTCACCCAGCTGCCCAAGCAAAACAATTCCAAGTGCAAAGCTGTTTAATTAATAATCCCACAACATCACATGGCCATATAAAGATGGTGTTTTATTGAATTTCCGTTGCACCATTAGCTGAATCGGATGCAACTGCAAGCTGGGTTTTTTTTTTTTTTTCTTCTTTTATTTTTTAGGCGAAGTTGTGGTGAAAATAATCTCCCTTGTGATAATGTGTTGAAAATTATCTCCCTTCCTGGCGCTTTTGGGCGTGGGGCTATGAGGACAAAACGCTTAGTGCATCTTCACGTTCACTGCCTGCATTTGGCAGGTCAGCTTTTGTGTTGAAATTCTCGCCTTTCACGTGCTGTGGTGGTGTTGTTGCACGCCACTGTGGTCATGCTTAGAGAAGAAAATCTTGTTCCTCCCTGAGAGGCCTCCGTGCTGCTTTTGTAGATGTGGTGTGTGTGTGTGTGTGTGTGTGTGTATGTGTGTGTGTGTGTGTGTGTGTGTGTGTGTGTATGTGTGTGTGTGTGTTTGTGCGTGAGTACGTGAGAGAGAGGGAGAGAGAGACAGAGAGTGTGCGTGTGCGTGTGTGTGTGTGTTTGTAGGTTTGTGTGTGTGTGGAGGGTGGTTGTGTGTGTGTGTGTGTGTGTATGCGTGTGTGTGTGTGCGTACGTTTGTGTGTGTGTGTGTGTGTGTGTCTGTGTGTGTGCATACGTTTGTGTGTGTGTGTGTGTGTGTGTGTGTGTGTGTGTGTGTGTGTGTGTGCGTGTACGTGCGTGCGTAGGTTTATGTTTGCGTTTGTGTATGAGTGATTTATGTGTGTGGGTTTTTTGTGTGTGTGTGTGTGTGTGTGTGTGTGTGTGTGTGTGTGTGTGTGTGGAGAGAGAGCGCGTGCACGTGCTCACGCGTGCACTGCGCGCGAGCGCGCGCGTGTGTGTGTGTGTGTGCGCACGCGCGCGCACGTGCGTGTACGTATGTGTGTTTTCCTATCCCAGTTTCTACACCACATAAATGGCCACAGAATCTGGGACAATGTTTCTTAATGATATGATGTGGTAAATAATCATGATGCCATGGTGTTCCATTTAGACATTGAGATTGCGTGACAGGGGCGGCACTATACGCTTACTACCATAACACATCTTGACATCAACCAGGCCCGAAAGATACAGACACCTGTGTTAACATTCAACAAGAAACACTCGAGGGTGCTGAATGGCACCCAGGGCAACAAGGCCTCACCACGAACCAGCCAGTCCCATCCCAGCTCCCGAGGCCACGCGGTAGACATTTCGCCGAGCATAGTGGGAACTGTCCATGCACTGCCCAAAGATACAGACACCTGCGGTGTTGGCAGCAAGATTTGGTCAACACCCTCAGTGACACATCTTTGAAGTAGGCAAGAATCGACTGTGTGTGATCCCAGTTTTCTCAATGATCCCATAGCACAATCTGTGATCCCGTACGAGCCCCCATCTGCTTGACTTTTCTCCTCAGTTGGATCGGAAAATCGAACTGGACGTCTAGACCTTTGGAAGGAGACGAAAAACGAGTCGGACCCGTGTGACTTCTGGCTGCGCACGCTGAAGATCCCACGGCAGTTGAAAAATCGTGAAGAGCAGGGCATTGCCTGGCTGTCTTGGTATAAAACATTGGAGAGATATGTTGGTTGGTTTCCCAGGTCCCACCCCTTGAAGACCAATTATCCTTCTAAATTCTTGCCTTTCTGAAGTCTTGGTAAAAAAAAAAAGTCTATATGAATATGAATTTGAATCAAGGGAGAGGGGATGGGTTCCGTCCTCGTGGTGCTGGCCCCGGGTAAAAGTTAAGGTCTCTGCCATTTCATTCCCCTACGACCCCAGGGTTTTATGGAACTATCTAAGTAGGACCTCAGGGCCTGGCCAGCTCTTGGGTTTTATGGGACGGCTTAAGGCTTGTGCCGTGATTATTCTAGATTTTCTCCAGCACATGATACATGTGACGTTAGTGCATATAGAATTCATTCCGAGCGCGGAAACGTCATCTCGAGAATTGAAACTGAAACGGATTCGCTCTGAGCAGTTGGGGCTGAAAGATCCCACTATGATCTTGAGCGGAGCGATTGCCATTCACTGGACAAGAAAAGGAAGATGTAAGAGAGACAGACCCAAGAAACCTAGTGACGACTAGCAGGAGACCTCAAGCCCAGGAAACATTTTTTTGTCAAAGAATCATCGCACTCAGAGAGGTTACCTTTGTGCTCACCTTTTTTTTTTTTTGGTCCCATTTTCTGCACCATCTTAATAGTCACAGAAGCTGGCACAGTGTTTTTACAATGCGATGATAATGATGTCGATGTGGATGATAATCATGATGCTATGGAGTTCCATCTAGGATTCAAACTGTGTGACAGGGCTGCACTCTACGCTTACAATCATAATATATCCTGGCGTCAACCAGGCCTGAGAGATACGGACACCTGCAGTGCTGGTCAGAAGATTTGAGCAAAGCCCTCAATGACGCATCAGTGAAGTGGATGAGACTGGACTGTGTTTTACCAGTCTTCCCGATGAGCCCACAGCACGCCCAACTCTGGGTAAGGAGCCGGTTAGAGCCGAAAAATCCCACAACGATTTCTGAAAGGACTGATAGGGATTCGAACCCACAACCTTCTAGTCGATAGTCCGTTGCGTTAACCACTACACCACGGCGACTAGTTTCAAGGCCATGAAACACTCTTGGGGTACAGTAAAGAGGCCGGCCCAGATCAAACATAAGTGTGAAAAAGCTTCGTTATCGGCACTGCTCTACGTGGCATAATCAATAGTAAGTACTTAAAACTGGATTCAAACCCACAACATTCCAGTCTGTAATCCTTTGCGCTAACCACTGCACCGGGGTTACTGGACGCTTTTGGAAAAACAAACAAACAAACAAACAAAAAACCCAACTGATTTCGACCTTTCGCTAAGCGAAAACTCTAGAAAGCCTTAATGAAGAGTAAATGAAGGTACGTGTTTTCAGCCCCAAGGGAGGGAAGAGAAAGCAAGGGTTGTCTTCCTTGACCCATCGATCGCTAAACCAATGTTTAGCACTGGCATAGGAAAGCTTCAGTGAGCGAAGACTTCTTGATGGGGTTGGAGTTCCTCACTAATGGAACATCCTGTTGCATTCTTGGCGGACACACGGACTGATGGAAGACAGACACTGGTCATTAAACTAGATCAGAGACATCAACACAAAGAGAGCGGCAACTTGCACAAGACGTAGGGGATCAGGATTTGGCCTGATCAACAGGAACGGTCAATCTACTCCTGCATAATACGTCGTGATTTTTTTTTCTGTCTCATTTCTGTACAGTTTCATTGGTCACAGAGTCCAGGACATTTTTTGTTTGTTTGTTTGTTTGTGTGTTTGTTTGTTTGTTTTGTTGTTGTTGTTGTTGTTGTTAACGGTGAGCATGGTCTTTAATTGTTGTCTTTTATCTTAACGAGTTTTTTGTTGTTGTTGTTGTTGGCTTTTTTTTTTTTTTTTTTTTTTACGTTAGTCCTGGTATGGCTCTAGTAGTCGGCTGGGCTATAAGCGATGTGAACTGAACTGAACTGGTGGTGGTGGTGGTGGTGGTGGTGGTGGTGGTGTGTTGTTGTGGTGGTGGTGGTGGTGGCGGTGTTGATGTTTTCAATACTCTGGTAACGCATATACCAACAAATGCCTATCAATAAACACCAGGAAGAGAGTTCTTGAATGTTATATAGAACCAATACTGTTGTACGGATGTGAGGCGTGGACAGTCAACAAGCAAAGCCAGAACAAGATTGAGGCAGCTGAGATGTGGTTTCTAAGAAGAAAGTTGAGAGTTCCATGGACAGCAAAGAAAACAAACGAGACAGTCTTGATGGAGGCAGACACAAGTAAATCATTCTTAAGGAAGATTAGGAAAAGACAGGCACTATTTATAGGCCATTTTATGAGGAAGGGGGATTTGGAGCACCTGGTCACAACGGGAAAGCTGGAGGGAAAATGAGCACCAGGTAGACCCAGGGAGAAAATGCTGGACGGACTTGCAGAGTGGCTGAAGACGAAGAGGGTGGAGGAGATGCTTGGGGCAAAAAGAGATAGAGACAGATGGAAGTCCATGATCGCCAACGCCATGCGGCAAGGCACCTGATGATGGTGATGATGATGATGATGATGATGATGATGATGATGATGATGATAGATGATGATGATGATAACGCATAAGGGTAGGGGTGATAACTATAAATCTGTAAAGTTTCATTCTGGAATAGGACTGCATGACAGGGTGAACTCTACGCTTTCTTTCCATAATACATCCTGGTGTCAATCAGCGTCTGGGACATACAGACACCTACTGTGTCGGTCAGGACGTTTAAGCCAGACCCTCAGTGATGCATCCATGAAGTGGATGAACCACGTATATGTGGTCCTGGTCTTCCCAAAGAGCCCACAACACGCTCAGTCCTGGGTAAGAAACAAGTTGGGGCCGAAAAATCCTATGATCTTAAAGCCACGGCAGGACTACATAAAGCGCCGTGTGCCCGAGATGTCCTCTTCATTTCTAATCCTTGCCAACAGCAGGCGTCACATCTCTCCAACGTTTTCTGAAGTAGGTCGATGCACAAGCAACAACACAACTTCGTAGTTGGTACAATGGTCGCTATTATCATCTCATAATACTTCGTTAAATAATTATAATGTGGTGGCATTAATGGAAAATGTCATGGCAAATCGATAGAAACATTTCAAATCAGGGCAGATCTGAACTATGATGGGTGGAGCTAGCGTCTGGCGCGCGTGTCCCTCCTGGCACTACGGACCTAAAAATATAAAAAAATTGTGCTGAAGAAGTCGGCCGCATCGCCGATGAAAGCTACGCAGTAAGTAGCGTTTTTGTAACTGAGAGCCAGGTTCAACCAGGTAGCCATTAAAACTGTTTAGGTCTGTGTCATTTTTCTGGGGCCGCAATAGGGCTTCAGGCATATTACTTTCAGCTTCAACTTGACCAAACTATAACTGTAGGGCTTACCCGTGTGCATGTGTGAATACGTGTGGAACCCTTATAGTGCCCCACTCTGCTTATTAACACGAGCACAGCGCACACGCGGGGATAAAAATCTGTGAACTCGACCTTCTCACCCGATCCTGCGGATCGGATGCCGGGCCTTTAACCGGACTGATAGAATTCGAACCCACAACCTTCCAGTTATTAGCCTGCGCTAACCACTGCACCGTGGCAAATTGGATAAGTTGTAAGAAAATGTTTTTACCTATTCTCACAAACGAGGCCATAGAACCGACGTAAATCTCAGAAAAGTGTGAGGATCCCTGAGGGTGAAATTGAAATTTTAGTTGTACATGTAAGTCGTTTTTAATCCACAATATTAAAAAGTGGTCTGTTCGTTGCCCATCTTAATTTTCCATCATTTTGGTGGTATCAGTGTTTTATGGGTCACCCCACCCCACCCCCTCCCAATCCCATTTTATGATCTCGCCAGCGCATAAGGTTCTGCACAAGGTCAGGGAGTCTACCAGATAATTGCTCGCAGATTTGGGTGGAGCGCATATGGAATTTTCTGAGGGCACTGAACTCTTCTTGAAAAATCTGCAAACTGCAAACTCAAAATTCTCTGGACTTTTCTTTAGCACAGGAGAAGTTTCACACTAAAATTCACACGAAGAAAGTAATAGAAATAACAGATTTTGGTGCTACCCCTCGGAGCTGTTTCCTTGCCGCTAACATCATAATTCAACCTTTTACACTTTCCCAGTATTGTAGATATCATGTTGAAATTCTCTACGTCAATTTCCCAGCCCTGCATACAGTAATTCAGAATAACCTGATCAAAAGTCACAAGAGACCATTCTTTTGGTTTGCTGGTGAATATTTCTGGTAGCAAAAGTTCTCCAACTGTTATCTCTGTTGTCTCAAAACAAGGTTACGTACATTGTGACCTTTCAACTGGCCACTGCTTTTATGGCGTGTGTGTTTGACTCTTCTTGGGCCAGTCGTATTGTGATTTGTCTGTGTGCGTGCTTGCGTGTTGTGTGTGTGTGTGTGGTTGTGTGTGTGTGTGTGTGTGTGTGTGTGTGGTGCGTGCGTGTGTGTGTATGTGTATGTGTGTGTGTGTGTGTGTGTGTGTGTGTGTGAATGCGCTGTGTGTGTGTGTGTGTGTGTGTGTGTGTGTGTGTTGTGTATGTGCGTGTGTGTGTGTGGGTTGTGTATGTGCGTGTGTGTGTGTTGTGTATGTGTGTGTGTGTGTTGTGTATGTGTGTGTGTGTGTGAGTGTGTTATGTGTGTGCGGGGGGGGGGGGTTACGTGTGTGTATGTTTTGTGTGTGTGTTTGCGTGTGTGTGTGTACGTGACGTGTGTGTGTGTGTGTTGTGTGTGTGTGTGTGTGTGTGTGTGTGTGTGAGTTTGTGTGTGCGTATGTGTGTTTGTGTGTGTTTGTGTGTATGTGTGTATGTGTGTGTGTGTGTGTGTGTGTGTGTCTGTGTGTGTGTCTGTGTGTGTGTGTGTGTGTGTCTGTGTGTGTGTCTGTGTGTGTGTCTGTGTGTGTGTCTGTGTGTGTGTCTGTGTGTGTGTGTGTGTGTGTGTGGTGTGTGTGTGTGTGTTGTGTGTGGTTTGTGTGTGTCTGTGTGTGTGTTGTGTGGTGTCTGTGTGTGTGTCTGTGTGTGGTGTGTGTGTGTGTGTCTGTGTGTGTGTTGTGTGTCTGTGTTGTGTCGTGTGTTGTGTGTGTCTGTGTGTGTGTGTGTGTGTGTCGTGTGTGTGTGTGTGTGTGTCTGTGTGTGTGTCTGTGTGTCTGAAATATATACAGCCCCACACTGATATATATTAAAGATTCCTTGCACTTCAGTACAAAAAATGTTTTCCTTATATCCTTCGTAATGGTAATAATGATATTACACATAGCTGTTACAATACTCCATTGACCAAGTACTCCCCCTCCCCCCACCCCACCCCACCCATGCCCGATGTGCGTATGCCTGCGCGCGTATGTATGGGTATATTCATATGTGTCTATTGTCCATGCCTGATTTCTGGCGCGTGTGTGTGTGTGGTAAAAGATTGAATTTGTCATTATGTATACATACTTACATACATACATGCATACATACATACATACATATATATATATATATACACTTCAATTTTCCCAGACAATCAACAAGAGCATTGACTCTTTTCTCCAATATTTCGGCCCTTGGCCTTCCTCAGGGTGTGTGTGTATATATATATATATCTATATATCTATATATAGATAGACAGCTAGATATATGTATATATGTATATATCACTTGGAATGTTGACAGGAAATTGGTATAGTTCATATTTTACTCCATCAATTTAATTCATTTTATTGAATTATTCTCTCTCATAACAATGGCTAGAACTTCTGAACTAAGAATAAACAGATGGGGTGAAATTGGATCTCCCTGTCTGCAACCTTTTACTTTAAACCATTGTGCAGTCTGACTGTTTACGACAATAGTTAATGTTATGTTTCTGTAAACAGTTTTAACCCAGTGACAAACACTGTCTGCAAACGCATTATCATTATTATTATTATTATTATTATTATTATTATGTTATCATTGTTATTGTTATCATTATTATCATTATTATTATTATTATCATTGTTATTATTATCATTAGTAGTACTAGTAGTAGTAGTAGTAGCAGTGGTAGTAGTAGTAGTAGCAGCAGTGTAGTGTTGTTGTTATTACTAGTAGTAGCCGTGGTAGTAGTATTAGTACTGTCGTTATCATTATAACTGTTGTTATCAATATCATTGTCATTATCATCAGCATCGTTTTTATTGTTGTTACTATTATTGTTATTAATAATTAGTTAGTAGTAGTAGTAGTAGTAGTATAGTAGTAGTAATGGTATCATAATCTCACTGGCATTATTACCTGTTTGTTTGTTTGCTTGTTTGTTTTCGTCCTGGAGACTTCATTTGTGTATCATTGATAATAAAATTCCTGCCCTTTTAGATGCTTTTCAGCAATAACTTGGTTTTAACCAAATTTCGACTGTTTCCCTTAAGGAGACCGGGTCACTGTCGATTACACTATATCGAATTTTACACGAGAACGTACAGTTTCTGTACAGGCTTCTATCCTTTGTTATATTTATTTAGGTCTTTCTTCATTACACGGTGCAACCAGAGTTAATGGACGTGGAACTTTCTGATTACGGTAACATTATATTGAGAAAATGAACGTTTGAAATCCGAACCCTTTGCAACGTTGTTCGCGACATGCCATTAGCTACCGTGCTACCATTTACAATGAGACTGACACAGATGGCTTACTGTGGAGTATTTTACATATCTCTGTATGTCTTTCTGTCTTTCTGTCTGGCTGGCTGGCTGTCTGGCTGTCTGGCTGGCTGTCTGCCTGTCTCTCTCCCCGTCTATCTCTCCGTCTATCTGTCTGTTTGTGTCTGTCTGTCTATCTGTCTGTCCGTCTGTCTGTGTATCTGTCTCTCCCTCCCTCCCTCTCTGTCTCTCTCTGTCTCTATTATCTATCTACATATGTCTTTCTATCTATCTATCTATCTATCTATCTATCTATCTATCTATCTATCTATCTATCGATCTATCTATCTATCTATCTATATATCTATTTATCTACCTATCTATCTATCTGTCTGTCTGTCTGTCTGTCTATACACACACACATAGATACACACACACAACATAACATGTACATGTATATACATATTTTCATATATATGTATGATATATATATACGTATATATATATATATATATATATATATATATATATATAGTGTGTGTGTGTGTGTGTGTGTGTGTGTGTGTGTGTGTGTGTTCTCTCTCTGTCTGTCTGTCTGTCTGTCTGTCTCTCTCCAATAGAAAGCCCCCGTACCCCTTAAATCAAGAATCACAAAAAGCATGTAATGGGTTTTTGAATACTTTTGATTGGCTGTAGTGCTACATCATCATGTTTCTTAGCGAACCTTTCAAATCGAACATCAGGAAGACAAGCGTTGAATGAACTAACTGCTCTGATTGGCTGAGTGTGCTAGACTACCGTTTTGATTGGTTGGTATTGTCTTCGTCAGTTTCACATCAATCAAATGGGAGCGATAATCCATTGAGTTAAGACACTGGTCTCTAAACTGGAAGGTGTGGGTTCGAGTCTGCTTCGGTACCAGCTGTTGAGAAAACGGCGGGGGATTTTTTGCGATCTCCCGAGTCAACGAAAATTCGGACCTGTTTGGTCCCTGAACTCCCTCCCTGTGTCTCCACACCAGGCAGTGGATCAGTTACGCGTGAAAAAGATCCTGTAGAGTTATGACAGTGTTCGGTGCCTTGTTGAAACATGAGAATCCATGGAGTTTTTTTTTTTCCTATTTACTACTATTCTGTGAAAATATGATTGTACACGAAAAACTTTGAAACTGAATGCCAATAACAAAACCAAGGGTCACAAAATCATGTAAAAATGAACCATAAATAAAGAAGATTAGTTTTCTGAGAGGTGGCAATATATCAATCATTCCTCTCTTTCTCTTTCTCTGTCTTTCTGTCTTCTGTCTTCTGGCTCTGGCTCTGTCTCCCTCTGTCTTTCTCTGTCTGTCATACAGATCAGTACAAAAGAAACTGGCAGTCAAAATATAAGAAAATCAAAGAGAGATTATAAATTATATAAAAAGTTGACAAGTTTCAGACATGTAACGTTTGTGATGTATGAAAGATAACCGAGGTTATGGCTGGTGTAGATAAGTACATTTCTGGGGGTTGGGCTAGTACGGTGGTATGATAGTAGTGAGAGAGAAAGTGAAGCAGACAGATACCAAATTTCAGAGAAAAACGACTTTTATCGTCAATTTGATAGCAAAGAATTTTTAAGTATAAAGAAGAAATTAATGCAATCAAATCAAAACTTGAAGGTAAAATTTAGAAGAATAAGTGAAATGAAAAATTTATGCTCGTTAAAAAAAAAACATGCAGTTAAACCACTTAATGCCGTCTAAGTACAAGCAAATACAAGTTCTAACGGTTTACATGGAATACGTCTTAAACTCTGTGCCTCTCAACGCTTCAATATATACAGCACTTTTTTTTACGTGGTTTCTCTGAGAAAGTATTGCACCACGGCCATGGAAAACTGCTACCATCTGCCCTGTTCCAAAGGGACGTAACCCAACTTGTCTGAATGATTATCGCTCTGTTATTCTTACCCCAGTTGTTACGAAGTGTTTGGAAAGAGCCATCCCGTATACACTTTTAAAATAAGCCACACAACATCTAAACATACACTAATTTGCATAAAAGCAAACCCGATTTACAGATGACGCATCACACATTATTCCATCATGCTTTTGCACTTTTGGAAAATCTGGCTGCTTTGTTTGAATTTTGTTTATTGATTTCTTGTTGGCTTTCATTGCCGTACAGCCTCATCCAATAGCAGTTAAACTTCTGGAACTGATGTAAGTAATAGATTAGTTGTATAGATATTAACATTTCTGGTATAGAGAATCCATTTTGTCAGATACCAAAACTGCACTGTCCTCATCCAGAAATGTGTCATCTGGCTCTCATTATGGGGTAAAAACTCTTTCCTCAGTTCTATCTGTAATCTATAAATATGACTGCAAAGGGAACAAGTCTACTTTTGAATCAAATACATTTTTGATTAGTAATAGAATATCTGTTTAATTCTGACTTAACTTATTTTCAAGAAGTTTTAAAAGAGTTCAGTGACATGATGAACATCACCTTAATTTGAATGGGGAAAAATTATTTTAAAAAAAAATGCTTTACATATTTCAGCAGGTCTCTGGGAGCTGTGTCTGATCGTTTCGTGAAAGGTTTTGAAGTTAAATTTGTGGAGCAATACATGTACTTAAGTACATGTTAGATAACCCTTTACTGATTATGTCAAAAGGAACATGTCAGTACAGGCTTTACTGTCTTCGAAAGCTGAGCTCTTTTTACTTTTTGTTTGTTTGTTTGTTTGTTTGTTTGTTTGTTCTTAAGCAGTTTTAACGTACACACACACACACACACACACACACACACACACACACACACACACACACACACACACACACACACACACACACGTGCGCGCGTGCGTGTGTGTGTGTGTCTTTGTCTGGGTGTAAGGGATGTGCATATTTGCTTTTCTATCAGTAAATCTTCTTACATACGAGACTGAGTTTGTATTGCATGTTATGATGTTTGAATGTGGGAGTTTGTTTGGAGATAATAAAGTTGACTGGGCATGACTTGACTTGACGCAGAGCCCATAAACAGGAGTTTAACTGCATAAGTGGTGGAATAAAAAAAGAAAAAAAATGTCCCATAATCACAGAAGCTCACTCGTATGTTTGAGTTTACGTGGAAGCTGCTGTCAAGATTGAAAAGAACGAAACAAAAACAAAAGCAAGGGGGAAAAATCAAACACAAACGAACAAACAAACAAAAAATGTCGTTCATGTTTGAGATTGTTAAGTGTTGGGTTTTAGGAAGATATTCCATTTCGACTTTTCCCGTTTTCCCTTTCGCCTTTTCCCGTTTCGCCTTTTTCCTTTTTCGCCCCCTCCCCTCTTTGCCTTTTCCCGTTTCGTCTTTTCCTGTTTCGCTTTTTTCCTATTTCGCTTTTTCCTATTTCGCTTTTTTTCTTTTTTCGCTTTTTTCCTGTTTTGCTTTTTTCCTGTTTTGCTTTTTTCCTGTCTTACTTTTTCCCACTTAGTAATTTCCTGTTTAGCCTTTTTCCGTCTCACCTTTTCCCGTTTCGTCTTTTCTTGTTTCGCCTTTTCCTATTTTTTTTCCTGTTTTTCTTTTTTCCTGTTTCGCCTTTTTCCCGTTTTGCTTTTTTTTTTCCTGTTTCGCCTTTTCCTGTTTCACATTTTCATGTTTCGCCTTTTCCTGTTTCACATTTTCATGTTTCGCCTTTTCCTGTTTCACATTTTCATGTTTCGCCTTTTCGTTTCACATTTTCATGTTTCGCCTTTTCCTGTATTGCCTTTTCTTGTTTCATTCTTTTCCTTTTTTTTCCCGCTTTTTCCCGTTTCACCGTTTCCTGTTTCGCCTTTTACCGTCTCGCTTTTTCCTGTTTCGCATTTTCCTGTTTCGCGTTTTCCTGGTTCACCCTTTTCCTGTTTTACCCTATTCCGGTTTCATCCTTTCATGTTTCGTCTTTTCCTGTTTCACATTTTCTCCTTTCCCCTTTTCCTTTTTTTCCTTTCTTGCTTCACTTTTTCCTTTGTCAGATTTTCCTGT
>CM060313.1:38366215-38368715 GCA_030674185.1 Monoplex corrugatus | reverse complement strand
CGAGTACTGGACAGAGCTCAGCGAAGAGATACAGAGTGCTGCTGAAAGAGGCAACATCCGAGGAATGTATGATGGCATCAAGAAGGCACTGGGACCAACACAGAGCAAGATCGCCCCCCTCAAATCCTCCACTGGGGAAGTAATCAGCAATCCTAGCCAACAGATGGAAAGATGGGCGGAACACTACTCCGACCTCTACTCCACACAGAACATGGTGTCCCCCTTAGCCCTCGATGCCATCAAGTGCATGCCGGTAATGGAAGAACTTGACGCAGAGCCAACTGTGGACGAACTCAGCAAGGCCATTGATAGCCTGGCATTAGGGAAGGCACCTGGCAACGACGGAATTCCCCCAGACCTCATCAAGCACTGCAAGACTTCTCTTCTGCACCCTTTGCACGCAGTTCTCTGTCAGTGTTGGAATGAGGGAGCTATACCACAGGACATGAGGGACGTCAAGATCGTCACCCTGTACAAAAACAAGGGCGAAAGGAGCGACTGCAACAACTACAGAGGTATCTCGCTCCTCAGCATTGTTGGCAAAGTCTATGCTCGGGTCCTCCTAATCCGCCTGAAGAAACTGGCTGAACGCGTCTACCCGGAATCACAGTGTGGTTTTCGAGCAGAGATCCACGGTAGACATGGTCTTCTCCCTTCGCCAAATCCAGGAAAAGTGCAGAGAGCAGCGGATGCCCCTGTATGTGGCATTCATTGACCTCACCAAGGCCTTTGACCTAGTCAGCAGAGATGGCCTTTTCAGGGCTCTCCGAAAAATCGGCTGCCCCCCCAAACTGCACAGCTTAATTGAATCCTTCCACTCAAACATGAAAGGGATGGTGCAGTTCAACGGAAACCTCTCCAAGCTCTTCGACGTACGCAGCGGTGTGAAACAAGGCTGCGTCCTGGCCCCAACCCTCTTTGGAATCTTCTTCTCTCTCCTCCTGAGGCATGCGTTCAGCACAGCGCAAGAAGGGATCCACCTGCGGACCAGATCAGATGGCAGGCTCTTCAACCTTGCCCGCCTCAGAGCAAGGACAAAGGTCCGTGAAGCCCTCATCAGAGACATGCTATTTGCCGACGATGCCGCAGTTGTGACCCATACTCAGCGGGACTTGCAGTCACTAATGGACCGCTTTCTCCCAGGCCTGCAAAGATTTTGGTCTGACCATCAGTCTTAAGAAGACAAACGTCCTGGGCCAAGACACGCCATCTCCACCAGCCATCACCATTGATGACTACGAGCTTGAAGCCATCCATCAATTCACATATCTTGGGTCCACCATCACCGATAACCTCTCCCTTGACACAGAGGTCGACAAGAGGATCGGGAAGGCAGCCACAACACTAGCCCGCCTCACACAAAGGGTGTGGACAAATCCCAAGCTGACCACAAAGACAAAGATGGCTGTATTACAACGCCTGTGTCCTCAGCACCTTGCTGTATGGCAGCGAGGCGTGGACCACGCATGCTCATCAGGAGAAAAGGCTCAATACCTTCCACCTGAGAAGCCTACGGCGCATACTTGGCATTTCCTGGCAAGACAAGGTGACCAACACCGAAGTCCTAACCTGCGCTGGCCTCCCAACCATGCTGAGACAGCGTCGGCTGCGCTGGTTGGGCCACGTTTGCCGCATGGAAGATGGTCGCATCCCAAAAGACATCCTTTATGGTGAGCTTGCCACAGGGCAGAGAAACATTGGCCGCCCACAACTGAGATACAAAGACGTTTGCAAGCGTGACATGAAGGCGCTTGAGATCAACACTGAATCCTGGGAGGACCTCGCAGACGACCGCAACAGCTGGAGAACTACTCTCAAGAAACAGCTGCGGATTGGTGAGGACAAACTGTCAGCTGCTGCAGCAGAAAAGCGAGTTCCAGAAAAGGGATGACAGCCAACAGACCAGCATCAGCATACACATGCGACCGCTGCGACAGAGACTGCCTCTCTCGCATTGGTCTGCACAGTCACAGGCGACGCTGCTTGGACCAAGCAGACAGCCCATCTAGACATTAGAACGGATGTACTTTGTCCATGGTCAGTCATGACCGAAGGAGGCCTACTACTATATGTGTGTGCGTGCGTGTGTGTGTACGTGTGTGTGTGTGTATGTGTGTGTGTATGTGTAGTTGTGGTGGGGGTGTAACTGTGTGTGTGTCTGTGTGTGTGTGTGTGTAACAAAGAGAGCACCAGGTAGACCAAGAGAGCAAATATTGGCCGGACTTGCAGGGTGGCTGAGAACAGAGAGAGTGGAAGATGTGCTTGCGGCAACAAGGGATAAATACAGATGGAGGGCCATGATCGCCAACGTCATGCGGCAGGGCACATGATGCTGTTGATGACAAAGGTAATCATCCTGAATGCGATGATCCTGAAAAAAAGATAAAAAAGGAAAAGAAAAATATTCTTCTCCACAGCTCTGTCAGACAAGGTGCATGAAAGTGTGTAAACTATATAGACCTATCGTATTTCTAACGTTCTTTCAGATTAGGCAAAGACA
>CM060313.1:38351215-38356215 GCA_030674185.1 Monoplex corrugatus | reverse complement strand
TGTTGTTTTTATTAACCCTTTGACTCCCGCACTTTGTCCACCAGCATCATGTATTGCCAACCATGCAAGCAAAGGAAAAACTTAACCCTTTGATTCCCTCACCCTTTCCACCAGCTTCCTGCAGGAAGCTGGTGGAAAGGGTGTGGGAATCAAAGGGTTAAGTTTTTGCAGTTGGTGAATAGGGTGCGGGAGTCAAAGGATATTAAAGCCCATATAAGGAAGAAGAGTGATAGAGTGGTTCAGACGTTCGCCTGCCAATAACTAAATTCGAGGTTCCAGGGTTCTCTCCCCGTACAGGCTTCGACTTTTCTCCTGAGTTTGACCGGAAAATCAACCGAACGTCTATCCCTTCGGAAGGGGACGAAAAACGAGCCGGACCCGTGTGCATTCTGGTTGCGCACGTTTAAGATCCCACGACAGTTGAAAATCGTGAAGAGCAGGGCATTGCCCGGCTGCTTTGGTATAAAACACTGGAGAGATCGGTTGATTTCCCAGGTCCCACCCCTTGAAGACCAATTAGCTTTCTTGCTTTTCTGAAGTCTTTGGTTAAAAAAGAAAGTGAACACGAATATGAATGCGAAGCAAGGAAGAGGGGATGGGCGCTGCCCTCGTGTTGCAGGCCCCGGGAAAAGTTGAGGTCTGTGCCACCTCACTACGTTATGACCCCCAGCATTATGGAACTATCTAGGTATGGCCTCAGGGCCTGGCCAGCTTATAGGTTTATGTGCAGGCTTAAGGCATGTGCCGTGATCATTCTGCATGTTCTCCATCACATGGCACCTGTGACGTTAGTGCATATGGAATTCATTCCGAGCGCAGAGACGTCATCTTGAGAAATGGAATTGAAAATTGAATTGAAATTGTTTAAAGCCAGGCCGACTGCGTCCAGTACCAACTCTGCAGAGCGTTGCACTGAGTGTCCAGTATGGTGGCCATCTGTGTGCATCAGACTTTGGCCTGAGATCCCACATGAGGGTACACAAATAAAGTGCTAGGTTGGACTTTATCGACCATGATTGTTGACCATATACTGTTTAAAGCCCAGCCGACTGCGTGGAGCCATAACAGGGCTACAACCGCTTCAAAACATACAAA
This sequence comes from Monoplex corrugatus, assembly GCA_030674185.1. Lineage (NCBI taxonomy): Eukaryota > Metazoa > Mollusca > Gastropoda > Littorinimorpha > Ranellidae > Monoplex > Monoplex corrugatus. The sequence goes on along the minus strand of CM060313.1, from coordinate 38,355,120 downwards.
ACTTCGACAGGGTGGGGGAGGGGGGGGGAAGGAAAATTAAGTACACAATCTGAGTACATGCCCCCGGCGTTGGCCACTCCGTCCAATTTATCGCGCAGGGGATTTAAAAAACACCCTTGAATACAAATTTAAGCTTACCTAAGAACACCAAAACATATATAAAAACGGGCAAGGAATACCTGAAATTGCTTCCGCATATCTCACCTCCCTACAGCCAAAAATGTACTGAATACATGTACCCGATTATCAGTCCTAAGAAAAAGTACGTAAGAATTCCTCAAACACATGCAGGTTAATGGACCAGCAAGGCAGAAAAAAGATAGAAAGAAATGACAGAAAGCAAAAGGAGGGAAGGCAGAAACAAAGAGAGTGACAGAAAAGAGGAAATTTCTAGCACAGAAATTCCAGACGGTGGAGATACTATTTATACTGAAAGAATCCCCGACGTCCCCACGGAGGGCCACAGAATCTGGGACAGGTTTAACTACACGATAATGGTTGTTAATTTCGCGATAATGGGGATGATAATCATGATGCTGTGGAGTTCCATCTAGGACTGAGACATCGTAATAGGGCCGTACTCTATAGTTCTACGAAGTTTCGTTATGTGTGATTTACGGTGAATAGGGCGTAAAATGGTATCTGACCACATCTTTTAGGTTTTTAGAAGGCAAAACAGCGAATGAAGATGGCGAGCTGTTTTCACCTCTCGAAATGTTCACCACAGAGTATTGTAGGATTTTCTTCGTTTGTGTTTGTTTATTTGTTTGTTTGTTTGTTTGTTTGTTTGTTTATTTATCTATTTAGTTAGTTAGTTAGTTAGTTATTCATTTATTTATTTATTCCTTTATCTATCTATTCATTCATTTGTCTATCTATCTGTCTATCTATCTATCTGTCTATCTATCTATCTATTTATCTATCTATCTATCTGTCTGTTTGTCTGTCTGTCTGTCTATCTGTCTGTCTATCTATCTATCTATCTATCTGTCTGTCTGTCTGTCTGTCTGTCTGTCTGTCTGTAGTACTTCTCCCACCCTGTCTGTCTTCATCCACTGCGCAAGTCCGACCAGTATTTTCTCCCTGGGTCTACCTGGTGATCTTTTTCGCTCCAGCTCTCCTGGTGTGACTAGATGCTCTAATTTCTCTTGCCTCATAAAATGTCCTATAAATGTTGCTTGTTTTTTTCATAATCTTCTTCATTAATGTTCTGATTGTGTCTGCCTCCTTCAAGACTGTCTTGTTTGTTTTCCTTGCTGTCCATAGAACTGTCAACATTCTTGTTAGAAAACACATTTCAGCTGCTTCAATCTAGTTCTGACTTCGCTTGTTGACTGTCCACGCCTCAAACCGTACAACAGTATTGGTTCTATATTACATTCAAGAACTCGCTTCTTGATGTAAATTGATAGACATGTGTTGGTAAGAACGCTTTTCATTTTCCTGAAAGCTGTTTTAACTTGGTCGATTCTGCTGGCTATTTCCGATGTCCATCTGCCGTCTGGTGAGATGACCGTTCCCAGATATTTAAACTTATCAACCTATCTCAATGTTGTGCCGTTTGCTGTTATTTTGCGTCAGGCGATATATACTGATTAGGTGCTCTATTTTTTCTTGCCTCCTATAAATGTAAATAAGTAAATAAATACTATCCAAATCCCCCCAGATGTTTCATTAAAGCCATAGATCTACTAGATACTCTCGGAGACAAAATAAGTCGATCAGTCCATAGACTTATATGTCTGGGACTGGTTATCTACGTTAGAATTAGGATCATTTGGGTTCAAGAGATGATACAGAATCGATCGGACATTGATGCTGGGGCTGGGTGAGGGTGTGGGTAACAGTGAAAAAGTGCTAATGAAGCCCTTCTTATCGTGGGATTTTTCATGATTCACCGCCCTCCCCTCCCCCCCCCCTTTCCTTCTCCCTACCTCCCTCTGTGTATAGTGTGATTTGGCATACTTTCTGCCACTCTTTTGTTGTATTTTTTATCTTTCTGTCTGTCTGTTTGTCTGTCTGTCTGTCTGTTTGTTTGTTTTCCTCTCTTTCTCTCTCTCTCCCTCCCTCTCTCTCTCTCTCTCTCTCTCTCTCTCCTCTCTCTCTCTTTATCTATCTATCTATCTGTTTATCTGTTTATCTATATATCTATCTATCTATCTATCTATCTATCTATCTATTTTGCACGAATTGGTTCATCTGTCTTTTAGAGTCCAAGTGTTAGTTTGATGTTATGTTTGGTATGTTTTATTCTCTTTACTTTCAGCTAAATTCTCCCATTATACGATTGTGGTCATTGTGGCAGTCTGCGCTTGGTTTGTGTTTTGCTGTCAGTAAAGAATTTATAGATCTTTTATTTGTTAGGATGAAATCAGCTTGATTTCTTGTACTGTCTCCTGGACTCATCCATGTCTATTTTATTTTGCTAGATTGCTCAAACAAAGCGTTTTCTATAATAGATTCATTTACTTGTGCCCACTCAACGAGTTTCTTTCTCTTTTCGTTTCGCGCGCCAAGGCCATGAAGTTTAACTATACTATATATTTTCCTGTCCCACTTTAGCATTAAAATCTCCCATTATCATTGTAATGCCCTGTGAGTTGCATTGAACCTTGGCTCGCTCTGATGCTACATTGAAGTGTAAATTTCTTCCTCAGTACTTGCAGATGTGTATGCATATATTTGGATGATGTCGTTATCAAATGGCTTGTCTTCCAGTTTAACTAGTAAAATACGGTCTGATATAGCCCAGTATCCTTTAATAGACTTTGACTTGTCATTGTCCATTATGATGCCTACCCCTCTTTCATGTGTGTCCCCACCAGAATGTATAATTTTATTCTTACCCGATGTAACCACGCCTGCTTTCTTCCATCGCACTTCTCCTAATCCTGAAATAGTAATGCTTAATTTTTCCATTTCTATCTGGAATGTTCTAGTTTGTTTTTTCTTTCTGGAGCATTGTTCTAACGTTCTTCATTGCACTTCTTATATTTTTATAGTCTGATCAAGCTGATCACGGGTCTGATGTCACCTGCTCAGCATTACTTCCCTCACCGGACAAAGGTGTTGCAGTGGAGCCCCTGTTTAAGTTGTTCTTCATTCTTTTATTGTGTCTGGCCATCATATAGCTCGGATGATACGACTGTGGTTTCCTGTTGCCTTCCTTCGCGGTTTTTTTTTTACTGACACTCTGCTAGCCTTTGTCGTTCCCACGACTACCCACAAGGCAGTAGGGGCTGATTTTCTGTCAGGGTTTACTCCCTTAGCCTTGGTCTCTCTCTCTCTCGAGACACCCACAAGGCAGTGATGCTATTTACCCATAGCTGGGGGTCTGGTTCGTTAGCACCAGGATATGCCTGCCACACGCCGGTGGGCTTACGTGCAGCATGTCTGGTGTCCAGACCTTCTCCGAGTCTCTCGAGAGTTTCAGCCTGAGGTCTTGAGGTGCTCAGTTACCTTGTATCGCCAAGGGAGGGCACAACGTAGGGCTTGCTGATTGAGTGGCTATGTACTGACAGAGACAGATTTACGCACTCTGCTCTCCGTTTCGCAGAGCTGCCAGCGGTGCAGGCTGAAAAGAGAGAGGTGACAGGCATGCAGTCACTAGCTAGCACACTAGATATGTCACATCAGCCATTAACAACTACACACACTACCTACACTACACTACACTACACTACACTACACTGCACTGCACTGCACTACACTACACTACACTACACTACACTACACTACACTACACTACACTACACTACACTACACTACACTACGCTATGCTACGCTACACTGCACTGCACTACACTACACTACACAGCACTGCACTGCACTACACTACACTACACTACACTACAAGACAATAGAATGCAGTGCAATGCAATGCAACGCAACGCAACGCAACGCAA
>CM060313.1:38321215-38331215 GCA_030674185.1 Monoplex corrugatus | reverse complement strand
TTAATGCTCAAAACATCATGGTGGTATCAGTGGTTTAAAGGTTAACATTTCCCTCCCTTCCTTTTTTTTTTTTTTTTTTTTTTTTTTTTGATGACCTTGCCAGTGCGGAGCGTTTGTGCACAGGCTCAAGGAGGCTTCCAGACAACTGTTTGCAAAGTTAGGTGAAGTGGATGCGGAGTTGTTCAAAAGTAATAATACGTCTCGACAAAAAATGTCTAAACTGGAAAACAACACTACACACGAACATTAGATTATTCATATATGGTTCATCTATCTATTATTTATTTATTTATTTATTTATTTATTTATTTATTTATTTATTTATTTATTTATTTATTTATATTCATTTATGTATGTATTTATTTATTTATTTATGTATTTATTTATTTATTCATATATTTATTATTTATTTATTTATTTATTTATTTGTTTGTTTGTTTGTTTATTTATTCATTTATTTATTTATTTATTTATTTATCTATTTATCTATTTGTTAGCGTGTGCTTATTTACTTATCTATTTGTATGTTCGTTTATTTGTGTTCGTATGTACGTATTTATTTCTTTGTTTATTTATTCTGTTCTTTTTCGTCTATTTAATTATTTCTTTGTTTATTTCGTTTATTTGTTTATTTATCTATTTATTTGCTTGTTTGTTCATGATATCGGTAAGTTTACTTATTTATTATTTATATATTTATTTTTTATAAACTTACCCATGATATCGGTAAGTTTATTTATCTATTTGTTTATTTGTTTATTTATTTATTTATGACGCGGCAATGATGTTTTTCCATTGTTGGTCTTTCTGTTGTTATTTAGGGTGTATTGTTGTGTATCAGTTGCTTATGACAGGGAACAAAACGTAATCGTGATGAGTATAAACTGTTATGGTGGTACAAAACTTGACGTCTTTGATTCTAAAGTGATCTTTTGCGTCCATGTGATCAAGACCTTTGCGGGCTATTGAGGTTTTTGCGTAAGTTCAAGGAGTCTGCCAGATAATCGCTGGCGGATTTGCGTAGGTAAATAACGTTGAAGACGTTTGTCTATGAATGTACAAGTCCTAACGCTGATGATGTTTGTCTATGAATCTAGAAGACCTAAAGTTGATGACGTTTGTCTATGAATCCAGAAGACCTAACGTTGATGACGTTTGTCTATGAATGCAGAATATTTAACGTTGATGACGTTTGTCTGTGAATGCAGAATATTTAACGTTGATGACTTTTGTCTATGAATACAGAAGACCTAACGTTGATGATGTTTTGTCTGTGAATGCAGAAGACCTGACGTTGATGACGTTTGTCTATGAATGCAGAATACTTAACGTTGATGACGTGTGTCCATAAATGCAGAAGACCTAACGTTGATGACGTTTGTCCATAAATGCAGAAGACCTAACGTTGATGACGTTTGTCCATAAATGCAGAAGACTTAACGTTGATGATGTTTGTCTGTGAACACAGAAGGCCTAACGTTGATGATGTTATGTCTATGAACACAGAAGATCTAACGTTGATGACATTTTGTCTGTGACTGCAGAAGACCTAACGTTGATGACGTTTGTCTGTGACTACAGAAGACCTAACGTTGATGATGTTTTGTCTGTGAATGCAGAAGAACTAACGTTGATGATGTTATATCTATGAACACAGAAGACCTAACGTTGATGACGTTTGTCTGTGAATGCAGAAGACCTAACGTTCATGACGTTTGTCTGTGAATGCAGAAGACCTAATGTTGATGAAGTTTGTCTGTGACTGCAGAAGACCTAACGTTGATAATGTTTTGTCTGTGAATGCAGAAGAACTAACGTTGATGATGTTATATCTATGAACACAGAAGACCTAACGTTGATGACGTTTGTCTGTGAATGCAGAAGACCTAACGTTCATGACGCTTGTCTGTGAATGCAGAAGACCTAACGTTGATGATGTTTGTCTGTGACTGCAGAAGACCTAACGTTGATAATGTTTTGTCTGTGACTGCAGAAGACCTAACGTTGATAATGTTTTGTCTATGACTGCAGAAGACCTAACGTTGATGACGTTTTGTCTGTGAATGCAGAAGACCTAACGTTGATAATGTTTTGTCTGTGACTGCAGAAGACCTAATGTTGATGACGTTTTGTCTGTGAATGCAGAAGACCTAACGTTCATGATGTTTTGTCTGTGCACGCAGAAGACCGAACGTTGATGATGTTTGTCTGTGAATGCAGAAGACCTAACGTTGATGATGTTTGTCTGTGAATGCAGAAGACCTAACGTTGATGATGTTTGTCTTGAACACAGAAGACCTAACGTTGATGATGTTTGTCTTGAACACAGAAGACCTAACGTTGATGATGTTTGTCTTGAACACAGAAGACCTAACGTTGATGATGTTCTGTCTGTGAATGCAGAAGACCTAACGTTGATGATGTTCTGTCTGTGAATGCAGAAGACCTAACGTTGATGATGGTTGTCTGTGAATGCAGAAGACATAACGTTGATGATGTTTGTCTTGAACACAGAAGACCTAACGTTGATGATGTTTGTCTTGAACACAGAAGACCTAACGTTGATGATGTTTGTCTTGAACACAGAAGACCTAACGTTGATGATGTTTGTCTTGAACACAGAAGACATAACGTTGATGATGTTTGTCTTGAACACAGAAGACATAACGTTGATGATGTTTGTCTTGAACACAGAAGACCTAACGTTGATGATGTTTGTCTTGAACACAGAAGACCTAACGTTGATGATGTTTGTCTTGAACACAGAAGACCTAACGTTGATGATGTTTGTCTTGAACACAGAAGACATAACGTTGATGATGTTTGTCTTGAACACAGAAGACCTAACGTTGATGATGTTCTGTCTGTGAACACAGAATACCTAACGTTGATGATGTTTGTCTGTGAACACAAAAGACCTAACGTTGATGATATTCTGTCTGTGAATGCAGAAGACCTAACGTTGATGATGTTTTGTCTGTGAATGCAGAAGACCTAACGTTGTTGATGTTTTGTCTGTGAATGCAGAAGGCCTAACGTTGATGATGTTTGTCTATGAACACAGAAGACCTAACGTTCATGATGTTTTGTCGTTGACTGCAGAAGACCTAACGTTGTTGATGTTTTGTCTGTGAATGCAGAAGGCCTAACGTTGATGATGTTTGTCTATGAACACAGAAGACCTAACGTTGATGATGTTTGTCTGTGAACACAGAAGATCTAACGTTGATGATGTTTGTCTGTGAACACAGTAGACCTAACGTTGATGATGTTCTGTCTTGAACACAAAATACCTAACGTTGATGATATTCTGTCTGTGAATGCAGAAGACCTACTACTCGGTGCACTTCGCCTTGTGGTATCTGCTTCCCCTCACCGTCATCCTGGTCATGTACGGACGCATCTCCTGCACGCTGTGGGCCACCTCCACCACCACGCCCTCCACCACCACCACCTCCACCCGCCCCAACCTCAAAGCCTCCGCCACCTCCATGGCTCACTCACCTCCCGTGCTCACCGCCACCCACTACTCCGCCACCAGTTTCCTGCCCATGTGTTGCCTCCCATCTCAGACGGAGAGTGCCTGCATCTCGTATTGTGAAGCCGTTGGGCAGAACGGTTTCGGATCTGTGGTGACGGTCGGGGTCTTGCCTGGGAACGGAGGCGTCGTAGGTCGACCTGGCGGAGGCAGCATCAAGTCCGGGATAGTGGACCTGAAACGGAACGACACGCAGAGGAACCTGCTGTCTTGCAGGAACTGTGAGGCCACCTCGGACGAAGTCAGCAGGAGAGGAGGGAAAGCCCCAGGAACCAGGACGCCTGACTCTGAAAAGAGCAGCCATCGGCCGTTGACGCCGCAGCTTCAAGAAGTGAACGGACAGATGGAGATGGTGACTCTCAACCGCTGCGGCAACTGCTTCACCTGCATCCATAATACCGGCAGTCTGAAGAACTGCAGCCCCGACAAGTTCAGCCCGCGTATGGACTATCCCCACTACCACCATCCCATCACGCACTCTAAACGCTCTGCCACCGCCAACTATGCGATGAGGAAACAGTGTCGCAACAACGTCGACGATTACGCTTACGAGTTAAGCGACATGCCGTCTTCAGACGACTATGACGCGTATCCACGGTCCCGAGGTGAGGGAGGTAGCTGTCTGGCGGTGAGTGGTGGTGGTGGTGGTGGGGATGCCCAAGGGGAGATAAGCATGGGCCACAGCAACGGCAACACCCCTAGACGGCTTCGCACACACTGCAGGATCAGCTCTCCGCGAGGCCTGACCTCACGCCGGAGGGTGATTCGGTTGTTGGTGGCGGTGGTGACCATCTTCGCTCTGTGCGTGCTGCCTCTCCACCTCCGGAATCTGCTCCACTACTGGGATGTCTATGACTCTCCTGGGGGCATCTTCGACTTCCTGTCGCCCATAGCTTCAGTCATGATGTACCTCAACTGCGGCCTCAACCCCTTCATCTATTGGATGTTCTCTGACCACTTTCGGCGCAGTCTCAAAGACACGCTCTGTTTCTGGAAACGCAGCCGACGACACAGTTCTAGACTTATGCTCAACTCCCCCAGACAGTTGAAGAATTCGCTCTTAAAACATGACGTAATGTAATGGTTGACTTCGTGTGTAAAACAATATGTGTAAAGTTTAACAACCCTTGAAACATGACGTTTGTGTTGTTTGGCTTCGCGCTTAAAACAAATTTTTAATCCTCTGTTTCTTTTTTTATGTACTATTTGACTGCTATTAAAACAAAACATATGTTTGACATTCCTCTGAAGACCACGTTATGGAAGGTTTCACTTTGTTCTTAAAACGTGAAGTTACACAGTGTTTGACTACGTTCCTGAAACAACACTTTACTTAATGTTTGAATTCACTCTTAAGACACTGCGAACGTTATGTAATGTTTGACTTTGTTCTTAAAAACATCACGTCACGCAATGTTTGATTTTGCTCTTAAAACATGACGTTGTTTAATATTTCAGTTTCGCTCTTTGAAAAAGATCGACGTCGTCGGACGCAGCTTTTGTGTGCATGTGTTGCATGTCGTTCGTTACCCAAAACTGTTCAACTGCTCATGAAACTTCTCTTGACATTTCGAAGAATTCGCTATCGCTATTTGACATCACGTTATGTTTCACACAATGGGCGCAGCTTTTTTCTTTTGTATGCATGTATGTATGGCTTCCCAAAACGGTCAAACTGCTCTCAAAAATTTGTGACCGTGGACACTTAAAATACTGATTTTTATGCTTTAACATCTGATGTAATGGCAGATTTGATGAATTATGCCAGTTTCTCTGTTTGGAGAGTGTAGTGAATATGACAATGGCATTTTCAAAGCAGATTTTGTTAAATACTGACACCATCATATCGTCGTTATGATAGATAACCCGATCCAATAGCAGCAATGAGGTTTATTTTTGTATTTATGTTTTTTGTTTCATTTTCCTCATTTGTCTGGTGTTTATTATGTGTAATTGCATGGATGGCTTTATATATCTGTCTGTCTATTTATCTATCTATTTATCTATCTATCTATCTATCTATCTATCTATCTATTAATCTCTTTTTTTCACCTTTGTTTTTAATTCATTTTTAACAAGAATAGATATCAACAAACAATGTTATAACAGAACAAAACAAGAAAAGAAATTCAATTCATATTAATTGTTTACATAAAAAAAGAAAAGAAAACATATAGCCTACAAAACATATAAAACAATATTCTAATCAATGATGATTTCATTATGTACATCAATATTTAAGAAACATGCCATGAAGAAAGTCTGTTTTTTTACACAGGAAACATTGATCTATAGTTATTCCACTGAGCATTAAAAAAGGACAAGCGAAAGTTTATTTTGTATTATATTGTTCAATTTTGAATCTCTGGTTTAGCATTCTTTGGAAACCATGTATATTTGGAACACACTTGTCTATTTTGCATTTACATGTATATATAAATGATTTTGCAAGCATTATTATAAGATCAAATCCTCCATCTGTTTTTACATTTTGGTCAACACCGAACAATACCAGATTTCGTGTGATTCTGATGTTGAAGGTATTTTCGCATTTTGCGTTGATTAGTTTTTCTGTTAAATTCCAGAAATTACGGACACAGTAAACAGTTCCACAGAAAATGTTCAATAGTCTCTTGCATTATTACACCATGTACAATTTGTCGTAGTTGCTATACCCATTGTGTTTAATTTATTATTGGTGGCAATAATCCGATGAACTATTCTTATTTGCAACCATTTTAATTTGATATCATTTAATTTATGAATTTTTAGAAACACTTTTTCCCACGAAATGTTAATATTTAATTTCTCTGACCATTTTGAACAACAATTTGGTTTGCTATCATCCAATTTAATTTTTTTATAGTAAAGTCTAGTTCCCTTTTGTACACTCATTGTTAGTCTTATTGCATTTGGCGCATTCAAAATACTATTCGTGTTGTGTGTTCATTTGAATTTTGGTTGTTCTTAAATATTGTTTGATTGAAGATATCCATCCATCATAAGTGACATAATTAATACGGCAATCAGCGTTGTTTTCAAATTCTTCATAGGTCAAAAAACAGCCATTTTCTTTCAGAAAATGTTTGATGCAGTATATTCCTTTATCTATTAGTTTATAAATTCTTGATTATTTTGTTATCCACCTTTATTTTTTCGTTATAAAAGACAGGTTCAGCTAACAGTTCACTTGAATTCTTAGGTGTCATATGATTACAAAATGTCATGTATGCCTTAAATGTATCAGCCCAGAACATATTATTCTTCATGAAATATGAAACAACCGCTGGTCCGTAACATTCAATGTTGTTAAGGAATGGATACATTTCAGCTGCTAGACTTTTCCATTTATGGTTTGAAGTTTTAAATTTTCTTATCCATGCAAGTTTGAGAGCATATATATACGTTCTTAAATCCGGTATATTCAGTCCTCCTTGCTTAATATTTTTAGTGGTAGTCTTTTGCTGATTTTGTCTCGTTTTCCATTCCATACAAACTGAAAACATAACTTCTGTAGTTTGTATAAAATGATCTGGAGGATAAGGCAATAATATTCATAGATGTATAATTTAGACAATACCAGAGATTTTAGAACTGCGACTTTACCAATCGGAGTAATGGTTCTTTGAGATCAAATTTTGAATAACATTTTCACTTCTGAAAATTTGTCTTTATAATTCATTACTTCGCAGTTTCTTAGATCTTGAGTAAACCAGATGCCTAGTATTTTAAACTTAGGAGGATTCCATATCATTTTTAAGTGAGGACAGTATATTATTTGTGATTGTCTCTCACTACCAAGCCATATTACTTGCGTTTTTTCGCTGTTCATGATACAGACCTGAAACTGTGCCGTACGTATTAAGTATACGAATAGATCTTTCAAAAGAGGTTTAACTCCTACATTTATTAATTGGGTGTCATCAGCAAACTGGGAAATTGTGTGTTCTACACCATTAACATATATTCCTTTTATTGAGTCTTCCTCCCTGATCATTATGGCTAGACTTTCTGCACAAAGTAAAAAAAGGTAGGGTGAGATTGGATTTCCTTGTCTACATCATCGTTCTACACTAAACCATTCTGTAGTCTGTCCGTTTATAATAGCAGTTGATTTTATGTTTTTATAGAAAGTTTCAATCAATCGACAAACGCTACTTCCAAATCCATAGGCTCTCAAAACTTGTGCATAAAACTCCAATCAAGTGAATCAAAAGCTTTTTCGAAATCAATACAAAGTAACAAACCTGGCATGTTTTACATTAAAATTATTTATTAAATCATATATTATCGTATGTTATCTCCTATATATCTATTTGCCATAAAACCTGTCTGATCTTCATAAGCATTGGTAAAATCGTTTTGATTCTGTTCGAGATGCATGCCGAGCCTATTTTATACACAACGTTAAGGAGAGAAATGGGACGCCAATTTTTTATGAATTCTTTAAGTTATCACCTTTTGGGATGCAAGTGATCAATCCTTCTTTCTGCGTTGAGGACAATTCTCCATCTCTGTATGCCTCATTCAATGATCTGACAACAAACGGTCCAATATTTTGCCAGAAAATTTGAAAAATTCTGCGCTAAATCCGTCAGTACCCGGGTTTTTCCCATTTTTCATTTTTTGAAGTGATATACTTGCTTCATTTATAGTTATTTCACCCTCCAACAATCGTTTTTCTTCATTTGATAATTTGGGTATCTTCCAATAAGGTTTTCTATTTCACATCTGCATTGAGCCTTTTCTTATATAGATTTTTATAAAAAGATTTAACTTCTTGAAGTATGTCTTGTTGGTTTTCTAAAGTAGCACCATCTTGTCTCACTAACTTTGTCATCTGTTTACTCACATGATTTCTTTTTTCAAGATGGCAAAAATATTTAGAAATGTTTTCCTCGTCAGCAATCCATCTTGCCTTTGATCTCAGTAATACTCCCTCCACTCTTTTGTCCCGAATTATCTGAAGTTCGTGATTCCTTTCTCGAAGTTCTATTATTTCCTTTTCTGATTTGTTTTCAACCCTTTCAAAGGCTTCTATATCCTGTACAAGTCTATTTTCCTTCGCTTTCATTTTTTAATTTTTCATCGTGGCGTACGCTATGGTTTTTGACCATACCTTCATTAATAGAAAATCTAAAAAGAGTTTGTCAGGGATTTTCAGTTTAATGTCAGATTTTGCCATTTCATTTAAATTCGATTTATCATAATGGTCAGCTGCATACTCGTTTATCACATTTGAAATCTCTTCATTTATTTCTTTCACATATTGTTCATCCCTTAGAAGAGATGTATTGAATTTCCAGAAACCTCTCGTCTTTTAGGTTTTGTGGAATAGTAAACGAAGTGTTACCATTGAATGATCTGAACTGTAGCCTGAAAGAATATCCCTATTTCATAATACCAGTACAGATAACCAGACATGAGGTCAAATAGTCGAGTTGGCTTTGTTTAAGTGGTGTCGGTTTTTTTCCACGTATACCGCCTACATTCAGGATTGTTCTCTCTCCAGATATATGTCAGATTAAGTTCTCTTGTCATGTTTTCGAGTGCTTCTTTGGCTTTGGGGTTGTTTACGCGCACTTAGTTATAACAGTCCATGTTTGGATCCATAGCAATGCTCCAGTCACCTACAGCGATGATATTGTTATTTTTGTAACTTTTAATTACATCTTTTAATGTATTATAAAACACCGGGTCGTCTTTATTGGGACCATAAACATTCACTAAGAGTAAATCCTTTTCCATCGACGAGAATGACAGAATGATATAGTTGCCATTTTGGTCTCGTTTAACGTTTGTTACTTTAAATTCAAAATTATTTGAAAATAAAACAGCAACTCCTCTAGAATTAGACTGGTATGATGCAAAAAAGCATTTATATCCCCATTCTGAAGTTACATACTGCTCTAATCTCTTGTTAAAATGTGTGTCTTGGAGACAGTATATCGAATATTTTTTTCTGTTTCAGGTAATGGAAGACATCTCTTCGTTTTCGCATATCCCCCAAACCTTGACAGTTTAAAGAGGCAATTGTGATGCTACCCATTATTGATAGTTTTCATTATTTTAAGAAAGTTGTTCCAAGTGATTCCAGCACAGTTGTTTCTAGTACAAAAAATACAAACCTTTGTCCATACAGTATTATATACAATGGATTGTTAAGTGACATGCACGCTTCCCAAATATATCTCATGATCTGAAAAGATTAAGACAAACATGTAGGCCTATAACAAATACAAATTATACACAGATACAGTAAACAACTATATATTTATATGAATATTATCTGTCTATCTATCTGTCTGTCTGTCTGTCTGTCTGTCTGTCTATCTATCTATCTATCTATCTATCTATCTATTTATCTATCTGTCTGAATGTCTGTCTGTCTGTCTGTCTATCTATCTATATATCTATCTATCTGTCTATCTATCTATCTATCTATCTATTTATCTATCTGTC
>CM060313.1:38313715-38316215 GCA_030674185.1 Monoplex corrugatus | reverse complement strand
CACGATTTGAAAGAGCTTTCGGAAGATCCTGTATAAGGATATTAAATAAAATAGGTGCTATCACTGAACCTTGTGGAATCCCCATGTCGAGGCATCGTGAAGAAGAATAACTAGCTCCCACTCTTGCCTGAATTGTTCTATTAGCTAAAAACGATTTAATGTAATTGAACATATTGCCCGATAAACCAACAGATTTTAGCTTGAACAATAAACGTTTATGCCAAACTTGATCGTAAGCTTTTTTCACATCAAAGAAAGTAGCTAAAACACTTTTTCTGCGGGCAAACTGTTGTTTGATCTGAGTTGTAAGTTTAACTAGGTGCTCAACTGCGGATCTTCCTTTTCTAAAACCTGCCTGGTTTACCGGAATAACGTTATTTTTATCACAGTAGTGTAAAAGTCTGTTTAAGACCAATCTTTCCATTAGTTTGCTTGTGTGGGACGTTAAAGCAATAGGTCTGTAACTGTTTTTATCGGTTTTCGATTTTCCTGTTTTTAAGATTGGTATAACTATAGACTTTTGCCAGATTTGTGGCACAGTTCCAGTAACCCAGCATTTCTGCAAAATTTTGTGTAAGAAAATAAGGTAGTTTTCAGGGAGATGTTTAATCATTTCAGTCGAAACTGCATCAACACCTACCGAACTCTTTTTGTTGTGTAGAGACAGTACTGTGTTTTTTAGCTCTTCTAAGGTGATTGGAGAATTAAACCAGAGATCATTCTGTGGTACTGGATCAGTGTAGATTGGGTTGTAATCTTCCATTTCTCTGTGATGTTTGCAGTCAGGAGATAAACCTTCAACTTTACTGTTTTTGGCGAACAGATCCACAAAAGTTTCTGCTTTGTCCATGTCTGAAGGAAATGTGTTACATGTTTCAATCATTATCGGACACCTAGGTAAGTTGGTTCCATCCTTCATTTGTTTCATTTTCGTCCAGACTTTATGGAAATCTTTGAAATCTGAAATTTCTTTTGTGCAGAATGATGCCCAATAATCTTTCTTTGCTTCAGCAATGATTTTGTTACATTGGATGTTAGCTTTTTTCATTTCGACATGATCCTCAGGTTTCCGGCTTTTGATGTAGATTTTGTATTTCTCCCTTTTATATTGAACTGCTTTCTCACATGCCTCTGTCCACCAAACATTACCCAATCGATTATTTGATCTAGAAGATTTGAGTTTCGGAATCGATAGGTCTGCAGCGGCTAAAATTGACTCTTGGAATTTAGAAAACATAATGTCTACATTTTCACTTTCATAATGTCTGTAATCTTGATTAGCTAGAGCAGTTCGAAATAAGGACCAGTCAGAACGCTTGTAATTATATTTTGGAATAATTTCAGGAGAGCTGTCTTTCATCCTGATGTTTTTGTCAGTTATGGTTATGATGATAGGTAGGTGATCGCTTCCCAAAGTGTCTCTGTGAGTTTCCCAGGTACAGGATGGTGCTAATTCTGGTGAGATTAGAGACAAATCGATGGCTGTCGCCCTGTGTTTGGATACATCAGGGATCCTAGTGACACTACCATCATTTAGAAGGTAAAGCGAACTATCAACGATATTTTCTACCAAACGATTGCTCGTAACAGTAGAACAGTTCTTTTCCCAAAATGGGGAGTGGGAATTAAAGTCTCCACCTATTAGCCATTTACCACGCTGCTGATCTTGGATAGTGCGCAGCCATTCTGTGTTGTGATCATTTGGACCTGTTGGTAGGTAGACTGACAAAACGTTAATGTTTAGAGAATTGCTTAATTGGACAGTGGCAGCACAAGCATGCAAATCTTCGCTTGATTTCAAAACTGGGGAAGTAAGTAAGCAGTATTGTAACTCTTTGAGTATATAAATCGCGGTGGATACCTTCTTCCCGTGATTCCCACATTCATAGACTGGAGGATAATAATAATTGGGGAAATTGGGAAGCTTGGTAGCGACAACATTCATCGACTGTAGAATCAAAATTTCACACCTATTTGATGCTAGGAAATGCTCCAAGTAAGCCGAATTGGTGGAAAGGGATCTACAATTCCATTGCAAAAACTTGACTTGGGATTGTTTTCGCATTGCTGATATTGGTTAATCTCCAACTTTCTATTAACTGTTATTTATGGTCGATAATAATGAATACTTTGATTTTCTGTGTCCAGGAGAACTGGACAGAAAGAAAATTACGTAATTACTTAGACTACGAAGTAAAGAAAACAAAATTGTAGCAAAATCAATAAAAAGAAAATTACATAGTCCAACGTACGAATAACTTATAAAGGTGATAATAGATTACAAGAGATAACAAATAACCAAAAATCAAAATAATGGCATTCACGTCTTCAAATGTACAGAGTGTATAGTCTGACCGAGTCTTGATAGTCAGACTAAAACCTAGTTATTGTTTATTTTCAGCAGAAGAAATGTCAGAGATGACGAGGAAAAAGTCCTGTGACATGAACATTAAGTATTGTATATGTAATACTGTTATTTCAAAACATATTATACGGCCAC
>CM060313.1:38303715-38308715 GCA_030674185.1 Monoplex corrugatus | reverse complement strand
CCATTAAGATTGCAAAGAGTTCTGCAGTAAAGACAGATTTATAAAGTCCTATATAGAAAGATTTCTCAATTTTGAGAGCAGGTATTAAAAACGCTGAGCCTGCTTGTCTTTCAGTTATTGAACCATCAGTGTAAACTTTCAAGTGATCGGAATAAAAGTCTTCTATATGACATTTAACGTGACTTGCCAGTAAGTTGATATTATCTTCTTTTTTTAAGTCAGTGTGGTGTATGTCAAATCGTGCTCTTTGAAGTTTCCAACTGGGTACTGGTGAAAACGAAGGTCTTAAAGTTACAGGACCTGTGTCTAAATCAATTCCAGAGCCTTTCATAACATCAGCTGTAAATGCTGCAAGCGTGACCTGTGAGGATAGTGATTCAGCTCTTTTTGGAAAGTCGGTGTCTGATCTTACTTTTGTCTCTGTTTTGATGCTGTTTCTATGGTAGTGTTTCTTAACAGAAATTTAGTAGAAGCGACTTTCCTTTGTTCATCAAGTGGCAACAATTTGATTGCATTGTATGTGCGATGGCAACAGGCATGCATTGGAAGACCCAGCGCAAGTTTGAAACCTTTACAATCTATGCTCTGCAGTTTTGTGAGTAAGCGTTTTGGTGCGCTGAAGAATATTTCTTGGGCATAGGTTAATTTAGATCTAATAAGCGATTTACAGAGATGAACAAGTGTTGAGGCATCTTGTCCCCATATCTGTTTGCGAACTATTTTCAAGAAATGTAAACTTTTTTGAGCTTTTGTTAATAAGTATTCAATATGCTCATTCCAAGATAATTTGGCTGTAAGGAAAACTCCTAAGAATTTAATGTGTGTGTGTGTGTGAGTGTGTGTGTGTGTGTGAGAGAGAGAGAGAGAGAGAGAGAGAGAGAGCGAGAGAAGGAGACAGAGAAAGAGAGAGAGAGAGAGAAAGAGAGGAGAGAGAGTGTATATACATTTTGTGTGAGAGAGAGAACAAAAGAGCTGTAGACAGAAGAGAGAAATACAGGTACAGGAAAACAGACAGACAGATGAACAGAAAAGTTTGAAAAACTCTTTTTTTTCCCTCAAGAATGGAAAGCATTAGATCCCACTGCATCAGGCAGAGAGATTCATTTTCAGTTTCTCAAGATAAAGGTCTCTGTGCTTGGAATGAATTCCATATGCACTGATGCAACTAATGCCATGTGATGGATAAGATTCCAGAATCATCATGGCATAATCCGTAAGTCAACGCATGAGCTCTTATGCGCTGGCAAGGTCTTGAGGTTCGCTTGTTAATTTTCATTTTACCGTCTATTAACATATGTGCTTTTGGATGAAAAATAGGCAAATGAATGAATAAATAAATAAATAAATAGATACTAAATAAATAAATAATAAACAAATAAATGAATAATAAGTAAATAAATAAATAATAAACAAATAGATAAATACACAAATGAATAAGTTAAGATTAAGAGGTGTCTATGGGGTAAATGAATCTATGAAATCATAAAGGCATTGTATCATATAATGTAACATCAAACAATTTAACGAACAAGAGAAAAGCAGTCAGAACATTAGAACGATCAGGATTGATCAGTTTGCTCAGGGTTGTGTGTGTGTGTGTGGGGGGGGGGGGTGTGGGGGGTGTGCATGTAAGGTCCTGTGCTGGGGTATGACGTCACAGGTCATGAGGTCCTACTTAGGGTATGTGGTTTATGTCTGTCTTTGCATCGATCTATCTTTGGAATATTGTTGTTTTTTATGTCTGTCTAACGCTGTGTTTTATGTCTGTCTAATGTTGTGTTTTATGTCTGTCTAATGTGTTTTTATGTCTGTCTAACGTTGATTTATGTCTGTCTAATATTGTGTTTTATGTCGGTCTAATGTTGTGTTTTATGTCTGTCTATATTGTGTTTTTATGTCTGTCTAACGTTGTTTTATGTCTGTCTAATATTGTGTTTTATGTCTGTCTAATGTTGTGTTTTATGTCTGTCTAATGTTGTGTTTTCATGTCTGTCTAATGTTGTGTTTTTATGTCTGTCTAATGTTGTGCTTTTATGTCTGTCTAACGTTGTTTTGTGTCTGTCTAATATTGTGTTTTATGTCTGTCTAATGTTGTGTTTTCATGTCTGTCTAATGTTGTGTTTTTATGTCTGTCTAATGTTGTGTTTTTTATATCTGTCTAATGTTGTGTTTTATGTCTGTCTAATGTTGTGTTTTTATGTCTGTCTAACGTTGTGTTTTGATGTCTGTCTAATGTGTTTTTATATCTGTCTAATGTTGTGTTTTATGTCTGTTAATGTTGTGTTTGATGTCTGTCTAATGTTGTGTTTTATGTCTGTCTAATGTTGTGTTTTATGTCTGTCCAATGTTGTGTTTTATGTCTGTCCAATGTTGTGTTTTTATGTCTGTCTAATGTTGTGTTTTATGTCTGTCTAATGTTGTGTTTGATGTCTGTCTAATGTTGTGTTTTATGTCTGTCTAATGTTGTGTTTTATGTCTGTCTAATGTTGTGTTTTATGTCTGTCTAATGTTGTGTTTTATGTCTGTCTAATGTTGTGTTTTATGTCTGTCTAATGTTGTGTTTTATGTCTGTCTAATGTTGTGTTTTATGTCTGTCTAATGTTGTGTTTTATGTCTGTCTAATGTTGTGTTTTATGTCTGTCTAATGTGTTTTTATATCTGTCTAATGTTGTGTTTTATGTCTGTCTAATGTTGTGTTTTATGTCTGTCTAATGTTGTGTTTTATGTCTGTCCAATGTTGCGTGTTTATGTCTGTCTAAGGTAGCGTGTATATGTCTGTCTATTGTTGTGTTTATGTCTGTCTATTGTTGTGTGTATGTGCCCTATCTTATGTTGTGTCTTTATGTCTGTCCACTGTTTTGTTTTTATGTCTGTCTAATGTTGTGTTTTATATCCGTCTAATGTGTTTTTAAGTATGTCTAATGTTGTGTTTTATGTCTGTCTAATGTTGTGTTTCATGTCTGTCTAATGTTGTGTTTTTATGTCTGTCTAATGTTGTGTTTTTTTAGTATGTGTAATGTTGTATTTATGTCTGTCTAATGTTGTGTTTTTGTGTCTGTCTTTGTATCGATCTGTCAATAAAACGACCTCGACCACATTATAGTGAAATGTATATCTCCACTTGGGAAAGAAAAGACACACGCCCATGCCAACAGATAGACAACATATCCAACCCCACCCCCCGACCCCCAAGGAAACTTTACTGTGTTCAAGCCTCAAATGGGCAATCCTAAGGTCTGGATGAAGAATATGGTCTTTGCTTGGCTAAAACTGTACCTCCAGAGTTCTCTTGTAGTTCCACAGCTCCTCTCCATTTTAGTTCCATCTATGACTGTTCTTGAACTCGACGGGTTGAAATCAGTACCATCGACCGAGAACAAAGTGATTTGATCATCTGACCACAATACAACAGGACCAGCTGCGTCAACAAGCGTATCATACAAAGGCACGTGGATTCAATGCACCGATGCAAACCAAGGAAGGCCTGGAGCGATGACGTGAAATGAGACTTTGACGTAACAACTTGACTCGTCGCTGATTGTCAATCCTTTCTGCACGCAACATCTGTGATGGAACAAGCGTACAGTTAGAAAAAGAAGAAGAAGAAGAAAAAGAGGAGGAGGAGGAGGAGGATGAAGTAGAAGAAGAAGAAGAAGAAGAAGAAAATGATGACGATGATGACGACGATGACGACGACAACGACGACGACAACGATGATGATGATAATGATGATGATGATAATGATGATGAAGACTATGACGATGTTGTTGATAATTATGATGAGAAAGAGGAGGAGGAGGAAGAATAAAAGATCAAGAAGAAGGAAGAGCAGGGGAGGAGGAAGAGGAGGATTAAGAGAAGAAGAAGAAGAAGGATAATAATAAATAATAATAATAATTACAATATTTATATAGCGCAAAATCTTGATAAAAATCAAATCTAAGCGCTGAAGCAGACACACACGCAAGCACGCACGCACGCACGCACGCACACACACGCACGCACACACACACACACACACACACACACACACACACACGCATGGCTATAAATGGGGAGAAAGAATAAAAGCAATAAAAGCAAGAATAAAAGCAATGGAAAATTATAGAGAGCATAGCATATACAATTATATATTATAACCATGTGATTCCCTCCGAGCGGAGACAGGCTGCAGAGGGGGGTTAGGATTTTATGCGGAGGAGAAAAGGTGAGTTTTGAGAGCGGACTTGAAGGAGACAAAAGTAGGTTGCTGACGGACTGAGAGAGGAAGTTTGTTCCAGGAGAGTGGACCAGAAACAGAGAAGGCTCGTGGACCATAGGTATTGAGCTTAGTGCGTGGAAAGCGAAAAGTCAGAGGATCGGAGGCAGAGCGGAGGGTACGTGAGGGAAGATAGATCTCAAGTAGGCTTGACAGGTAATCGGGGGCTGCGTTATTGAGGCTTTTGTAGCACATGGTGTCTAGTTTGTACTGTATGCGCTTTGATACAGGGAGCCAGTGAAGTTGTGCCAGGAGAGGAGATATGTGGTCAGCTTTTTTCTTTTTGAGTACAAGGCGTACAGCATTGTTTTGAATGCGCTGTAGGATGTGAATGGTGGAGGCAGGAAGACCAGACAGGAGTGAATTGCAATAGTCAATGCGAGACATTATGAAGGAGAGAACGAGTTTTGCAGTTGTTTCGACAGAGAGATACTTCCTGATCAGCCTTATACGATGGAGATGATAGTAGCAAGATCTGGCAGTTTGAGAAACAAAGTTGTTCATGGAGAGGGTAGAGTCAATGCAGACACCAAGGTTTTTAGCTGAATCAGAAATTGGGACTGATGTGTTACATAATGGGAGAGAAAGAGGAGGCAGCTGAGAAAGTTTCTGACGGGTGCCAATGAGGATAGCTTCTGTTTTGTCGTCATTAAGCTGAAGTCTATTGTGTGTCATCCAGTTCTTAATGTCCGAGTAACACTCAGTGGTGCGAGTCAACAGGCGCTGTATATTATCAGGTGAG
>CM060313.1:38291215-38298715 GCA_030674185.1 Monoplex corrugatus | reverse complement strand
TGAATCTGTTGCTTTTTGTTGTTCCGACCATCGTGTGGAGTAGGTTTTTTGCGTTTATTCAATGCCCTGAAATATGCCTTCACTTTTTCTATTCTGTGTCTCGACTGTATTGAAGGAAGGTCAAGCAGGTATCGCATAGTCTCCGTGGGTGTATCTTTTGTAGTTCCAAGGATTACTCTCATTGATTCGTTTTGAATTCTTTATAGTTTTAGCAGGTTTGTCTGTGACAACGTAGTGAGGCCCAGTCCATAATCGATGACACTCAGTATTACAGCTTGGTACATTGTTTTCAGGAGTGAAAGGCCTTTTTTTAAAAAATATTGAGTGTATTGGTTTCCATGTTTTCTGAAGGTAAGCATTATACAAAACTGAATCCAAGGTAGCGTAAGTTGTTTGTTCCCTTGATCTTGGTTCCTCTGAATGTAACCGGTGGAAAATTTTCACTCGCTGCTTTGTTGCCAAAGGTTTGCAGAACAGTACATGTGCTTTGGTGGGACTGATTGCAGATCCGGTTTCTTGACACCACTGATCTGCGTTGTTCTTGGACTGCTTAGTTTCTTTCTGATACATTTTTGTCTGTCTTGTAGACAAGTCCGTGGTCAGCAAAAGTGAGTATATAGGCTGGTCCGTTGTTATTTAGGTCACCATGTCCTCTTGTAGGTACGTCGTAGAGTACAGGAGAAAGTGGAGATCCTTGAGGGAGTCCCACGGAGAGGGTTGTTGTTGTTGTTTGTTGTTGTTGTTGTTGTTGTTGTTGTTGTTGTTGTTGTTGTTGTTGTTTTTTTCCTGAACACCAGTCTCCAAGTCGTAGGACTACTAGTCCTTTTGGAAAGCAAAGAATTAGAAAGACAGAAAGAAAGTTAAGAAAGACAAGGGAATGCAAAGACTGGCGAGGAAAAAAAAGGTTCCGGTAAGTTGATCTCTATACACTGATGTCAGTTGGGGGAATTGGAATCACAGCTGTCGTCTGCCTCCAACGTTGGGAGAGTCAGTGACTCAAGATCTGATATCTCGAGTTCAATCCCAGCCTTCAACTGAAAGATTGGTCTGGTTGGTTCTCCTGGCGCCCATCTTAATGCGCCAGTCATTCCGTGGTTTCCATGGTATTGCCGCTTGATAGGTTTTAGATTCGAGGTGCTTTCCTCAATCCGTTCTGTGACCATTCCTAGCGAAATGAGTGTCAAGTCAGATTAGCGTGTATGTGAGTGTGTGTGTTGTATGTATGTTTGGGTTGTGTTTGTGGGGTTTGTGTGTTTGTGTGTGTGTGTGTGTGTGTGTGTGTGTGTGTGTGTTTTCTCTGTGTGTGTGTGCGTGTGTATGTGTGTGTGTGTGTGCGAGTGAGTGAGTGGGTGTATGTATATGTGTGTATACGAGTATGTGTTAGAGTGTGAGTATGTGTGTGGTGTGAGTGAGTGAGTGAGTGAATGATGAGTGAGTGAGTGAATAAGTGAGTGAGTGAGTCAGTCAATCAGTCAGTCAGTCAGTCAGTGAATATATATGTGTGTGAGTCTTGTGTGTGTATGTGTGTGTACGTGGCTTGAATGTGTGTGGTGGCCAGCAAGCTCGCACGTGAGATAGAGACAGAGGGAGACAGAGGGAGACAGACAGACAGACAGACACAGACAGACAGACAGAGACAGACAGACAGACAAAGACTGACACAGAGGAAATATGAGTTTAGATTTGCTTTACATTGTGTATGTTTGTGCTCTCTGTCTCTGGCTCTGTCTCTGTCTCTCTGTCTCTGTCTCTCTGTCTCTGTCCCCTCCTCTCTCCTCTGTCTCTCTCTCACTGTCTGTCTCTCTGTCTACTGTCTGTCATTTCTGTCTGTCTCTGTCTCCTCTCGTCTATCTCTCCCTCCCTCCTTCTCTCTCCTCTCTCTCTATCTCTCTTTCTCTCTCTCTCTCTCTCTCAGAAATAGAGAAAATACACGTCTGCCATTTTTTTTTCTGTTCAACGCGGTGTTTGTCAAGTTGTCTAATTTTCTGTTTTGTCTTGTTTATATATATATATATATATATATATGTGTTCATTTAGATTGTTATGTGACGCCATCTGCGTATATGATTATATGAATATATGTGTGTGTGTGTGTGTGTGTTGTGTGCGCGCGCGCGCAGTGTGTGTGTGTGTGTGTGTGATGTGCGTGCGTGCGTGCGTGATAAGTGCTGTGCTTTTTATTTTTTGTTGTCTTTTGTACATGTTTGACAAAGGCCAGTTGGCCCAAAAATTGCACCTGCCTTGAGTGTGTGCATGCATGCACGCACGCGCGCCGCGCGTGTGTGTGTGTGTTTGTGTGTGTGTGTTTGTGTTGTGTGTGTGTGTGTGTGTCGCGTGTGAGTGTATGGGTGTGTGTGTGCGAGTGTGTGTGTATGTGTGTTGTGTGTGTGTGTGTGTGTGTGTGTGTGTGTGTGTGTGTGTGTGTGTGTGTGTGTGTGTGTTATTACTATTGTTGTTATTATTATCATTACGAGTAGAGTAGTAGTAGTAGTAATAAAAATAGTAGTCATCATCATCATCATCAGGGCCTTGCCGCATGGCTTGGCGATCATGGACTTCCATCTCTCTCTATCTCTTGTTGCCTCAAGCATCTCTTCCACCCTCCTTGTCTTCAGCCACTCTGCAAGTCTGTCTAGTATCTTCTCAATGGGTCTACCCGGTGCTCTCTTCCCTCCAGCTTTCCCATTGTGACCAGGTGCTCTAATTCCCCTTTCCTCATAAAATGGCCTATAAATGTTGCCTGTCTTTTCCTGATCTTCCTTATGAATGATCTACTTGTGTCTGCTTCCATCAAGAGTGTCTCATTTATTTTCTTTGCTGTCCATGGAACTCTCAACACTCTTCTTAGAAACCACAATTCGGCTGCCTCAATCTTGTTCTGGCTTTGCTTGTTGACTGTCCACGCCTCACAACCGTACAACACTATTGATTCTATATAACATTCAAGAACTCTCTTCCTGATGTTAAATGATAGGCATTTGTTGGTAAGAATGCTTTTCATCTTCGTGAATGCTGTTTTGGCTTGGCCGATTCTGCTGGCTATTTCTGATGTGCATCTGCCGTCTGGTGAAATGATCGTTCCCAGGTATTTAAACTTATCAACTTTTTCAAGGTTGTGCCGTTTGCTGTTATTTTGCATGAGGGGATTTCATGTTTTTTACTGATCACCATGACTTCAGTCTTCCTGCTGTTTAGTTCCAACCCCTTACCTTTGCTTTCTATTTCTAGTATATTCACAAGGTTTTGTAGGTCCCTTTCATTTTCTGCAATTAGCACGGTGTCATCTGCGTATCGAATGTTGTTTATCATTTTTCCTCCAACGTTTAATTCAGGGTCTTCCTCTTGGTTTCTCATGATGACAAAACACGACCCTGTCTGGCTCTCTCTTTCGATGTTTTGGAAAGAGCTTATATCGTTTTCTATTCTCATTGCAGCTGTTTGTTCCCAATACATATTTCTGATTATTCGTAGATCTTTTCTATCAATATTGAGTCTTTCTAGTTAGTTGATCAATTCTTCATGTCTTACCCGATCGAAAGCCTTGGTATAATCAACAAAGCATAAATATAAATCCTTATTCATTTCGAGTGACCTCTCTATGATAGTTCTTAGGATGTATATGGCATTAATAGTTCTTTTCCCTTCCACAAATCACACTGTTCACCTGCTATTTCTCTTTCGATTCTATTCCTTGTTCTCATCATAATTATTCTAAATAGGATTTTTGTTACGTGACTCGTCAAACTGATTGTGCGATGGAGTTCGCATTCTATAGCCCCTGTCTTCTTTGGAAGTGCAATGAAAATTGATTTTGACATATCTTTGGGGATTTTTCCTGTGTATTTTTTTTTTTCAAAACCAAATTCCTCCAGGGCTTCAATCATCTCTGTAGTAATGTTGTCTGGTCCTGGGGCTTTTCCTGGTTTCATCTTAGTAGTAGTAGTAGTAGTATAGTATGTAGTAGTATAGTAGTAGTAGTAGTAGTAGTATATCATTAAGTACACTTTCTGATTCTATTTTTGAGTTTCTGTCGTTCGTGCAAACCGTGTCGATGTTAGATGGTTTATGAAAACACGTAAACACCTAGTGTGCTAACACCCTGAAAACGGAATATGGCTGCACATAATAACGGGATTTAAAGAAGAAAAAAGGGGAAAACGGTCATACATGTAAAAGTACACCCGTGCATTTAGATGATCAAGTGTACATGGAAGTTGAAAACCGCGAGAGGAAAAAAAAAACGATTAAATATATAAAATAATAGAATAATGTCCTGTATGAACTGAGATTGATGAATCCCTCTAAAAACA
Organism: Monoplex corrugatus; assembly: GCA_030674185.1. Classification (NCBI taxonomy): domain Eukaryota; kingdom Metazoa; phylum Mollusca; class Gastropoda; order Littorinimorpha; family Ranellidae; genus Monoplex; species Monoplex corrugatus. The sequence continues at coordinate 38,294,405 of CM060313.1, read as the reverse complement.
AATTCCAGATCCGTTTTGTTTGTTCGTGTCGCTGTCTGTTTTTTACAATTATGTGTTTTATAATTTCAGAAATGTACAGTTTTTTAAGTTCCACATTGGCTAAGCACTGTGGGTAAACATTTTATCAATGAATGCATGAGGAAGAGTAAATTCAGCTTGTTGTGTTTCCAGAATCGACTTATCTGGATGTGTTTGTATGAAGGATCATTTATTTGATTTCCTATTATCTGGTATATAGAATGATTATGGTTGAGTTATTAGTTTGTGGAGAATCAATAAAATCATATCTTCTTTATATTTCTATACAATTGCTATTGACATAGCTCTAAGGTATCATCTGTTGATTTCTCTTCTTCTTTTTCTTTTTTCTTCTTCTTCTTCTTCTTCTGTTTCTTCTTCTTCTTCTTCTTCTTCTGTCTTCTTCTTCTTCTTTCTTCTTCTTCTTCTTCTTCTTCTTCTTCTGTTTTGTCTTCTTCTTTTTTCTTTTTCTTCTTCTTCTTCTTCTTCTGTTTTGTCTCCTTTTTCTTGTTCTTCTTTTCTTCTTTTCTGTTTGTCTTCCTTTTCTTTTTCTTCTTCTTTTCTTCTGTTTGTCTTCTTTTCTTTTCTTCTTCTTCTTTTCTTCTTTTTTGTCTCTTCTTTTTTCTTCTTCTTGTTCTTTTTCTTTCTTTTGTTCTTGTTGATTCTTCTTCTTGTTGTTGTTTGTTTTGTTTGTTTTTTTTTTCTTCTTCTTCTTCCTTCTTCTTCTTCTTTCTTCTTTCTTCTTCTTCTTCTTCTTCTTCTTCTTCTTCTTCTTCTTCTTCTTCTTCTTCATTCTTCTTCTTCTTCTCTTCGCATTCTTCTTCTTCTTCTTCTTCTTCTTCTTCTTCTTCTTCTTCTTCTTCTTCTTCTTCTTCTTCTTCTTCTTCTTCTTCTTCTTCTTCTTCTTCTTCTTCTTCTTCTTCGCTTCTTCTTCTTCTTCTTCTTCTTCTTCTTCTTCTTCTTCTTCTTCTCTTCTTCTTCTTCTTTTCGCATTCTTCTTCGCATTCTTCTTCTTCGCATTTCTTCTTCGCATTCTTCTTCTTCGCATTCTTCTTCTTATTATTATTGCATTCTTCGCATTCTTCTTCTTCTTCTTCTTCTTTCTTCTTCTTTCGTTTGCTGTGTACAATGAGAGAGCGCCATTCTCGTCTGATGTAGATGACGTGTAGACAGTTGCGTTACATTGTATGGTACCATGGTTTGTTAGAAGGCCCCTGCAGGCATGGTACCTTTGACATTAACCGTCTATCTGTCTGATCACTCCATCATTGGATACGTTGAGTATTCCCAAGGTGAGGCTTCGCCAAGTATCACCCCGCCTCGCCTCTTTCTGATATGAACCATCGCCAATCAATCTAAGATTGGTTATTCGTTCAAGCAAGCCTGGCTTATTTCGGATACAACTTTCATATCTTAAGATCATCTACCAACCACACGACATGGGACCCGTTGGGTTGGTGATGGTCATCCCACGAGTGAGATGGAGGTTGCCTTTCCTTGAACCACGTGTGGCTAGGACACAGTCCAACAGATCAGGTTTCCATTATACCGATGGTTGCAGCCTGACCTTTTGACCCCTCTCAGTCTATCCACCAGTATCGTCCTTTGTCAACCAAGACAGCAAAGCAAAACCTTTAACCCTTTGACTCCCTCACCCTATCCACCAGCTTCCCACAGGGGGTCAACGAAACAATAATTTCCTTTTTTTTTTCTGAGTAGGTTTTTATTCGGTTTTAACAAGACACAAAGACAATTATAAACAAAGCAGAATGAATGAATGAATCTTTTATTTAATGTCTGTTCACAATAGTAATTTTAGACACGCACGCACCAAAACACACATACACACACACACACACACACACAAAGGTGGGGTGGAGGATGAGTATGGGGAAGGGTAATAGAAGTTTGAATGTAAGAAGGGGAACAAGTGCAATTAATAATTCAGAACAACGAATTAACAGTGTCAAATAATAACATACAACAATTAATTAACTCTTCATAACAATCTGCCAACGGGGGATCTGAGAATCAGCTGGACTAGCAGGATAAATCATTATTTTTGTTGTAAAGAATACTCTAGCGCCCAGTACATGAAAAATCAAGATTGTTATTTCTATATGTCGAAAGAAAGATAGGATATTCAAAGAGCAGATGGTGGACTGATAATGTTTTTGAACAAATACATTCTGTGTATATTTCGTTTTCCAAGAGTTAAGCCTTAGTTTGTATATCAAGGACGCTAGCTGTCTGGGGCAGTAAGGTATCAGGCTATGGGTATTGGAGAAATTTGTATAAACTGAACGTTCTAGCACAGAACCAAGTTCATGAACTGAAAGTCGTATATTATGGCATGTTACGGTATTGGCATTTTTGGATGCTCCGTTTCTTGCTAACTGGTCTGAAACTTCATTCCAATGAAGTCCGCAATGTGACGGAACCCAGCAAAAATGTATACCAACACCGCTGGATGAAATACAAAAGCAGAATCATTTGTATCAGACTTAAATTTCAAAACATGTTAAAATTCCGCAACTTCAAGAATGGTTCTATATGGATGAAGTACGGTCATTATCAACACTGTATAAGATAGATGTGTAAACATACACAGTCAAATCATACAGAAAACATGTATATGTCATAAACAAACAAGGTGTCATATCAAGCTTCATGTGAAAATAGGGATTGAAAGGGAAGGTTATATTCTTTAAAGCGTGCACGTTCCATCTCAGTTTTGCACTGTATCTTCAGTGTGGTATTTTGTGGTAAGATATCTTGTAAAACAAACAATGTTTGGCAGATTCTTTTTGCTCGCTTTTTTTAGAAATATATTTTTCCTGGAAATATTATAAAAGTCAAACATTGAATCTATGCACATATATTCGTCATCACCAAGCGTGATTACTTTTTTGCAGTTAATTTCATTTTTGCACAAGTGACTCATTTTGACATCAGTGATTCTTCTATCCTTTTCCAGAATCTTTTGACATATAAAAACTTTTAAAACATACGTTAATGCTGTCCTTCGTATCCAAAAAGAAGTTACAGCACAAGTTATTTACAAGTCCCACTTCTTTTGAAACGTTAACAAGAAACACCATGGAGGATGCGGATGGGACCCGGAGCACCAATGCCTCGCCACTCTCCGGACAACCACCTCCAAAGCTCCTGA
>CM060313.1:38268715-38286215 GCA_030674185.1 Monoplex corrugatus | reverse complement strand
CCCCACACACACACACATAACACACACACACACACACATATATATATTATGTATACATCCACACACAGACGCACACAGAAACAGACAGAAACAGACACACATACACACACACACACACACACACACACACAAACACACACAAACATTAAACATAATATGGCTTGGCCATTAACTCCACCACGGCTCTCCTATTCTCTATTCGGATTCTCTTTCTCCTTTTCGCGTATTTTATTTTAAAACGGAAAAGGTCCGTCCGCGTATCTGGAAAGTATCTTTGCTCGTGTCTTCAAACCTGTCACTGGATTTGACAAAAACAACAAACTTCACTCTCAAACGATTTTTTTTTTCCGAAACACTTTTTAATCTCTGGCAGCGTTCAACTGTCGTCTGCTGACGATAGGCGAAGACTACTCCATTTAAAACAAAAACTAGGATTGACGAGAGTGCACGCCCTTTATGTTGTTCTGTAACCTTATTTTTCAGGCAATGTGAAAGCAATTCAACATGATCTTTCCCTAAATAAGAAAAACACACACATATATATATATAAATATACAAAATTAATAAACGAAGCATTTTGCTTCTGTTTTACATATCCTGTGGTGTTGTGGTGTTATTGTTATTTTTGTTTACAGCCCAGCCGATTGTGTAGAGCCATATCAGGGCTATAACCATTTGAAAGCATTCACAATATTCATGAGAGCTCTATAACTGTTTCCAAACATTCACAATACTTCCAACAGGAAAAAAGGACAAGAAAATCAAATACACATACCAATTCTTTTGTGCACATGATATAAGGAGATACCACCGTTGTTGACCAGTCCGTCCAATTTATCGCACAGAGGATAGAAAAAACATACCTAAATACAAATTCAAACGTAACTAAGGACATTAAAACATATATAAAACGGTCCCAAATCACATACACGATTTGGGTGACGATATTATATAAATTGGCCCAAACCGTGTGGTGCTTAAGTTTCTTGTTTGGTCTCTTACAATTTGACAAATTGTGGCCTTAAAGCTACAGTTGCTGGTACAGTGCTGTTATTCAGCTATTGCTATTGCCAGAGTAGCTCTGATGCATTGCTTTTCTTTTCGTAATTTTCAGAATGAGTCTTTCAGCAAGATTTAGTCAGGACCAGGCACTCCTATCGCAGAAAGTTGCCTTCACCCGTGAGGATGACAGCCATGGGCTCTTTCAGTATAATGGTATCCCCACCTTCTGGAAATTCCGTGCTAGAAATTTCTTCTTTTCTGTCACTCTCTTTGTTTCTGCCTTGTTCTTTTGCTTTCTGTCATTTCTTCCTATCATTTTCTGCCGTCTGCCTGCATGTCTTCGATAAAGTCTTACGTACTTCCTCTTAGGATTGATAATTGCGTACATGTATTAAGTACATTTTTGGCTCAGAGACATGAGATATGCGGAAGCAATTTAAGGTAATCTAGGCCCGTTTTTATATATGTTTTAGTGTCCATAGTTGTGTTTAAATTTGTATTCAGGTATATTTTTTAAATTCCCAGCGCGATAAATTGGACAGAGTGGTCAACGCCAGGGGCATCTCCTTAGATCATCTGCGCGAATGTATTGATATGTGTTCTTTATTTTTTTCCCTTTTTTTTCCCTGTTGAAGTACTGTGTATATTTTGAAATTGTTATAGCCCTGTTATGGCTCTGCGCAGTCGGCTGGGCTTTAAACACAAATAACAATAACAATAACAAGTTGCCTTTACGAGAGCTACGAAGTGCAGCACTGCAGATGGGGTCGCAGTTTATCGTCTCACCCAATGGTCTATATAACTCCCAAGTCCATCAATTCTAACCTAGTGTGAGGTTAGGATGGAAGGGGGAAGGAAGAGGAAAGGGCGAGTTAGGCGAGTGATAAAGGGAGAGAATTCTAGTCCAATCGTTTTTGCTGAAAATGAGATTGCCTCCCATCCGCAGAACCCACCTGATCAGTCAAGTGTTCTCAAGTCGGGTCATGTTCGTACGGTCAAATAAATTGTCAGTTTAATGGGACGCTCAACTGCGGCTGGCCCGTCTCATCCAATTTGCCGTAGATATCGAAAATCTTTCCAGGAGATTTTTTTACCCTCCATGAGATCAGTTGTTTTGCTCTGTAGTATACGATGGAGGGTAGATGTGAAACAACTTTTACTCGCTTTTGTGGAGTAGGAGAGAAGCTTTGCTTTTTTTTTCTGTGCTTTGATTTTGAATAAAGATGATTCATGCGATATCCCTCTCTCTCTCTCTCTCTCTCTCTCTCTCTCTCTCTCTCTCTCCCCTCTCTCTCTCTCTCTCTCTCTCTCTCTCTCGCTCGCTCGCTCTCTCTGTTTCTTTCTGTGTTCTCTGTCTCCGCCCCCCCCCCCTCTGTCTCTCTTCTCTGCGTCTCTCTCTCTCTCTGTCTCTCTCTCCCCCCCTCTCTCTCTCCTCTCTCTCTGTTCCCCCTCTCTCCTCCCTCCCTCTCTCTTGCTCTCTCTCTCTCTCCCCTCTCTCTGTTCTGATCTCTCCCTCCCCCTCTCTCTTCTGTGTGTGTGTGTGGTGTGTGTGTGGTGTGTGTGTGTGTGTGTGTGTGTGTGTGTGTGTGTGTGTGTGTGAGTGTATAGGCGCGCGTGCTCTGTCTTTCAGTCAGTTTCATCAGTCCATCAAGACGGCGTATCTGAGCTCAGAAAACACCCACACAAACCCGACAACTCCACCACAGATGCCGTGTAATAGAAAAAGGGATCCTACATAATCCTGGAACATTGCCGTCAGCCTGTGTATAAACCCTTTACACACTGTCTACGATGCCTACAACAAACTGACCTCTCTGCGGTAATCTTTGCCTCCTTCGAATTCGTTTACTGCGAAACGTACACCGTCTACTTGCCAAATCTGCATGTAAAATGCAACTCGTTTGCTGTAGAAGACTGACTGACGTTCACCAGATGCACGGTACTCAAGCGGATAAGACTACAGATGTTTGATAAGAAGGTCTGGGTTCCATCCTTCCTGGATACCTCCCGACAGGTGGGTTATTGTTCTTTTGTTATTGTTATCTGTGTTTAAAGCCCAGCCGACTGCGTAGAGCCATATCAAGGCTATAACCTTTTCAAAACATACAAAATACTTCAACAGGGAAGAAAAAAAAAAGGATAAGAAAATTAAGTACACATATCATTTTTTTTCGCACATAGTCTAAGGACATGCCCATGGCGTTAACCACTCCGTCCAATTTATCGCACAAGGGATTTGAAAACATACCTGAATACAAATTTAAACATAACTAAGGACACTTAAACATATATAAAAACAGGCCTAAATTACCCAAAATTACTTCCGCGCATTTCATTTCCTTCGAGCCAAAAATTCACTTAATACATGTACACAGTTATCAATCCTAAGAGAAAGTACGTAAGACTCTATTGAACACATACAGGTGAATGGACCAGCAAGGCAGAAAATGGTAGGAAGAAATGACAGAAAGCAAAGGAACAAGGCAGACACAAGAAGAATTACAGAGAAGGGAAAATTTCTAGCTCATAATTTTTTCAAAATGTGGGGATACTATTTACACTGAAATAGCCCCCGGCAACCCCACGGGGGAAGTGGGGGGGGGGGGGAAGGATGTAGACTTTTTCCGGATCAACGTGTGTACAGATCTTTCAGTGTCCGAATCCCTTTTCGTTACATGCCGAACATCATCAAATACGCATATTAAGATCCTATGAGTCATTAACCCTTTGATTCCCGCATCCTATCCACTGGCAATATGCATTGTCACCCATGATAGCAAACCAAAAACTTAGCCCTTTGACTCCCTCACTATATCCACCAGCTTCCTGCAGGAAGCTGGTGGATAGGGTGAGGGAGCCAAGGGGTTAAGTTTTTGCGATTGGGGGATAGGGTGCGGGAGTCAAAGGGTTAAAAATGCACTCTCTTGAAAGATGTCATTCAGGGAAAAGTCCAGGGCAAAAGAGGAAGAGGAAGGAGAAGACCACGAACAGCTTACCCAGGAAACATCAAGGACTGGACAGGTCGTAACAATCCAGAGATGTTCAACCTGGTTGAGGAAAAACAGACATGGAAGATACAGACCTGGACAGCAGCGCGGGCAGCCAACATTCCAAGGAGTGAACAAGTCGCCGCGGTGTAGTGGTTAACGCAACGGACTACCGACTGGAAGGTTGTGGGTTCGAATCCCCATCAGTACCTTCAAAAATATATCATTGTGGGGTTTTTCGGACTCTAACCGGCTCCTATCCAGAGTTGGGCGTGCTATGGGCTCATTGGGAAGACTGGATCCTCACAGTCGAGTCTCATCCACTTCGTGGATGCGTCATTGAGGGTGTTGCTCAACTTTCCTGACCATCAGCCGCAGGTGTCTGTATCTCTCGGGCCTATTTGACACCAGAATATATATGATAGTAAGCGTAGAATACAACCCTGTCAAGCAGTCTCAATCCCTAGATGGAACTCCACAGCATCATGATCATCATCCAAATCGACATCATCACCACCGCATAATGAAATCTGTTTCAGCTTCTGTGGCCATTAATTTAAAGTGACGTAGAAAATGGGACGGAAAAAAAAAGGTGAGCACAAAGGTTACCTCCCTGAGTGCAATGATCCTTTAAAAAAACATTAAAAAAATTATTTAAAAAAAAAAACATTCCAAGGAGTGATGCTGTAGACTGAAGTGATGTGAGTCATAATTATCAGTGTCTGGTGACTTATAGAAACCTGAAAACATCAGTATGTACACGCCCACTGAAGACAACCTGTTTGTAATGAAGTTTGTAACGGAGGGGTTTTTTTTGGGTTTTTTTTTAGGATCATTGCACTCAGGGAGGTTACCGTTGTGCTCACCTTTTTTTTTTTTCGTCCCATTTTCTACGCCACTTTAATGGCCACAGAAACTGGAACAGTTTTTGTTATGCGATGATGATGATGTCGATGTGGATGATAATCATGATGCTATGGAATTCCATCTAGGATTGAGACTCCGTGACAGGGTTGTACTCTACGCCTACTATCATAATATATCCTGGCGTCAACCAGGCCCGAGAGATACAGACACCTGCGGTGTTGGTCAGAAAATTTGAGCAACACCCTCAATGACGCATCCACGAAGTGGATGAGACTCGACTGTGTGGTTCCAGTCTTCCCAATGAGCCCATAGCACGCCCAACTCTGGGTAGGAGCCGGTTAGAGCCGAAAAATCCCACAATGATTGTTGAAGGTACTGATGGGGATTCGAACCCACAACCTTCCAGTCGGTAGTCCGTTGCGTTAATCACAACACCACGGCAACTTGTGTTTGTAACGGAGTTTGTTCAAGAGAGATTCATTGCACTCGGACAATTCCATATGCGTTCCACCCAAATCTGCCAGCAATTAAGTTTGTAACGGGGTTTTTTTTTTAATTTTTTTTTTTTAGGATCATTGCACTCAGGGAGGTTACCGTTGTGCTCACCTTTTTTTTTTCGTCCCATTTTCTACACACACACACGCACGCACGCACGCACGCACACACACGCACCCACACACACGCACACACACACACACACAACAAAAAAAACATTTAAAAAAAATATTTAAAAAAAGCATTCCAAGGAGTGATGCTGTAGACTGAAGTGATGTGAGTCATAATTATCAGTGTCTGGTGACTTATAGAAACCTGAAAACCACACAGTCGAGTCTCATCCATTTCGCGGATGTGTCATTGAGGGTGTTGCTCAAATTTTCAGACCAACACCGCAGGTGTCTGTATCTCTCGGGCCTGGTTGACGCCAGGATATATTATGATAGTAGGCATAGATTCATCGCACTCTGACAATTCCATACCTGCCCTTACCCAAATTGGTCAACAAACTTTCCATTGTTTTTATTCTTTCTCCCCATTTATAGCCGTGTGTATGTGTGTGTGTGTGTGTGTGTGTGTGTGTGTGTGAGTGTGTGTGTGTGTGTGTGTGTGTGTGTGTGTGTGTGTGTGTGGGTGCGTGTGTGTGCGTGCGTGAGTGTGTGTGCGTGCGTGCGTGTGTGTGTGTTTCAGCGCTTAGATTTGATTTTATCAAGATTTTGCGCTATATAAATATTGTAATTATTATTATTAATTAATTACCTTGCAGATTCCCGCAAAACCCTATGCGCTAGTCTTGAACCAAGAAGCAGAAAGGAAGTGTGTGTGTGTGTGTCCGGGGTGGGGTGGGGGTGGGGGGACTTTTGAAACATTAAGCTGATACCAGCAGATTGATGGAAGCTTTAAGATGGGCAGCAAACATGCCAGTGTTTAATGTTGCGGGCTGGGATGGAGCTCAAGATATCAGATCCTGAGACCACGCCTCTGTCAAAAGAACTAATCATCCCTGAGAAGACAGAGTACGCAGACTGTGCAGCAACATACCTCCTGCACAGTGTGTGTGTGTGTGTGTGTGTTGTGTGGGTGTGTGTGTGTGTGTGTGTGTGTGTATGAGTGTGTGTGTGTGCGTGTGTGCGTGTGTGTGTGTGTGTGTGTGTGTGTGTGTGTGTGTGTGTGTGTGTGTGTGTGTTTGTTGTGTGTGTGAGTGTGTGTATGCGTGTGTGTGTGTGTGTGTGTGTGTGTGTTGTGTTTGTCTGTGTGTGTGAGTGTGTGTGTGTGTGTGTTTGTGTGTGTTTGTGTGTGTGTGTGCGTGCGTGAGTACGTGCGCGCGCGCTGTGTGTGTGTATGTGTGTGTGTGTGTGTTTGTGTGTGTGTGTGTGTGTGTGTGTGTGTGTATGTGTGTGTGTGTGTGTGTGTGTGTGAGTGTGTGTGTTGTGTGTGTGTGTGTGTGTGTGTTGTGTGTGGTGTGTGTGTGTGTGTGTTGTGTGTGTGTGTGTGTGTGTGTGTGTGTGTGTGTGTGTGTGGTGTGTTGGACGGAGGGGATGCATAAAACACACCCGAGAAACATCGGAAGGCTTAAGAATAAAGAAAGCCCTAACAAGACGAAGTCTGGTATTTGGTGTTGGTGCAAAACCGGATTCATCGCACTCTGACAATTCCATACCTGCCCTTACCCAAATTGGTAATAACTCTCTGGCAGACTCCTTGAGTCTGCCCACAACTATTTGCTCTGTCTTGAAATGGAGAGAAGTGAGGAGGTGGGGGGGGGGTTATGGGTTAGGGGGGTTGCCGTTGCAAATGAAGAGGACCCATGAACCACTAAGCTGACACCACCTAGACTAATTAGAGCACTAATAAAAATGGGCAAGCGAGCAGGCCAGGCTGGATGTTGCAGGCTGGGATTAAACTCGAGACATTATAGATCTTGATGCTTTTGTTTGAATCTCCAATGTGTATAAAGTGTCATTATGTGTGTCTGTATGCTGTATGCGGTTCGTACGTGGTGATGTGTTTTCATAATTATGTATATGATTTTTTTCTCGTTTTTTTTTTTTTTTCGATGCCATATTGTATGTTTGGTGTCCTTTTGATGCGGAGCAAAAAAAAGTGAATTTAAAACGTTTATCTTTTTCTTTTTTTTTTCTTTTTTTTTTGATTTAAAAAATGTTGGGTTTTTTGTTGTTTGTTTGTTAGTTTTTTGTTTGAAAAAAAATGAGACAACATATCTCGAGTCCATAGCTCAAGCTCAATCACCAGAGTCACTGATCCAGCCCCCGCCCCGACTTCAACCCGCACCCCGTCCCTCCCACCACCGAAACAGAAAGTTGTAGTAATGTAGTCATACCGTAGTTATTTCTTTTTTATGACATTGGATTCGCCTTGTGAAATTCGAGTTGCTTTCTACGAGAAGAACATGTCTCCACAATGCAGCGCCACTTTTGTTTTTATTCTTTTTTTTTCTGTGTATGTATATTTCTATTACCCCATTAAAATGATTCTCTCTCTATCTCTCTCCTCTCTCTCTCTCTTCTCTCTCTCTCTCTCTCTCTCTCTCTCTCTCTCTCTCTCTCTCTTGATTCAAAATTTGGCCAGGGACAACAACTTTATTGTTTTGGTATCTTTAACGTGTGCTAAGTGGGTGACACACAGGAGACTTTCGGTTTATCATCTCATCCGAAATAGTAGGATTAGACTACTACTTAAGATCTAGTGGATAGAGGGGGAAAATCCTTGTTCAATCCGAGATCCGAACCCGCGTTTCCCTCGTGCTTGCTTTAACCACTGGGCCCCACATTCCCCACGCTGACGTGGTCCATGACGTGACAACAGAATAGTGGCAGGATGGTTCAGACGTTCGCCTGCCAATAACCAAACTCCAGATTACAGGGTTAGTTTCCCTATGAGACCTCGACCTTTCTCGTCAATTTGACCGGAAAATCGAATTCAACGTCTAGTCCTTCGGAAGGGGACGAAAAACGAGTCGGACCCGTGTGCCTTCTGGTCTGCGCTGGTTAAAGATCCCACGGCGGTTGAAAATCGTAAAGAGCAGGGCTTTTGCTGGGCTGCCCTGGTATAAAACAATGGAGAGATGGATTGAGTTCCCAGGTCCCTCCCCCTTGAAGGTCAAATAGCCTTCTTGCTTTTGTGAAGTCTTGGTAACAAAAAATGGGCTGCCCTGCGGCGACACGGTCTCAAAGAGGAAAGCAGCCCTAGTTTTATATGGTAAATCCACGGTGGCAAAAGACATTAATATCAACATGAAACAGGACAAATCTCACTTTTTCTAGCAAACGAAATCTCAAACAAGATGTATGTCCATGTCAGTCTTCAGAGGACGTTCTGCGATCTGCTGTTCAGAAATGAACACGGGCTGAGTGGTTCTGTTAATAGAGCCATGGATTCCGGATCTCACGATTCCAGTTCCAGATCTTACCAGCGCGTAGGATTTTGCGCAGGCTCAGGGAGTCTGCCTGCCAGATTCTTGCTGGCAGATTTGGGTGGAGCGCTTATGGAATCGTCCCAGTGCGATGAATCCTTCTTCAACAAAACCCTAGATAGATAACTCTAAAATAGAGTTCAAAATCCCACCCTGCAACATACGAGTTGGTTTCTGGAGTGTCCATTCTGAATACCCCAGCCATTCTGACGGTGTCAGTTTTAACCCTTTCACTTCCCTCACCATAACCACCAGCTTCCTTCCAGCAGGATAGCGTGAGGGAGTGAAAGGGTCGAGTTTTTTAAAGTTGGCGGATAGGGTGAGAAGTGAAAGGGTTAAGTTTTTGCCGCTGGCTGATAGAGTACGGGAGTGAAAGGGTTAAGTAGCAAAGAAACAACTCTGGAGAAAGCAGGATAGCAGAAGGTTCTCAGAGAAGACGAGCCCCCACTCCACCCCCAACCCCCCCTCCACAAACCTCTCCCCCATCACCTGAAGGAAGTGTGTCAGCCCTACCAGTCGCCGTGGCGTAGTGGTTAACGCAACGGACTACAGACTGGAAGGTTGTGGGTTCGAATCCCCATCAGTCCCTTTAAAACTAGGTCATTGTGGGATTTTTCGTCCCTAACCGGCTCCTACCTAGAGTTGAGCGTGCTATGGGCTCATTGGGAAGACTGGGGTCACACAGTCGAGTCTCATCCACTTCACAGATGCGTCATTGAGGGTGTTGCTCAAATCTCCCGACCAGCACCGCAGTTGTCTGTATCTCTCGGGCCTGGTTGACGCCAGGATATATTATGATAGTAAGCGAAGAGTACAGCCCTGTCACGCAGTCTCAACCCTAGATAGAACTTCATAGAATCAAGATTATCATCCTCACTGACATCACCACCGCATTGTAAAAAAAAAACCAAAAAAAAACAAACAAAAAAACTGTGCCAGCTTCTGTGGCCGTTAAAGATGGCGTAGAAAATGGGACAGAAAAAAAAAGAAAAGGTGAGCGCAAAGGGAACCTCCCTGAGTGCGATGATCCTTAAAAAAAAAAAAAAAAAAAAGTGTTTCAGCCCTGAACTCACTCCCTAGTCCTCGTTCTCCTCCTTCTGATCTTTCAAGGCCGTTTCCCTCCCTAGTTCAAGACCTTCTCAGCGCTGAGACTAGTTTTACTGCATGCAGGATTTAAAGAACTGTGTACCAGACAACCGCTGGTAGATTTAGGTGGAGCGCATAAGGAACTATCCGAGTGAGACGAAAACCTCTTGAACAAACACCGATTTCTTGTTGTAAAACTTCGTGCATGGGAGAAAGGAGGGGAGATAACTTGTGCAGGGCATCAGTTTCGTGGACAATCATAGGCTCGGATTTCTGAACAAAGCCCGGGCTTGGGCGACTTCGGTTCCTTAGTAAGTCAGGACCGATTCCTGAGTAAACCAGTGCTTGGGAGAGATCAATAGTTCATTAACTCGCTCAATTAGTTTGGAAACCATAAACCTGAGAGGGGAAAGAGAGAGAGAGAGAGAGAGAGAGAGAGAGAGAGAGAGAGAGGGAGACAGAGAGAGAGAGAGAGACAGAGAGAGAGAAGGAAAGAGGAAGAGAGCAGAAAGAGAGATCAGACATACATACTACATACATACATACATACATAAGAGAGAGAGAGAGAGAGAGAGAGAGAGAGAGAGAGAGAGAAGAGAGAGAAGAGAGCTAGAGAGAGAGTAGAGAGAGAGAGAGAGGAAAGAAAGAGAGAGAGATTGAGAGCAGACAGAGAGACGAGAGAGAGAGAGACAGAGAGAGAGAGAGAGAGAGAGAGAGAGAGAGAGAGAGACAGACAGACAGACAGACAGACGGGGAGAGACTAAAAAACTTAGAGTTTGAAGTTTCTTCAATAGGTGTTCATTGCAAGAGAAGTACAGAGACAGAGAGACAGACAGACAGACAGAAACAGACAAAAACAGACAAGAGACAGGGACAGAGAGCGACGGAGACAAAGTGAGAGATTTAGGAGTTTGAAGTTTCTTCAAGATGTCTTCATTGCAAGAGACAGAAACAGACAGAGACAAACGGAAAGACAAGGACAGAAAGAGGGAGTCAGAGACAGAAACAGACAGAATTTGGAGACGAAGATTTTTTTAAGGGGATTCATTGGACTCGGACAATGCCAGGCATGGACAGAACTTCAGAGTATTATTACATCTTGAATCCACAGAAAGAGAGCGAGAGAAGGAGAGAGAGAGAGACAGAGACAGAGAGACAGATAGACAGACAGACACAGATATTTTGGTTCAGATACTGTGACTGATTTAATAATAAATATCTGGGTTATTTTGGTGGGTTGGTGGGTATTTTTTATCATTTTTTGTTTGTGCATGTGTGTATGTGTACGTGCATAGAGAGCCACAATGAACGAGAGAAAGACAGAGACAGAGAGACGGAGACAGAGAGAGACAGAGAGAGAAAGAGAGAGAGAGAGAGACAGGGAGAGACAGACAGACAGACAGATAGAGAGATAGATAGATAGATTGATAGATAGATAGGTTGGTAGTTAAGTAGACAGATAGATAGATGTGTGTGTGTGCCTGTGTGTTTGTGTAAGTCTTATTTATTCATTTTTCATTTCTGTATTTTTTAATCCATGTTTATTAATTTATATTGCAGTCTTCGCAATGTTTTAACGGATGCGTGTACGCACGTGTTTTGAGACCACACTGTGCATGCCGTATGTTACTGCACAGTTCGCATGCTTCGACTTCCGTGGGTGTGCATGGAGGGCGTTTTCCTGTCTCACTAAGCCACCAAACGCTGACATGATTAACAGGAGTTTTAATGTGCATATTTTGTATTGTTTGTTCGTATACACACGAAGGAGGCTCAGCCACAGGCAGGTCTGCATACATGTTGACTTGGGAAAAAGGGAAAATCTCCACACTGAGCGGTAGGCTACCCAGCAAGTTTGAACCCAGACCTTCCAGTGGGAAATTTAATGTCCTAACCATTCGTTACGCAAATGACATCGTGCAAATTGCAGAAAATGAAAAAGACCTACAAAACCTTGTGAATATAATAGAAATAGAAAGCAAAAATAAAGGGGGAGCTAAATAGGAAGAAGACTGAAGTCATGGTAATCAGTAAGAAACAAGAAATCCCCTCATGCAAAATAACAGCAAATGGTACAACTTTGAGACAGGTTGATAAGTTAAGATATCTGGGAACGGTCATCTCACCAGACGGCAGACGCACAGCAGAAATAGCCAGCGAAATCGGCCAAGCCAAAACAGCATTCAAGAAGAAGAACTTTCTTACCAACAAATAGCCTATCAATTAATATCAGGAACAGGGTGCTTGAATGTTATATAGAACCGATACTGTTGTATAGTTGTGAAGCTGGACAGTCAACAAGCAGTCAGAATAAAATTGACGCAACAGAAATGTGGTTTCTAAGAAGAATGTTGAGAGAGTTCCATGGACAGCAAAGAAAACAAACGAGATAGTCTTGAAGGAGGCAGACACAAGAGATCATTGATAAAGAAGGTTAGGAAAAGACAAGCAGCATTTATATGACGTATTATGAGGAAAGGGGAATTAGAGCACCTGGTCACAACAGGAAAGCTGGAGGGAAAGAGAACACCAACTAGACTCAGGGAGAAAATATTGGACGGACTTGCAGGGTGGCTGAGGACAGAGAGGGTGGGAGATGTACTCGCAGCGACAGGGGATAGATTCGTGTGGAGGGTCATGATCGCCAACGCCAAGGGCATATGATGACAATGAACCACTCGACCACCGCGCCTGTCAAAGCTCACTTTTAAAAGCGAAGACCGCCTTAAGATAACCATTGCCGTTGACATGATGTTAATCTTTCATTTACTGACTGACTTTTTAACATGTGCCGGTTGGGTTTGATTGTTTGTTTGTTGTTGTTATTGTTGTTGCTGTCTGGATAGAGGTGTACCCAGGATTTGATACCCCGGGTTCAGTCCCAGTCCGCAATATTAGGAATTATCATGTTTGCTGCCCATTTTAATGTTTCCATCATTATGTTCGTATTCACATTCATTTCTTTAGTCACCGTGGATTTACCATGCGAAACTCGGGCTGCTCTCCCCTTTGAGACCGCGTCGCCGCAATGCAGCGGCACCCAATATATTTTACCAAGATTTCAGAAAGGCAAGAAGACGAATTGGCCTTCAAGGGGAAGGACTTGGGAAAGAAACCTATCTTTCCAATGTTTTGTACCAGGGCAATCAGACCAAGACCCTGCTCTTCACGATTTTCAACTGCCATGGGATCTTTAGCGTGCGCTGGCCAGAAAGCACAGGGGTCTGACTCGTTTTTCGTCCCCTTTCGAAGGACTAGACGTTCAGTTCGATTTTCCGATCAAACTGTGGAGAAAAGACGAGGCCTCAACGGGAAACGAATCATGGAATCTCGTGTTTAGTTATTGGCAGGCGAACTGTTTGAACCATTCTGCCTGCCACTCTTCTCTTTGTTGGTAGTGTCGGCGTTAAGTGTTCCAAACATCCTCCCCTCCTCTCCCTTCCCCCCCCCCCCCCCCTGTCAACTGATGGGGTTTTGTGCAGGGTCGGGGATTCTGTCAGGTCATTGCTGACAGATTTGGGTGGAGCGTATATGGAAGTACCCCAGCATGGTAAATCGCTCTTGAACCAATTCAAAGTACCACTTGCAGGGTTATTGGCTTTAGGTTTTGATTTCTGAGTTTGTTCCAAAAGGGATTTACCGCATTCAGACAGTTCCACACGCGCTCCACCCAAATCTATCAGGAATTATCTGGCAGACTTCCCGATCCTGCGGCAAAAAAAAAAAAAAAAAAAAAAAAAAAAAACCAGCTGACAAGGAGGAGTGGGAAAGCGAGAAAGGGGGGATGAGGGGGAATGAGGGGTGGTGGGTGGGGTGGTGAGAGGACTTTTGGAACACTTTCGCTAACATTACCAACAAGGAGAAGAGTAACAAAATGGTTCAGACAGTTCGCCTGCCAATATAACTACACTCGAGGTTCCGGGATTCGCCCGGCTGCCCTTGAATAAACCACATATACACTACACCCAAAATCTATCTTCTTGCCTTTCTGAAATCTTGGTGAAATATATTGGGTGGCGCTGCATTGCGGCGACGCGGTCTCAAAGGGGAGAGCAGCCCGAGTTTCGCATGGTAAATCCTGATTCTTTGGCGGACTCATGTGCTGACAAGCTGCTGAAATGAAAACAGACGCGTGGAGGAAGGGAAACTTTTTGAACGATTAAGCCGATACCACCAGACTGACTGGAGCATTAATTAAGATGAGCAGCGAACAGACCAGCGGTGTTTAAACCCTTTGTCTCCTGCATTCTATCCACCGACTGCAAAAACTTAACCCTTTGGTTCCCTCACCCCATCCACCACCACTTTGACCAATCACAGCTAAGAAGGAAATACGTACATGGACGGTCACGCATTTCAAGCGATTCCTGCTTTTTGCAAGGAGGTGATTTAACCCACTGAAAATCTACAGTCAGGAGATCAAATCCCCTGTTTTGGTCGGCTGCGCACGCTCAAGGTCACATGGCTGTTGAAAATCGTGAAGGGCATGACATTTGCCTAGCTACCCTGGTATAAAACATTAGAGAGATAGGGTCATTTCCCAGGTCTCTCCCCTTGAAGGCAAATTAATCTTCTCGCCTTTCTAAAGTCTGGGTTAAAATTTGAAAAAAATGTGGCGCTGCACTGTGGCGATACGCTCTCAACGGGAAGAGCAATCCGAGTTTTACATGGTAAATCCATTGTGACAAAAAGAAATGAATATGAATATGTTATGTATATGTATATGTAATGTATATGTATATGTATATGTATATGCATATGTATATAAATATATGAACATGAACATGAATATGAATAATTATGAATATGAAGATGAGTTGAAGCGAAGTACATGTAAATGATTTCAAAGCATCAGCGCTCGGCTAAAATGAAGCACACATCAATGGGCATTCAAAGAGATCGAGCCAGTCATACAGAACGCATTTGTAACACCATCATTTGATCCATTCCCATTGCCCGACGCTCAACGGTGATTTCCACTAAACAATTTTTAACTACCATATGGAGATACACTAGGCATGCTCATTTTCAATTTCCTGCAAATGCGTACCCATGGAGTGTGGATAACAGGATCATTTCTATACGGGATAGGCAACACACACTGAATTGAGGTGGTTGTGTTCTAGGGTTATTTTTGTGGGGGTATAGAATTCGTATGCAGATTTAGTCATGCTCTGGCTGTTCCATATACGCTCCACCTAAATCTGTCCATGGTGATCTGCGTACACTGCCTAGGACCATGCTTCAGGTTGGGTGTCGGTGTGGTCTTCATCGCTGTATAGTCTCAAACAGTGAGTGTGGATGTGTTTTTTTTCTTTTCAATCCCCTTTCATTACACACACACACACACACACACACACACACACACACACACACACACACACAAACACACACACAAACACACACACACACACAACACACACACAAAAACACACACACATACACACACACACAAAACACGCACCTGACCTTATCATCATAGCAATACAACATTTAACAGCCACTTACCAACATTTGAAAGAAATCTTCATTTTTCATTTATTCATTTTGCATGGAAATACATCAGACTTATGTCATATTCTCATTCCCCACCACACACACACACACACACATACACACACAAACACACACACACACACACAAACACACACACACACACAAATACACACATGCATGCACACACACATGCATGTACACACACACACACACACACACACTTAAGCCCATGCACAAACAAATGCACAAGCTCACACAATACACATAAACACATGTACACATATGCATAAACACACAAACACACACACACATACATGCACGCACCTGACCTGATCACCATGGCAATACAACAACGTTTAACAGCCATTTACCATCATTTGAAAGAAATCTTCATTTTCATTCATTCATTTTGCATGGAAATAGATCACACTTGTATTACATTCTCATTCCCCTTCACATACACACCACACACACACACACACACACACACACACCACTCACTCACACACATACAACACCACACACACATACACACACACACACACACACACACACACACACATACACACACACACACACACACACACACATACACACACACACACACACACACACACACACACACACACACACACACACACACACACACACACACATACACACACACACACACACACACACACACACACACACACACACACACACACACACACAGAGAAAATTTCAACAATATCAACAAAGCATGCCAGTGGTACTCAATCAGCTACCCTCAGCAAACTGGGACCTCCACAAAAACACTTTGTCGGCACAGGCGGTCAGCAAGCAGACCTCAGCGTGGTGATAAGCCAGAGAGTGGACCGGCCGTGTGGTCTTGTGGTCCAGCGTGTGAACAAGCTTGGCCTGTGGGTCACATAGGAAAAGGAAAGATTTTTGTTAAAAAAATTAATGACAATAAAATGCATAATGATAATGACAACAATAATAATTTGGAAACGCAGAATACTACATCTCTCCATCATATTCCAAATAATTTTTTTAATATTAATAACTATCATATGACTAACGATAACGACAACAATAATAAATTGGGAACGCAGATTAAAACATATCTCCATCATATTCCAAATATTTTTGTCAATATTGATAACTCTCATATGACTAACGGTAATGACAACAATAATAATTTGGGAATGCTGATTAATACATCTCTCCATCATATTCCAAATACTATTTTCAATATGAATAACTATCATATGACTAACGATAATGAAACCAATGATAATTTGGGAGGGCAGATTATTACATCTCTCCATCAGATTCCAAATAATTTCTTTAATATTTAACAACTATCATATGACTGACGATAATGACAACAATAATTTGGGAACGCAATATATTAACATTAATAATATAACCTTAATAATTATCATATGACAAACGACAATGACAACAATAATAATTTGGGAATGCTGATTAATACATCTCTCCATCATATTCCAAATATTTTTTTCAATATCAATAACTATCATATGACTAACGATAATGACAACAATAATAATTTGGGAATGCTGATTAATACATCTCTCCATCATATTCCAAATATTTTTTTCAATATCAATAACTATCATATGACTAACGATAATGACAACAATAATAATTTGGGAATGCTGATTAATACATCTCTCCATCATATTCCAAATATTTTTTTCAATATCAATAACTATCATATGACTAACGATAATGACAACAACAATAATTGGGAATGCTGATTAATACATCTCTCCATCATATTCCAAATATTTTTTTCAATATCAATAACTATCATATGACTAACGATAATGACAACAATAATAATTTGGGAATGCTGATTAATACATCTCTCCATCATATTCCAAATATTTTTTCAATATCAATAACTATCATATGACTAACGATAATGACAACAACAATAATTGGGAACGCAGGTTAATACACCTCTCCATCATATTCCACATAACAAAAAGAGCCTCCTTCTTTGTTTTGTCCAGCTGCGTCTACCAGGAATGTGTTCTGGGGAGGTGGAATTGGCAATCTGCACCAAGACGGGAGGCCTGGAGAAGCGTCACGCTGAGGGCCTTATTGTTATTCCTATTGT
>CM060313.1:38261215-38263715 GCA_030674185.1 Monoplex corrugatus | reverse complement strand
CAGGGATTGGACTGGACCAGACCAGACTGGACCGGACTGGACTGGACTGGACTGGACTGGGCTGGGACAGGGACAGGGACTGGACTGGACTGGACTACACTGGACTGGACTGGATTACACTGGACTGGACTACACTGGACTGGACTGGATTACACAGGACTGGACTACACTGGACTGGACTGGATTACACTGGACTACACTGGACTGGACTGGATTACACTGGACTGGACTACACTGGACTGGACTACACTGGACTGGACTGGATTACACAGGACTGGACTGGACTACACTGGACTGGACTGGATTACACTGGACTGGACTGGACTACACTGGACTGGACTGGATTACACTGGACTGGACTGGACTACACTGGACTGGACTGGATTACACTGGACTGGACTGGATTACACAGGACTGGACTGGACTACACTGGACTGGACTGGATTACACTGGACTGGACTGGACTACACTGGACTGGACTGGATTACACTGGACTGGACTGGACTACACTGGACTGGACTGGATTACACTGGACTGGACTGGATTACACTGGACTGGACTGGATTACACTGGACTGGACTGGACTACACTGGACTGGACTGGATTACACTGGACTGGACTACACTGGACTGGATTACACAGGACTGGACTGGACTACACTGGACTGGATTACACAGGACTGGACTGGACTACACTGGACTGGATTACACAGGACTGGACTGGACTACACTGGACTGGATTACACAGGACTGGACTGGACTACACTGGACTGGATTACACAGGACTGGACTGGACTACACTGGACTGGACTGGATTACACTGGATTCGACTGGACTGGATTACACTGGACTGGACTAGACTGGATTAAGCTGGATTGACTGGACTGGACTGTATCGGATTGGATTTGACTGGATTGGACTATACTAGACTGGGCTGGACTGGACTGGATCGCACTGGATTGGGCTAGTAGGATATGACTGGACTGGACTGGACTGGACTGGATAGAATTGGACGGGACTGGATTGCATTCCAGTGGACTGGACTGGATTTGACTGGATTGGGCTGGACTGGGCTGACTGGACTAGACTGGACTGAACATGACTGGACTGGAATGGACTGGATTGGACGGGATGGGACTGGACTGGATTGAACTGGATTGGACTGGAACCGGCTGGACTGGAGTGGACAAAACTGGACTGGATCGTATTTGGTTTGACTGGATTGACTGAAATGGACGGGAATGAACTGGACTGGACTGAGCTGGATTGGAATGGAATGGAATTGGACTGAATCTGGATACACTGGAGTGGACCGGACCGGACTGGACTGGACTGGACTGGACTGGACTGGGACTGGACCAGGGACAAGCCAAACTGAACTGGAAATGAGTGTACTGGAATGGATCGGACCAGACAAAAACTAAAAAGGAATGGATCGGATTATCAGACGGGACTTGACTGGATGGGAAAGACTGGACTGGATTAGATCAGATACATTTTTCATTGCAAAGGATTTTTTTTGTATGCATGAAATGCAGGCTGCTCTCTACAGGGGGAAGCACATCACTATAGAACAGCGCCACCCTTT
Source organism: Monoplex corrugatus (assembly GCA_030674185.1). NCBI lineage: Eukaryota > Metazoa > Mollusca > Gastropoda > Littorinimorpha > Ranellidae > Monoplex > Monoplex corrugatus. The sequence continues at coordinate 38,262,128 of CM060313.1, read as the reverse complement.
TGTTCCCTTTCTTTCTTACATGAGATCTATGTTCCCTCACGTACCCTCCGCTCTGCCTGCAACCCTCTCACTTTTCACTTTCCACGCACTATGCTCAATACCTATGGTCCACAAGCCTTCTCTGTTTCTGGTCCACTCTCCTGGAACAAACTTCCTCTCTCAGTCCGTCAGCAACCTACTTTTGTCTCCTTCAAGTCCGCTCTCAAAACTCACCTTTTCCCCTCTGCATAAAACCCTGATCTTACTCAACCCCCACTGCAGCCTGTCTCTGCTCTGTGTGGAATCACATTGCAATTTATATTTGTATATAATATGTTTTTCTATAATTTTCCATCGCTTTTCTTCTTTTTCCCCATTTATAGCCATGGGTATGTCTGTGTGTGTGCGTGTGTGTGCATGCGTATATATGTGTATGTTCAGCGCTTAGATTTGATTTATATCAAGATTTTGCGCTATGCAGATATTGCAATTATTATTATTTATTATTATTTCTGTTTCCCTCATCTGAAACATTAATACCCAGACCGCCACTCAAGGTCTAGTGGTGGTAGTGGGAGGATCTCTAACAGACCAGGAATGGAACCCAGGACTCTTGCATCCTTGACAGACGCTTTTATTCACTAGGCCACACACGCCACACCTTAGGATAAGGAAAGGTATAGTTACAATGGAGAGAAAATGAACACGATCATTACAATGCTGGCCCTGAAAAAAAAGAAACTGGAGGTCTCTACCACTTCACACTCTTGCGATCTCTGAATTACAAGAACAATTTTACCCTTTCATTTCTCTTTCCTGTTCTTCTTTTCTTTTAACTGGACTCAGCATCAAACACAAACATTAACCCTTTGACTCTCGCATCCTGTCCACCAACATCCTGCAATGCCATCCATGCTAGCAAAAGCAAAAACTG
>CM060313.1:38248715-38256215 GCA_030674185.1 Monoplex corrugatus | reverse complement strand
TATCTTGATGTCAACCAGGCCTAACATTCGCAGACACCTGTGGTGTTGGTTAGGAAATGTGAGCAACACCCTCAATAACGAATCTGTGAAGTGAATGAAATTCAAATGTGTGGTCCCAGTCTTCTCAATGAGCCCAAAGTACGCTCAACTCCGGGTAGGAGCCAGCTGTGGCCATAAACCCCCACAAAGATTTTAATAGGACTGATGGGATTTGGATCCACAACCTTCCAGTCATTAACACATAGTGCTGACTACTGCACCATGGCGACTGGGCTTATGATCATACTGGATCGTTGAAATGATCATTCAGCTGTGGAAATAAAAGTTGCCCAATACTGAAGTGTTTTGGCCACAACAAAAACACACATAATATCTCACAAGATAACTCCTCTCTCTTTACCCACACACTGAGAAATGTCAGAACACACCTGTCTGAAGACACCTGTCTACACACACACAGACACACACACACACACACACACGCACACACACACGCACACACACACACAAAGAAATAGATACACACAAAGAAACACACACATGCACAAACACATACACACACACACACAAAGAAACACACACACACACACACACACAGAAACACACACACACACACACACATACACACACACACACACACACACACACACACACACACACACACAGAAACACACACACACAGAAACACACACACACACACACACACACACACACACACACACACACACACACAGAAACACACACACAGAAACACACACACACAGAAACACACACACACACACACACACACACACACACACACACACACACACATACACACACACACACACACACATACACACACACACACACACAGAAACACACACACACACACACACACACACACACCCCAACCCTTTTACTCCCGAATACACACACCCCAACCCTTTCACTCCCGATTATTGTACATGGTTGATGTTTGTGGATTTTATTAAGGTAGTCAAAGCGCTACACTGATGATGCAAGAGTGATGGGTACAGCCCTCGGGTGAGTCAAGCATTTTACGATGGGCCAACTGGTTCTTATGATAGAGCAGAGGACTCAAAATCTCCTGACAAGTTCTATCACAGCTATAACATGAAAACTGGCCTGTTGGCTGCCCATCTTAATGCTCCCATCATTTTGGTGGCGTCAACTTAGTATTTCACAGATCCTGTCCACCTCCCCCCATCCCTCATCCCCTCCCATTTATTCCAAGACTTTGTCAGCACATAGGATCTTGTGCCAACTCATACGTCTGAAAAGGTAAGTGCCATCAGACTGGGTGGAGCACATAAGGAACTGTGCGAGTGCTATTAATCCCTCTTGAATAAAATAAACTCCCATTTTACCCTCGATTATCATCCAAGTGCGATTATCTCTCTTGAATAAACTCCCATTTTAAACTGTAATATCATCTACCATCACTGTGCAGAAAGCTAGTGAACTGTTAAGGGAGAGGTTAAACTGATGAAAAGACTCACATTCACCAGGTCCCAAAAGTACACCTTGCCATCCTCGGAACCGCTGATCACCACGCTGTCTTCATGGTTCAAACAGCTGTCGATTTTGTATTTGGTCATGCTTGTGACCTGAGAACCTGGACAACAGAACGGCAAGGTTATCATTATTTTTTTTTCTAAAATGTTTAAAGCCCTGTTGACTGCGTGGAGCCATATCAGGGCACTGACCATCTCAAAAAACACTCAGCATCTCACTGATCCTGAAAGAAAAAAACATACATGGAAAAGAAAATGAAGTACACATACTAATGCATCCGAACACATAATCAAAGGATGTTGACTATTCTGCCCAATTAATCACCAGAGGTGTTCAAAAAATAAACCTGAATACAAATGAACCAATATAGTCATGCACACTAAAACATATAAAACTGGCTTTAGGTACATAAAACTGCTTCTGCACATTATATTTCAGTAGAGCCAAAAATACAGTTAACATTGTACCCAATTATCAATCCTAAGAGAAAGTATCCGATGGACCAGCATGGCAGAATCAGACACGAAAAGATGACTGAAAATACCCTAGAGAAGAACTGTTTATCAAAAATAATTTTTTCCTGAATTCTAGAAATATGTTATTTCTCTTGTCAAAAATATACACACACTAGGTTCAAACGTCTCTAAAAAGAAAACCACAAAAGATAAACGAATTCTGGTTTTACATGTTAATTTTTCATGAACTTTGAAATTTTGTGATGAGTGAAAGACTCAAAAATGAACATTTTGCATTTTAGTCTCCTTTTCCCATGGATGGTCACAAACAACCTAGATGTTGCATGCACCCAAGGTCCATAAAAAAATTTTTAAAAAAATAAAAAAAACAGCAACAACAACAAACAGGATGCCGGTGGACAAAGTGTGACAGGCAAAAGGTTAAAATGGTGTAAAAGATGAGAATACCAAAATAAAATAAAATAAAATAAAATAAAATTTAAAAAAACAAAATAAATTAAATTAAAATAAAATAAAATAAAATAAAATAAAAAGAAATGAAATAAAATAAAATGAAATAAAATAAGATAAAATGAAATACAATAAAATGACATAAAATAAAAATAAAAAAAAATAAATAAATAAATAAAATATAAAAAAAAAAATATAAAAAAAAAATAACATAAACATCATTATTACTATTAAAACAGGCATATTCAAAATGCATAGGCCTTACTCATTAAGCATCTCCCCGGTGTCTTTGTCCATCAAGCGGACAGTGTTGTCCTGACTGCTGACCAGACTACACTGTCCATCCCTAGTGAAAGTCACACTGGTCACTGATTCTGAAACATAACATACACACACAAAGGTGAATATTATAAAATGTTTTTGCATAACACTATCCCTCTTTTGCAGAACAGCAGATAGATTCATCACATATTACACATAACCAGAGTTTTAAGTGGAGTACCAGTACTTCAATCTTTCACGATGGCCAGTGCGCAACGCACCAAGTTCCCATCTGCCTATTTGTCAGTGTTTGTTTTCTTCTCTGCTGACGCACCAATTTTACTGTTTTTCTATTTCATTTTACAGCTACTAAAGAATGATTAATTGTGAAGTATTTGACATTACCAGAAAGCTCATAACATGATCTTTGCAGGCATACCATTTTCAGCTGCGGGTATACTATTTTCAACTATTTCCTCGGGCAGAAGCACTGCAGGTCTGAAAGTCTATATGAATTAAAATCACTCGGGCCAGTAGATTCTTTTGTTTTTTAACCCTTTGACTCCCACACCCTATCCACTGGCATCCTGCAGGAAGCTGGTGGATAGGGTGTGGGAGCCAAAGGGTTAAGTTTACGCAGCTGGTGAATAGGGTGCAGGGGTCAGTGGGTTAATTTGGTCAGAAGGTCCTGGAATTGGTACTGACTGAACCTAACCTGGTCACTACTATATGGTTAAGTGTTCAACATTGTGGACCACTGACTGGGTGATCATGGTTCAAACTCCCATCAGTAAAAAAAAAAAATCACTGTGAGACCTTTGCTCCTAACTGGCTCCTAATCAGAATTAAGCATGCCACGGGCTTGATGAGAAGACTGGGACCACAGAATCGAGCCTTCTCCAATTCATGGATGCATCGCTGAGGTAGCTCAAATTTCCTGACCAGCACCCAAGGATTCTGTATCTTGACATTGACTGATGTTAAGACATTTCATGAAAGTAAGTGTATAATACAGTCTTGTCATGTAGTCTTAATTCAAATAGAACCTTATAGCATTATCACTATCATCCCCAACTCTCATCATCATAACACTGTGAAAGACTGTCCCAAATTCTGTGGCCCTTTGTGGCCTATTCTCAAAGTGATCTCAGTTTCGGTGGGTATGGTTGAATGTTGGAGAAACAAAATAACTGGCATGGACACAGGAATGCCACAAAAGATATGGTAGTAACTTCAAAAATCTGAAAAATTGAAACTGTGATGGTTCAAGGAATTTTCTAGGTCACTATTATTGTTACATTTGTTTCCTTGCACAGAGCCATATCAACACTATAACCATCACAGAACAAACACGATGAAAAATAACCGGAAAATCACTGCTGGCAGAGTTAGGTATAGTAGATAAATGTCATAGCACCAGAACCCATTTAGGGGGTAGGGAGGAAAGTTAAGCTGAAAAAAAATCCTCACTTCCAATGAAGTCAGTAAAGAGACGTCCCACACGTAGGTCATAGCGTCGTATTCGTCCATCAGCGGACCCTGTCAGTATTTCATGGTCAGACACCTGCAGGCTGGTCACACTGTCAGTTGCTTCATCCAGTATCTGACACAGGGAACAATCCAACTTTGAATACATGTTGCATCAAATTTCAAACACAGCATACTTTTTGTTTTCCCAACAGAATGGGCTCACTTCTTAACTGTCTATTGTCTCCAAGTTTTAGACAAACAGGAACAACCATTCGCCGTGGTGCAGTAATTCATGCAATGGATACTGACTGGAAGGTTGTGGGTTCGAATGCCCGTCAGTCCGGTCAAAATCATTATTGGATTTTTCAGCCCCAACCAGCTCCTACCCAGAGCAGAGTGTGTTATGGGCTAACTCGGAAACTGCTACACGGATGTATCACTGAGTGTGTAGCTCAAATCTCCCAACCAATATGACAGGTGTAAGTATCTCTTGGATCTGCTTGGTATGAGAGTAAGTGCTGAGCACAGCCCTGTCGTGCAGTCTCAGTCCTAGATGGAACTCTGTAACATCATGATTACCATCGCCATCATCATCATCATCCCTGCATTACAAAAGTTCTCTCAGCTTCTGTAGCCATAAATGTGGTACACCTGGTATACAAAATGAGACAGGAAAAAATGGCAAGCACAAAGGACACTGCCAAAATGCAATGATCTTTTAAAAAAATCGACACTGCCAAAATGCAATGATCTTTTAAAAAAAATCGACACTGCCAAAATGCAATGATCTTTAAAAAAAAAATCAACTTATTTCATCTTGAACAAGTTGTATGAAACCCAGCAAGATTTTTTTGTTTGGTTGTTTGTTTTAATCCTTTGACTCGCGCACCGTATCCACTGACTGTAGAAAACTTAACACTTTGACTCTCTCATCCTTACCACCAGTTTTCTGCAGGAAAGGTGAGGAAGTCAAAGGGTTATGTTTCTGCTTTGCTAGCATGGTTGACAATGCAGGAAGCTGATGAACTGGGTGCAGGACTCAAAGGGTTAATGGATAAAGCTTACATGGGAGAAACAGAGATATCATTTATATAACAACAAAAAAGGCTCCTCATCAGTTTGAAATTAATTACTTCTGCTTAACTCATGGTAAACATCTGTTATCTGTCTAGTCTCAGACTTTAAAACTTGACATGTTGGCTTCAGTATTTGTCTTCCAGTGTGAATTATGAAAAAAAAAAAATGAAGGAAAGGGAAAGAGAGAAAAGACAGAAATTAATCAGATTATAAACAATCTTCACTTTTGGCAAACAAAGGTTTTATTTCTCAATTGTTCAGAATGTTGCACTGACAACAAGGATATACTGTTTTACAAGTACTACCAGTAAACAATGTAATCTCTCTCTCTGTCTCTTGACTATCTCTCTGTCTCATTCTGTGACATGGCCCACTTGTGCTATACAAACAAAATTGAAATTAGTAGTCACAGCAGTAGTAGTAGTAGTAGTAGTAGTAGTAACAGCAGCAGCAGCAGCAGTAGTAGTAGTAGTAGTAGCAGTAGTAATCGTAGCAGTAGTAGTAGTAGTACTAGTAGTAGTAGTAATAGTAGCAGCAGCAGTAGTAGAAGTAGTAGTAATAGCAGTAGTAGTAGTAATAGTAGTAGTAGTAGTAGTAGTAGTCATACAAAAGCTAACCTCAAACCTGATGTCAACAACAACAATAACACACACACACACACACACACACACACACACACACACACACACACACACACACACACAAACACACACATACACTATGTATACACACAGGAACAAACATCAAAATAGTATGGTGTTGACCTGAATGGGTGTGTGGCTTCGACTACGAGTGTCCCAGGTACGAACTGTGTTGTCCAGAGATCCTGACAGAATCACTGTGGATTCTTCGTTGAATTTGACACAGTTTACGCTGCCTGTAAAATATGAATACAGATCTAGGTTTTGAATCATGTAGGTCTATATGACCAAAAAAGAACTGACATAATCAGGCTGTTTTATGCAGAAACTGATTGTTTAGAAAAGACTCTATGGGCTGTTTTATGCAGAAAATTATTGCTTGGAAAAGACATTTTAGATTGTTTTATGCAGAAACTGATTCACTGAAAATGATTCTATAGGCTGTTTTCTGCAGAATTTAACTGTTTGAAAAAGACATTTCAGGCTGTTTTATGCAGAAACAGACTGCTTGAAAAAGACTCCATAGGCTATTTTATGCAGAAACCGATTGCTTGTAAAAGACACTATCACCTACAGATCTTCAGAGACAGACTTTTCCTCTGTTGAAATATACTTAAATATCAGATATGAAACTGTAAAATCAAATAAGACAATGATCAGTATCTTTCTATAGGCTAATCCTTCAACATAACATCCTTTATCTTAAACTTAAATGGCCAATTTCCATCTACCGAGAAGGCCTGAAATGGCCATTGCTAGGCAACCAGAAATGAAATGTTGTACCTTTTTAACCACATCCACTTCCAAGCAATTAAGTCATAGAAATGCACATCAGGGAAGGATTCTTTCAACTTCAGGAACAAATCAAAGTCACTAATGTCTTGAAAAAAGGTGGGATGTGGCACTACCTCCCACTGATGACATCATAAATGATGTTACCTTCTCTGCTTTGCAGCAAGATGTTCTGTCATGTAATAACTAATATCAAAGTGATATCAAATGCAAATCATTTAAAAGTGTTTTCCCCCTTTTTAAGAGTTTTCCTCTATCCAATTTAAAAGCGCCATCACTCTCATTGTTGTACTTGTATAACACATTCACTACAACAGTAACATGCATTTGTTTTTGATCTTCAGTTGGAAGAGTTGGACAACCTTGCTACAACATCTCTCATTCCATATGAACTTGTCAAAATTGCACAAACTGACCCACAACTGATCTACCATTCTATGTCATCAGCAATCTCTTGATCAGTTGATGATTGGTCTTTCTTTCAAATTTCTCAAACATTTTAATATTTTTCTTGTCAGTAGCTTTAACTAGCTTCCACAGACTATGTTTGTCATCAAATGATCGATGTCATTTCTGATTTAATCCATCTTTTACTAGTTTTAGAAAATTACACCTACTGATCAACCACAGCCAGTGAAAGAGCATGTGTCTAAAATACACAAGCAGTGTTTCTACTGCATCTGCACCAGAACTTCCTTTACAAACCATTTAATTTTAATAAAAGGATGTTGTTCACCAATGCTAAATGTGGCCATAACTCTTTAAATGACTGCATCCAGTGTAACATCATAACAAATTATGTCAAAATATCTACC
>CM060313.1:38226215-38243715 GCA_030674185.1 Monoplex corrugatus | reverse complement strand
TGTGCATAAGAACCAGATATATTAAATTAATTTCTAGGCAAAAATCAAAAGTATCATCATGATAATCATGTTTTGTGTCACGTTTTCACATGTGACACCGCTGACATTACATGTGACACCGTGAGGTACATGACATATCTTCAGGCAATGATCAAGTCTAAAACTGGCTTTTCCACTTAGATTTTTAAGACCTTTTATCTTTTGTGTCGATACATGTCATCTAACAACACTGGGCATATTTCATCATGCTAAAATTCTTAAAACAGAGACGATGCCATTATGTTCATCAACGATCAAGTGTGACACACTGTGCCACACACAATCCGATGAGACAAATAAGCCAATGTTGGGATTTATTGACCCATTTCACTAAAATTACGCTTTACCACACATTTAAACTCATATACACATCAAGAGATTAAAAAAAGGCATCGTGCACTCGTCGCGAACACAGTGAAGGGCTGGAAAAGTCTTGAAGCAAGTTGAAGGGTTGGTAACCTGATTTCGCGCGGGGAATTCTCGTTCCGTTCTTACAAGGACACGATGTGTGACACCACACAGATTTTTGTGCTTCTGCTATTTTTAGCAGTACACACTTGTGCACAAACGTCATCACTCGATGTGTACATATGATTAGTCGTTTTAGACGGTCGCTCGACTGGACAGACAGCGTTCGTCTGCTACAATCGGACTTCGAAATCATGGCGTTCCGTGCATCATAAGTGTGACGCCATTCACAAAAAAATTCTAGAAATTTAATAGTTTGCTTTATTTAGGTTAAATGGTATCGGTTGTAAGGTAATTCATATCTATTTCAAGATGAAAAGCTGAACTTGTGCTTGAGATGAATGGCACTGTGTGTAGCGAACAGGCACTGCACACACCATAGCGTGACTCCGCTTGTGAATACGGAACAGTCATTTTCAGGAGTCTATAATTACGCAACACGCTTTTCAAAATTAATCGCGTTGTCGTCACAGTTTAATTGACGTTTTATTGATGATTTAAAACAATCACCACGCAATAAATTGAAACAGTGTGTGTGTTTGACTGCAACATTCGAAGCACATGTTCAGCTGCAACTTTTCAGCGGCCATATTTGTTTTGTTTTTCGCACTTAAAGTGCACTTTTCTTAAAAATGAAAATTATTGTGGTGCCATCGCTGCTACCACAGCTTCTCCATTGTTAACTTAGTACATTAGTAGCCTTTATGCTACCTGGGAGTTAATTTCTAAGCTGTAATAGAGGAAAATGTTCACTACCCCTTTGGGGTACCAATTCTATATTTTCACTCATATGAATATACATTATCACTCATTTCCTATATATAGATCTACACACTTACAGTTGCAGGTCTGAACATTTGAATTTCAAATTATATCATCACTGTTGCTGTGACTTGTCCGCCTTAGAACTGAGTATTGCCCACTCCAGCATATGCGCTGCCGAATACAGCAGTCCCATACAAATGAATGCCCATGCTAGACATGACCATAGTCTTCTTCCTGAGTGTGTTCTACAGTTTAATCCACTGTTAAGAAATAAAAAGAAATGAGCAGTGGCCAAATGGGGCAACTTGAAGAGTAGCTTTGTGGCATCAGGGAGGAATTGAGGAAAACCTTATATTTCATCCAGACCATCTGACTGACCATTCAAGGCATAACTCTACTTGAATGGTAAAATGATAAATATCAACACTGCATCAAAATTTTGAAACTGTCATATTATCATATTATTGATAATGATTAAATGCACACGTCCGTTTTTCATTATCATATCTAAAATAAAGTTATTAAAAGCCCCTAACGTTCAACTGTAATTCAATTCATTGTGTTTGTTGTACATCTAACAATATATTTCTACTTGTGTAATACTAATAGTGTTTACAGTTTTGCTTTCTTATCACAATATCAGGTTTATGTTGTTTGATTTTCTGATATTAGTTATTGACATACAATGATACATCTAGCTCTAGCAGTGCTGCTTATTTGGTGAAATTGCACTTAATAAGACCTTCATTAATCATTATTATTATTATTATTATCATAATCATGTTTGAATTAGTTTTTTTCTTTTTTGCAGGCAAGCTGAGATATGCCAACAACTCCAACTACAAAAATGACACCATGATCAGAAAAGAGGTCTGTTGGGAATGCAGAAGACTTTGATTACGCGTGATCTTTATTTTTCGTCTTGGGGGGGGTTTCACATTCATGAGAGAGTTGTGTTGATAGAGAGAGAGAGAATCAGTGTGTGTGTGTCACTGTGTGTGTGTGTGAAAAAGTGTTTTAGCAAGGTTTTCTCAGTTCTTTCCCAATGAATGTTTTCCAAATTTTGATCAAAGGTTCGGACTGTTGAGGAGTCTCAAATGCGTTAGTTTGAAAGTGCATTACATTTATGATTTAATCAACCAAAGAAAATCAATATTGACGAACTTAACAAAGCAGTGAGTAACACGGCTGCATTTTCCCAGCCATTCTGCCACCCTTTAGTTGCGAGCCGGCTTCGCCTGCGTGTGCTATTTTTAGCCAGGCAGGGTCGACCAAAGTCCGTCAGTGTAGCGCGTCTTTGTCAGTTTGTGTTCCCGCACTAGTGATAAAGGGACAGGTGAAAAGGGTGTGGGGAGTGGAAAGGAAGGGGCGCGCTATTAATAGCCGGCAGAAAGTGGCCAACTAAAGTATCTCGCCGTGGTAAATGAAAAATGAATTTTAGAAAATATGTAGGCCTATGTTTAATAAATTATGCATGTATGTTGCTGTTAATTTTAGAAAATAGGTATGATTTATAAATATTCATGTGTGTTGTTGCCTTGCTTCCTTTTAGGTTAACACATTACCACAGTTGTCTCTTCTTTTTGTATCTGAAAATTGTTAGTAATGTATCATGGATGTTTAGTTGTGTGTGCTTAACCCTTTTGACTCCTGCAACCTGCCTACCAGCATCCTGCACCGTCAACCATGTTACCAAATCAAAAACTTCACCCATTGACTCCCTCACCCTATCTACCACTACAGCTTCCTTTAGGAAGCTGGTGGATAGGGTGAGAGTCAAAAGGGCGAAGTTTTTTGCAGTTAGTGGATAGGGTACAGGAGTCAAAGTGTTAACCAAGATGTCTGTATACAGCATGAGCATACGTATGCTGCTGTGTTAAAAAAATGATGGGGGTTTTGTTTGATTGTCTTTTTCTGTTATCATTTTTTGTGTTCGGTGGCATGTAAATAATAAACTTATAAAGGATCAGAATAGAGTAGTTTAGCAAAGTCCTGCTGTCTCTTTTAACATTTTACTGTCATTCCAAGTCCCAGACAAAAAAAATGTATTATATTTGCAGATATTCTGAATACCATGTGGTAACAGCAGAAAGGTTTATATAATCAGACAAAGAGAGCTTGATAAGAATGATTGAGTGTGTACATCATATATGACTATTGCATTAGCTGATTTCAATTCATGCAAAAGTAAATAGAAGAATACAGTGCAAAACTGTCATGGAATTTGCACACTTTTAAAATGAAATGTCTGCCATATTTATCAGTTAGAACAGCAGAAACTTGATAGCCTACTATTTTTTACATTTTCACTTATTGTCTTTACTAGGCATAGCAGATTTGGCTTTAAAAGCAAGGAGTCAAGCATGATAAGTCAATTTATTCAAAAAATGTACATTTCAAACAAAATTTTATGATGGGCAGGCGTACGTGCACAAGTCGGTGATGGAAGAACTGAAGAGGTTGATTGAGGACTCTGAGGTGATGCAGGAGGATGATGCTCTCTGGCCCACACCAGATCGAGTCGGCAGGCAGGTCAGTGATGTTGATGTGAATGATAATCTGATTTTGATGATCACTTGACATACAGGAGTTGTGTACTTGTTTTTGTTTAATTTTGTTTAGAAACTCACCTTTGAAGTGTGTGAATAATATCTGCTAGTGCTACTTGATGAAAATCTGATGAACTAAAAATTTGAATGTCACATAAATTTTACAAAAATGTTGCATGTTTGTATTTTGCCTCATTTTGTTTTGAGGTTGTAGGCCTACTTAATTTTATATAAAAGTTGTCAGGAAGCTAGTGGGGATTGCCTGCAGTTTGCGTTGTACAGCATTTAGTACTGCATTAGTTGTCCAAGAGTTTATGGCAAGCCCATGGTATTGGACTCACCACAAAGTTTGCTTTATATAGAGCAGTAGTTATGAGTGTCCTGTTACACTGCTGCAAAACCTGAACTACCTACCAACAGCAAGTCGGCAGCTGAAATGGTTCCACCAAAGTTATCAGCGCAAAATCTTCAACATCACATGACAGGATCGAGTGTCCAACCTTAAAAGACCTGAAAAAGTGTGGCATGCTAAGTATTGAGTTTCTATTCATCAGATGCCAGCTTTTCATTGAGCAGTACATGTAGGGAAGACAGCTGCATTCCAGAGATGCTTCTGAACAGGGAGTTGAAGCAAGGATACCAAAGAAGCCACTGGATCAATATAAGGATACTCTGAAAGCTGATCTCATCTAGTGTGGCATCAGTCCACGAATTGAGAAGATATTGCCTGCAATATAGAATACACTGGCAACAGCAGTGCATGCTAGGTACAGTCAATTAGCTAGGTACAGTCACATTTGAACAACGCAGAACAGCTGCTGTTCAACAAATGACCCAGGCCACAGACCCCTTTTACACACATACTAGGCAGTATGCCTACTTATCCATCAGATTGATGGAAGAGTCCATCATCATCATCATCATCATCATCATCATCATCATCATTATCACTGCGTTAAGTACAAATATGTACGTAAATTTTCATACACTTGAAATGGATACAGCTGTTTACTTTATTGTTGACTGACTTGGAGTAACGAAACACCTCTGCACCCATTAGATTTTAGTCCATGTAGCTTTATGGGCAGTTGTCATCATTTGTGTAAAGATTGAGATTGACATTATCACGTATTCTAATGAATTGACTTTAACAGGAAATTTTATACACACTGGTTCAGGGATGCATAGGTGTGGAGAAAATTCACAGAATGTGTCTTGTATTTCCATGCTTCTGCATATGTGAATAATACCACATTATAACACATCCATCCATACAACACAGGCTTCAGGATTAAACTATTTAAAGTTTGTTATTGTGTTTTCCAGGAACTTGAAATTGTGATTGGAGACGAACACATCTCTTTCACAACATCCAAGATTGGTTCCCTTGTGGACGTCAACCAGAGCAAGTGAGTGTTCGTCGTCTGATATGTAACTTTAAAAAAGTTTTATATTTACTATTTTGTGTTTGTTTTATTCAAATTAATTATGGTGATACAATATGTGCATGTTAGTGTCAGCCGTCTGATAATTTATAAACGTGAAGTATGTACATATATGTCACACATTTCTTAATTTTTTATTCAAGGAAATCATACCGATACAGTGTGATAGACATGCTTCGGTATAAATGTCATTCTTCTGATAGTTTTATGATGTTAGATTAGCCTTACAAAATTACTACCTATGGAATCTTTGCAACAGATTCACTTAGCATGAACTTAAAAGACTGTATATAGTTAAACACATAAATCTATTATTATTATTATCATTATTATTATCATTATTATTATTAGTGTTATTATTACTTTATTAGAGTATGTATTACAGTGGTCAGTGTGACGCGTGCGATGTGAGGTCTTGAGTTCCATTTCCAGTCGAATAGGGTTTTTCTTTCTCCTTCGTGAGACCATTAATGGTGGTTTGGATGTTTGTCTTTTGGATGAGACTAGAAAAAATGAGATCCTTTGTGCATCATGCTTTTAGCGAATGTTAATAAAGACCCTACATCAATAAAATATTTTTCCATTGCAAAAGTAAGTGTGAAAATTTATATTAAAAAAATATACACACACAGGGGGTTGGGGGGGAGGAGGGGAATAAAGGTGGCATGCTGAAGAATTCTGTTGTGACAGAAAAGTGAATTCAGTCCATTTCAGTGGGGGGTTTTTCTTTTCCCTATTTATTTATTTATTTATTTATTCATTTATGTATTTGTTTATTTATTTATTTATTTTAAGACAGAGGTTGTCTTTAATTAGCTTACCACATCAGTATGTGTGTCTGTGTGTGAATCTTTGTGTAATGTGAAAGAAAATAAGGACTTCTTAGTTATTTAACTCAGTGAAATTTTGAGAGATATACAGGTTTCCAAAACATGTAATTTGGACTCATCAGTTGTTTATTTCAGGGGAATCTTGATAGATATATATAGATCTACATGTTTCTGAAACTGATTTTCACTTGAGAGCGTGATGAGGTATGCAAAATTATGTGTATATAATGTATGTGTAACATTATGTATGTCATCATTGATGCTTGTTTTTTGTTATGGAAATTAAAGAACAAATTCAGATTTTGAAAAAGACTGCTCTTTGGACCCTCAGACAGCATTGTAGCAGTTTATTTTCTTTTCGTCCAGTATTCTGTTATTTGATAACTTTTTTACATGAGTTTGCTTTGACCCACTGACTGAGCTTCCAGAATTTCATGCATCTCAACATTGTGACTGACAGGGGAAAGTTTCAGTAGTGCAGTGTGTATGTGTGGCTATTTTTGTGTTTTCCCATAGCCAGTATTTACACACACACACACACACACACACACACACACACACACACACACACACACACACACACACACACACACACACACACACACACACATACACACACACACACACACACACACACACACACACATTCCATGTGGTATTGAGTATATGTGGAAAAATGGAGTGGGCCTATGTTGTGCCAGGAATTTTGTTTTTGTTTTTTGGCCCTTGTATACTGTTTTTGCTTACAACAGGAGAGCTGCCAGGTATATTCACTTCAAGTAAAATTATTCAGAAAAGAATTGTTTCATGTTGGAGCTGTTGTAATTGATTTTTTGGTAAATGTTTATTACACTTTGATCAGAATTGTGCCAGTTGAGGGAAATGTTGCTTCCCTTAGACTGCAGCTGCACTGAAGTAATGGCATTTCTTAACTTGTTGGCGATGCTCCGCAGTTCAGGCTGCAGATCTCAGTCTCTTGACTATGACACTCTGCAGCCGAAGCTGCGGAGGATGTTATGATTTTTTTACCGAGACAGTTTGCATACTATAGTAAAGGAGATTATGCTGACTGCACAGTTTAACCACTTTTCTAAGGAGATTTTTTTCCCTTTGACCGTAGCAGACTGTTGGAAATCTAATTATGGCTTGTTTTCACAGTACCTCAAGCAAATGAATTTCAAAGAGTCAAAATGGCTCTAGACTCTAAGCCTGTATATAATCATTTTTGGGACAAAATATTCATAAAAGCGGAACTCGTAGTGACTTCCAATGAAGAATGTACATCCTGTGACATGTTCAGTGTAGTTTTGTGACATGGATATTCAGTGGATTACAAGCAGCAGTTCGATAAGTCATGTGTGTGTGCATCCAAAACTTTTTTTTTTAGCTATTTACATGCCTTTTTAAATGGTAAACCAGAAGAAAAAAAAATTGAGCATAAACAAGCGTCTACACAGTTATATAAATGGCATAATGACCTTTATAAACATATATAACATGATAGGTTTATTGTCGTTGGTTATTCTCCATAATTGTTTAAAGTACCAAAAACTGTGTGTCTGGACAGTTTCAGCAGCCATTTTAGGGTGCGTCTCCAAAGAGTTACGCTAAGCTTGTGTGTGTGTGTGTGTGTGTGTGTGTGCTTGTGTGAGAGATAAGAGCAAAAGAGAAGTGTTTCTGAGGTTATGCATTTCTATCTTTTCATTGTTTTCAAACATATGAAGTTATGTATTTCTATGTTCTCATTGTTTTTGACATATCCAAAAGTAAGCTTACATTGATACAAAACGTTGACATTTGATTTGCAGAGACCCAGAGGGCCTACGCACATTCTACTACCTGGTTCAGGATCTGAAGTGTTTGGTCTTCTCACTTATTGGGCTTCACTTCAAGATCAAACCCATCTAGAAGTCTCCGGGTGTTTCTGTGTTGTTCACCTCTTGTCCGTCAGTGTGTGGATTATCTTCATTGTTTGTTTCGAGTTCTGGTTTACTCATACATCATCTTGTACAAGTCACTGTTTTGTAAGTAAAGGTATTTTTAAAAGTGAAAAGGGGATCTTTCTGTGTTTTTGATTTGCATGAAAGAGAGTGGCTGTGTGCACTAACTATATATATATAAGTAAATCGATAAATGGTTAAGAAAAATTCTGACGGGTGTAATCAATGTGATACAGATTTTGACATTGGATTTCCAAAAGAAGGTCTGAGTTTGACCCTGCATAAGTAGTAGCCTACATGGTGGTTAGAGGATGGACATTCTTTTGATCTCCAAGGTAACAAATGAGCATACCTGTCAGTATCTTAACCCCCCTTCATGCGCATACAGAACAGCAAATAGGTACAGTAAAAATTCTATAAGTCATGCTATCAACCTTTTGACTCCTGCATCCTATCCACCAATTATAAAAACTTAACCCTTTGATTCCCCTACCTATCCACCAGCTAAAAATTCTGTAAGTCATGCAATCTTAACCTTTTGACCCCTGCACCCTATCCACCAACTACAAAAACTTAACCCTTTAATTCCCTCAACCTAGGGTGAGGGAATCAGAGTTAAGTTTTTGCTTTGCTAGCATGGTTGACCATGCAGAATGCTGGTAGACATGGTGCGGGAGTCAAAGGGTTAACCCCCAATGTGAGCATACATGTGCAGAACATCAAATGGCCATAGTGAAGATTCTTTGAGTCATGTTAGTGGCTTATGGAAACATGAAAAGAAACAGTATGCACACCCACCACTCACAGCCACCTGCATACCTCACACATCCTCCTCAAGAAGACACATGTTCCTGCCCACATGGCAGGGTAACTTGGCACAGATGGAGTCTGCAGACTATGCAGCAGTAGATCACCTGCGTAGTGTATGCCAAAGATTTAGCACAATGTGTGTATATGCATCCTAAAAAACATTGCTTGAAATGCTGTCAGATAAAGAAACTTAATAGTCAAGTCATTCTAACAATCTCCCACAGACGAAAAACCTTAATAGGCAAGCCATTCTAACAATCTCCCTTTTTTGCAACCATTGAAAATTTCAGAAAATTCAGATTTTGCACTTCTCAAAGTTACTGTGGCCGTAATAAAAAAAATCAGAGGTAAGACTTGAAGCGAGGATAATAGTAGACTATTTCAATAGTGAACACAGAATGTGAATTTTGTCAGAAGTTCCTTTTTTCGTCTTTTTTAAAAAAATTTTTTTTAGTGCTCTTTTGATGGAGCCATGGACACAAGATCTGAAGTCTTTGAGTTCAATCCCAACCTACAGCATGAAACAAGTTTTCTGCCCATCTTTATGTTCCAGTCATTCTGGTGGTGTCTGCTTAGTCCTGTTCTCTTCCTACATCCCCATTTGAGAACCTTGCCAGCATCTAAAGCATTTGTGCAACCTCATGGAATCTGCTAGATGATGACTGGCAGATTTTGGTAAAGCACATATGAATTTTCCCAGGCCATGTTTTCATCTTCAAACTCCTGAGAAAGTGCTATTCACATACTTTAGTTAAAAAGTGCTGATTTTTTCTTTTTTTCTTAATTGCTTTTGTCTGGTTGACTTTGACCTCCACACCTACACATTTGTAACTCCTCAACAGTCTGCTTCACCCTTGACCCAGATTTGATAAATATCCATACGGAATCAGCTGCAGACATGCTGACACATTTCTTGTAATACAGGGTTACCATGAAATGATCTTCAAAAAAAAAATAAAAGTAACAAAATAATGAAAATAAAGGAGATTGAAGTAAACATAAAGTTTTCCTTACCAAACTTTTCTTTTCTTCTTCTTTTTCTTTCTTTAAGTTTACCATTATTTCTTCAATACATATAGGCACGTTTGTTCAACCCACACTGTGCATGTGGTATCCTGCTGCTGTCAACATGTTCTGTCTTCAGGGGGTTTGCACACTGTGTGTCTTCTTGTTTCCATAAGCCACTGAACACTCATATGACTTAAACAGGATCTCTACTGCACATATCTAATCTGCATGCATACACGCTCCAGAGGGGTTTAGATACTAACAGGCCTGCACACATAATCCAAAATAAGAGCGACTGCCTGCGTTCAAGCAAACAGGAACCAGAAAAACACGGAAATAGAATCAGAACGTGTATTTAATACAATCAGACAAGACAAGTGCAAATGTTTGGCCAACTAGCCTTTACCGAGCATGAATGTAAGATCACAAACAAATAAACAACAAATTCAAAACTTAGGAGAAAAAGGCTGAAACTTCCCAGCTGCTTTGTCCAGTGACAGAAGACACATGTTGACCATGGAGATCAGAAAAAAATCTCCATCCTTTACCCATCAAGGTGCCCAAGAGGATTAAAACCCAAACCATCCATTTGAAAATCTGATGTCATACCCATTTGACTCTTGTACCCATCACCAGAGTCTGTTAGTCGCCAACCCCAGTAAGAAATTTTACATTATATGGATTCTGGCGGAGCTGGGTATCCATCTGCATTCCCCCTCTCCCCCGCCCCCAACAAATAATTCTTAAGTTGTGAAGCCAGAATAATAGGACAGCCCTCCTCTCAACCTCATAATGAAAACCACCACACTGCCCATCAGCTACATACCCCATAAACCTGCCAGCACAGAAGCCCTTCATGTGAAATTATTGGCTGGAAAGGAAACCATTCAAACAGCAGGAAAAACAAACATTTTCTTTCCTTCCCACAATTTCCTCACCACTTTTTGTTCTATATCTCCATTTAAGAAAAAAAAAAGAAAAGAAAAAGGGAGGTTGTTTCACATTAACCGGAGAGAGGTGTGTTTGCAACAAAAGACTTGAGTCAGCAGGATTTCCTTGTCTGGTTTCATATTCGTGTTCATTTCTTTTGTCAAAGTGGATTTACCATGCGAAACTCGGGCTCTCTTCCCTTTGAGAGCGCATCACAACACAGCGGCATCCTTTTTTTCCCCTTAATCAAGAATTTAGAAAGGCAACAAGGCTAATTGACCCTCAAGAGGAGAGAGTTTTAAAATCAAACTATATCCTCCAATGTTGGAGGGAGTTTGAAAATCAACCTATCTCTCCAGTGTTAGAGGGAGTTTGAAAATCAACCTACATGTATCTCTCCAATATTGGAGAGAGTTTGAAAATCAACCTATCTCTCCAATATTGGAGAGAGTTTGAAATCAACCTATCACTCCAATGTTGGAGAGAGTTTGAAAATCAACCTATCTCTCCAATGTTGGAGGGAGTTTGAAAATCAACCTACATGTATCTTTTCCAATGTTTTATACCAGGGCAAACGTGCGAAAGCCTGCTCTTTATGATTTTCATGGTATCTTTAACATGCGCAGGTAGACCTTCACTGAATTTGGGTTCAAAAGTGTTGTAAACTGTTGAGGAGTGAATGCATAAGTCTGGGCGTCATGGTACCAAGGCCGAAGTATCATAAGCCCCAGAATGTGTCACAAATCAGCTTTTTTGTTTTCAGGAAGGTGTGTGAATGGCACTTTCTAAGGAAGTGCTGACAATGCATTATGTTTTCACTCTTGTAATAGAGTATGTTTGACTAGATCCATAACTTCTTGCTGATATAGGGCTCAGTTGGCTTTCTTTTCTTTTTTCTTCTTCTCAAATTTCTTCTGGATACCAGTCATTTAATGTTCAGTCCTTGTGTGTGAATGGCACTTTCTGAGGAAGTGCTGACAATGCATTATGTTTTCACTCTTGTAATAGGGTATGTTTGACTAGATCCATAACTTCCTCGCTGATGTAGGGCTTAGTTGGTTGCCTAACTTTTCTTCTGCTACTTCAATGTAGGTCTTCTTCATGTCTGCCCAAATTCCCTCTAAATACTGGTCGTTTAATGTCTAGTCCTGGTGTGTGAATGGCACTTTCTGAAGAAGTGCAGAATCACTTTTCAGTAAAACTGAAGCAACAATCAAGCAATTAAAAACAAGAAAATTCCCAGGAATTGACAATGTTCCAGGAGAATTGCTAAAACATGCTGGAAAAGAAGGTCTAAAAGCAATGCACCATCTTTGTTGTAAAATCTGGAATACTCATCAGTGACCACAAATTGGAAACTTCAAGAATGAGTGATGCTTTTCAAGAATGGCAAAGATTGCAACATCTAAAGAACCATTGCCCTAATCAGCCACGCCAGTGCAGTAAGGGTTTGCTCATATTTATTCGAGTTTGCTCATGATTATTCTCAACAGATTGAAGCCCATAATAGAAGAAGAACTATCTGACTGCCAGGCAGGCTACAGATCCAACAGAAGCACAACTGACACGTTATTTGTGTTACAAATACTCGGAGAGAAAATAAAAAGCACTGAAAAAGAATTTTGTCGCCTTCATAGACTATAGTAAAGCATTTAACAGCGTCATTCATCTCCACCTGTTCGATGCAATGGCCAAAAAGGGCTTTCCTAAACGTCTCATTTCATTATTTGCCTCATTACATTAAGACCATAAGGCTACAATTAGATGGGACAGTCAGAAATGTGAATTCTTCAACATCCACATGGGAGTTAGACAAGGTACTATTTGCATCCTCTCACCCTATCTCTGTAACATCTACACGGAACAAGTCATGAGAGATGCTGATATAGAAGATATGGGCATAAAGATGGGAGGGAAAAAATACAAACCTGCACTATGCCAATGATACCACGCTATCAGCAGACAACATTACCAGTATGAAAAGAATTCTGTATAGGGTGGATGCAGCGGGCAAAAAGGCTGGCCTAAACTTGAACGCTAAGAAAACAAAAATGCTACATATCAGAGACAAAGATTCAAAACAATCACATCTTAGTTATTAATGTCCCCGTAGAAAATGTTAAGGATTTCGAATATCTTGGTTCTGTAAAAACAGATGATGGAACCTGCTCCAAAGACATCAAAATAAGAATTGGAATGGCAAAGCAAAATATAGTCTAACTCAGCAATATCTGGAAAGACACAGGCATACCAAATAGCCTGGAAATTAGAAATTTAAATTAAAATGAAAATTTAAATGTTTGATCTTGCCAGTCATGATTTATGGCTGCAAAGCCGAGACCCTCAGAAAAGCTGATCGCAGAAGAATTGAGGCAGTAGAGATATGGTTCTATTGGAGACTACTACCTGTCAGATAGAAGAACTAACGAAAGTATCCTAGAAGAATTTGATGCCACCAGAAAACTACTAGCAGACATCAACAAGAGAAGACTAAAATACACTGGCCATGTGTCACGTTGCAAGAATATGACCTCATGTCAACCATTTTTCAAGGAAAACCAGTGGCCCAATGGAAGAAAGGCAGACCTCCAATCTCATACACTGAGAACACAAACAACATCAGCGGCCTAAATATTCAAGATGTGGTCTACAAAAATCAAGACAGAATGGACTGAAGGGAGGTAGTGGTGTCAAAGAGTGCAGCGGCTAACGCTGAATCTGGTGACGCCAACAGGTGAGACAGGTGAGATTGGAGCATGTGTGGGTTTTCTATAGAATTTCACCAAAGTGTGTGAATGGCCACTTTCTAAGGAAATGCTGACAGTAATTCTGCTTTCACTGTTGTAAGAGAATATGTGTGGTGTTTCTATGGACTTTCACAACGGACATTCTTTTGTTACCCTGTGCCATCGGAATGTTTAAATTCACTAAGTGCATGCTGCATGTGCGCTCTGTGGATTTATCATCTTATCCGATCATGTTTATGCATGAATACATGGACACCAACAAAACATGCTTGTGTTAATGCATGTCGCATATGCACACAAAGACACACACACACACACACACACACGCACACACACACGCACGCACACACACACACACACACACACACACACACACACACACACACACACACACACACACACACACGCACACACACACACACACACTGTCTCTAATACAAAATTCTGTACTTATCAGTCACTATTACTGGCTACTGTTACCCCTACAAGCGGAGAGCACAATATTTTTTACCAACCTCCCCTCTCCCCTCTACACACACACACACAAACACAAGTACAGACACACACAAACATCCATGCACATATACAAGCACAGGTACACACATACACAAACATACACACGCATACTCAAACACAAGACACATATACACGCACGAACACACACACACGTACACATACACGCGCGTACACACACAAACACACACACACACACAAACACACACACAGACAACACACACACACACACACACACACACACACACACACACACACACACACACACACACTCACATACACACACACACACGCACACACACACACACACACACACTCTCTCTCTCTCTCTCACACACACACACACACACACACACACAAACACAACACACACACATACGCACACACACACACACACACACACACATACACACACACACACTCAAACACACACACACACACACACACACACACACACACACACACACACACACACACACACAGAAAGAGAGCGATTTTGCTGAGCGGAAAACCAGAAAAATCACTGTTGCGATAGACTAACTGGGTATTGTCATTAATTATATATAAAACGTGTCCATTACACTAAAAGCTGCTGAAAGAGGGACACAGTTAGGGCAGAATAAACAAACACCACACGATTGCTTTGGCAATTTGTAGGCCTAGCTGCCTGGGATTCTCACAGGGCTTTCAATCAGAAGGTCTAAATTCGATCTTGCCTGGGTATCTCCTGTTTGGTATGTAAAGGGTGGAGATTTGTCCCTTGTCCCAGGTAAAGATATATGCTAACCTTTAAGTGGTTGAATCCCCTTTGTTTATGTATATACGAGTCAGCTCTTTCAAGATGTAACAATGGAAGAAGAAGAGACAGCGAGACTGACTTCAGATTGAAGATATTTAATTCAAATTCAAAAATGCCATTAGCATCTACTGTAGGGATGCTTAAAATGCGTTTCATGTTCATCAATTACATCAGCGAAGAAGATTAACAATTGACAACAACAACAAAAACTACGGTACATATCAGGACTTAGTAATTTCATACATTTTAAACGCTTTAAAAACCAGAAACAAAGCAAAATTCGGCTGGGCTTTAAACAAAACCAAGAGTAACAGTAACAGCTGATGGTCTCTTAAAAAAGAAAATACTCGGCCTTGTTAGTTCAATTGATAGAGCCGAGGAGTCCTGATCTGACATCTCAAGTTCAATTCCAGCCCGCAACATTACAATCTTGCCTGTCCACTGCCCGTCTTAATGTTCTAGTCATTCTGATGATGTCAGTACAAGTGTTTCATGGGTCTATCTCCGCTCGTCCCCATTTCAAAACCTTACCAGCACATAGGGTTTTGTGCAGGGATCTGAAAGTCTGCCAGATTGTTGCTCGTAGATTTGGGTGGAGCGCATGTGGAATTGTCCGAGTGCAATAAATCCATCCTGAACAAACCCTAAGCTACAAAACTCTGTTTTTCTTTTTTCTGTTTGTCAGCTATCGGTTTTTATTGTCGTGCTTGGTCACAGTTCCATGTCTGCATTCGAGATTAATTAAGAGATTGAATTCTTGTTGAAATGTCACATCCATACGATATATGTATATATATATATATATATATATATATATATTAATATATATATATGTATATATATTAATATATATATTATATATGTATATATACATATATATATATATATATATATATATATATATATATATAAATGCCTACATATGTATATATGCCTACATATATATATATACTTGCATGTCTTGATGGAGGCAGACACAAGAAGATCATTCATAAGGAAGATTAGGAAAAAGACGGGCAACATCTATAGGCCATATTATGAGGAAAAGGAAATTGGAGTACCTGGTCACAACGGGAAAGCTGGAGGGAAAGAGAGCACCGGGTAGACCCAGGGAGAAGATATTGGACGGACTTGCAGAGTGGCTGAAGCCAAAGAGGGTGGAAGGTGCTTGAGGCAAAAAGAGATAGAAACAGATGTAAGGCCATGATCGCCAACGCCATGTGGCAAGGCACCTGATGATGATGACGTTTTATATATATATATTTTAACACATATATATATGTGTGTGTGTGTGTGGTGTGTTTGTGTGTGTGTGATGGTGTGGTGGTAAGGATGAAGGTGAAGACAGGAGGCAGAAGAGCAGAAGAACGCAGGTGGTAAGGCAGACTGACAAAGAAGACCCAGGAAAGGCAGAGCTGGTGTTTCTCTCTTTATTCCGACCCAACTGTTCACGACCAGACCAGAGGAGAAAGGCATACATGACACTCACACTCATCCACTTTTATACTCGGCATGTGAACTGCATTGACGGCACCGCGAGCCTGCAGGCGAATCGACTGTTTGGGGCCCCTTAGGAGCCAGATTTGTGTTTCTTCGTGCAAGCTCAGCGGTGTTTATCTTGCGGTCCACATAACAAATATCAACATATTATACATCACAAAAATCTGCACACCACTCAGATTGTTGTGGTGTACATCATTATGCATAAAATTCACTTAGATGGAAACTACTATGAGTGATTTAAGTCAATGTTTACACTTTGCTGAAAGGGATTTTAGCCGTATTTTTACATATTTAATCAATCAATATTAATCCATGAAAAATATCAAACAAATGAGTAAATAGACGATAACTAAAAAGTTTATGTGGATATACTTTGAATAGGTAAATCAACCGTTCAGTGCAGAAAATGATCAGTGAACAGGCAATAGAAAACACAAATGATCCTAATTTGGACACGCGCAGTTCGACCACAAGGTTACACAAGGTGGAAAACATATGACTAGATTACACCAAGCTACACAAGGTGGCTCTTCAATGGGCCACGCATAACAATACACATAAACATGATCAATACAAAAGGTGGCACATTACCAGATGACCCATAAGGAGTGATATTTAAACAGAATCCTCAGAGACAAAACCCGATGAAATTGGTCTTTGGAAAAAACAAATACATCAGCTACACAAAGCAATAACCAAAATAGGAGGTGGCGCCTTGCCAGATGACTTGGGAGGAACGTTATTTGAACAAAGTCCTCCAAGACAAAAAAGTTATCAACTGATCCTATGCAGACATCATGATCAGTCAAAAGAAAAAGAAAAGAAAAGGCAGAAGACTTGCGAGGAAAGTTATTTAAACACAAATCCTCAGAGTCAGAACCTTAAGCTGGTCTTTACCAGATATACTCAAAAACGTCATGATCTACCAAAGAGGTGATATGACTCATGGGGAGTGTTATTTGAACATAACCCTCAGAAACAGAAAATCTGAATGAGTCTCTCATTGATAATAGAGGTTTGTTGTATAAACAGAGCTCCTCTACAATCAATAGATCCATCTACATCCAATGAACCAGTCTCTGGCTCTTGTCTTTGCCTTTACAACACACATTAGCAAAATAATCTACACATACATATCAGAAAATAGTGCGCTC
>CM060313.1:38218715-38221215 GCA_030674185.1 Monoplex corrugatus | reverse complement strand
GTAAGTGACCATAAAGATATGCAAAAGATTTGGGAAAAACTGAAAACAATGAAAAATGGGATCAAGTTGCCATCAATTCCAGTAAAGCTAGAAAACAACCCTTTACCACCTAGCTCACAGGAAAAAGCAGAAGCTTTTGCAGACATGTTTGCTGAGGTCTGTCGAGTAGAAGACTTCCTGCCTCTAGTAGAAATTATAGGGTACAGAAAGAAAAGACCGACGCATATAAGGATCCTGTTCCACATAATATGCACTACGTACATGCACCAATCACGCTCCAAGAATTAAAAGATGCCATTAAATCAATTCCAAATAAAAAGACATCAGTAGGATGCGATGCAATTTCCAATGAGATGTTGAAAAATTTACCAGAAAAAAAAAAAATTTTTGATCTTGCTACACAGTATGTTTCAAAAATGCTGGAACAGCGACAAACTGCCTTACAATTGGAAACAATCAATAACGGCAAACTGCCTAACAATTGGAAACAATCAATAACGGTTCCTGTACTAAAACCAGGTAAACGTAATACTGACTTGAAAAACTATAGGCCAATTGCAATAACATCGCACGTATGTAAACTAATGGAGAAAATAATTTCAAAGAAATTGATGCACTACTGTGAAAAGAATAAATATCACCAGCGAATCAGGCAGGATTTAGAAAAGGCAGGTCACCAGTGAAGCTCCTAACAAAACTAACCACTATTATCAAACAACAATTTGCAAGACGTCAATGTGTTTTAGCTACATTTTTTGATATCACTAAAGCATACGACCAAGTATGGCACTCCCAATTAATACTCAAATTGAAAAGTATTGGGCTGACGGGTCACATTTTTGATTTTTGATTATATCAAATGTTTCTTAGAAAAACGAGAATTTCAAATGAGGATTGAAAATGTGTATTCCACAAAACGACTTCTTCAAATGGGTATCCCTCAGGGATCCGTTATTGCTCCCCTTCTCTTCATGATATTATTGCATGACTTACCCAGTAACATTTCTAAACATGTAGTTTTAACTCAATATGCTGACGATTTATGCATGTGGATGAAGGTAAATATGAAAAGAAAAACTCCTTTGCGCTGTCTTAATTATACGCGTAAATGTTATCAATTAGAGCTTGATAAAAATACCACGATATATGGTAGAAAATGGACTGCATCTTTCTGTGTGAAAAACAAAGATGGTTTATTTAACAGTGGAGCTAACCCAGCAAATATTCCCACGTTCACACTGGGAGATACTCTTCTTCAGTATAGCGAGTCGATTAAATTCTTAGGAGTTTTCCTTACAGTGAAATTATCTTGGAATCAGCATATTGAATACTTATTAACAAAAGCTCAAAAAAGTTTAAATTTCTTGAAATAGTTCGCAGACATGGAGACAAGATACATCAACACTTGTTCATCTTTGTAAATCGTTTGTTAGATCTAAATTACTCTATGCCCAAGAAATCTTTTTCAGTGCACCGAAACACCTACTAACAAAACTGCAGAGCTTAGATTGTAAAGGTTTCAAACTTGCGCTGGGTCTTCCAATGCATGCCTCTTGTCTTCGCACATACAATTGTTGCCGCTTGATGAACAAAGGAAAGTCGCTTCTACTAAATTTCTGTTAAGAAACATCACCATAGAAAACAGCATCGAAACAGAGACAAAAGTATGATCAGATATCGACTTTCCAGAAAGAGCTAAATCAATATCCTCCCAGGTCACACTTGCAACATATACATCTGATGTTATGAAAGGCTCTGGAATTGATCTAGAAGTAGATCCTGTAACTTTGAGACCTCCCTTTTCACCAGTACCCAGTTGGGAACTTCAAACAGCACGATTTGACATACATCACACTGATTAAAAAAAGAAGATAATTTCAACTTGTTGGCAAGTCAAGTTAAATGTCATATAGAAGATTTTTATTCCGATCACTTGAAAGTTTACACTGATGGATCGATAACTGAAAGACAAGCAGGCTCAGCGTTTTTAATACCTGCACTAAAAATTAAAAAATCTTTCTATATAGGACTTGATAAATCTGTCTTTACCGCTGAACTCGTTGCAATCTTAATGGCTTTGAATTATATGACAAATCTTCCTAGGACAATTCCTCATGTACTTTTTTTTACGTTGATTCAAAATCTGTACTTCAAGCTCTTGAATTATCAAAATTACAAACAAGATCCGAAATGATATTGGAAATTACTCACTTGATTCATTGTTTATCCTTAAGAGGCATTGATATTACTTTCTGCTGGATACCATATCATAATTCTTTTCATTATAATGATATGGTTGATAGAGCTGCCAAACGGGGGGCAAAGAGCTCACCAGATTCAAATAATATACAGCTTTCCTTCTCATTACATGAGTGTTATACCTTAGTGGACACCTACGTATGGAAGCAGTTTCAAGATAAACAGAAAAAGAATGAAACATGTTACATGAACTTTGAAATTAGCAAAACTCCTAAGCAGTTTCCTGCCAGCAGAAATAGAC
>CM060313.1:38188715-38213715 GCA_030674185.1 Monoplex corrugatus | reverse complement strand
AAGACCTATTGATGCTTTGATTGATTGACTCATTGATTGAATTAATGATTGATTGATTTGGTTAATTTTTTACGTCGGCATCCACCTCAGGTGATATGGCGGACGGGGATAACTGTTCCAGAGAAGTGGGGGCAGGGGGAAGGGGGCTTATCTAATTCCATACTGACACCACCAGAACAACAATGATGTTAACATGGGACAGAAAGAAGGCCAGTTTTAATATATCACACCCCTAGATTCGAACCCACGACCATTAACGTGTGAATCCGACGCTCAACCAACTGAGGCCCGCCTATCGGTGTGTGAACTCTCTTCGCATTTAGCTAGCAGACCGCCTTGAGCCAGCGCAAAACCGAATACGCTGGCAAGGTCTTGAAACGGAACAGGGTGGGTGAACCTATGAAACACTACCGCCATGTCATTTCCAGAATGATTGGAGCATTAATCCTTTGACTCCTGCGCACAGAACATCAGACGCGCACGTTAAAGATCCTGTGTAAGTCGTGTCAGTGTCTGGTGGCCAATGGAATTATGAGAACACCCGGCACACAGGCTCATTTAAGACGAAGTATGCAGACTGTGCAGAAAGACTCTGCCTACGGAGTGCAGATAAAGCGACGTACATAGGGGAATCTGAGTAAAAAAAAAATCGGAGTGCTTAGAAGACAAACACACTACACACGCGCTCTCGCACGTTCACACACACACACACACACACACACACACACACACACACACACACACACACACACACACACACACACACACACACACACACGAACAGACTGCCATTCTCTCTCTCTCTCTCTCTCTCTCTCTCACACACACACACACGCACACACAGACTGACACACACACACACACACACACTCTCTCTCTCTCTCTCTCTCTCACACACACACAAACACACACACACAAACACACACACATGCACACACACACACATACACACACACACACACACACACACACACACACACACACACACACATACACACACACACTCAGACGGTACAGCCGAGAAAACGAAGCTGATATGGTATAGCTAGACGCAATGTCACACCACTAGCCTTTTGTTGGGAATACAAAGGACAGTGTATGTCTTGCTGTTTCATTACAGTTTTGATTTCCATCTTTGCAACAAGACTGTTTTATTCTCTCAGAATATCAGTTTATACGTGTCTATCTCTGGCTGCTTATTATTTTCTTTTTTTTTTGGTTTTTCTTTTGCAGAATTTCTCATATTGTTTATAACGACTTGAACAAAAGTATTCATTTCTGTTGCTTTTTTTGTTGTTTTCTTTTCTTTCTTCTTTATTTCTATCTATTGATTATTTTTTCCTTACAATTTACTAAAGAGAGCGTGTGACTTTAACAAAAGTATTCGTATCTGCTAATAGTTTTTCTTTTTCTTTTCTGTTCTTCTTTTTTTTTTTCTGTGTAATATTCTTTTTCTTACAATTTACCAGAGCGATCGTGTTTTTATGACGTCGACAGAGGCGTTCACTGTCCTCTCAGCACTGATTGTCTTTTCTGACAAAAACAAAACAAAGCAAAACAAAAAGCAAATTAAACAAAACAAAAAAAAAGAAACAAAGCAAAACAAAACAAAACAAAAACAAAAGCAAAAACAAAGCAAACAAAAACAACAATGTTATATTAAACAACTGTTTTAAAATCTCACCAAGCAATCAAAACCTAAACTAGTGGTGATAAAGAAAACTTTTCAGTTTCATGCAAAGTTGTTCATAATCCATCAGAAATGTGGCATACATGAAATTAATGTATATGTCTTATAGTATGTGAAGGACAATTCATTATCTTTGAGACAAAAACAACAACAAGCAAACAAACCAAACATTAACTAACAAAAGTAAAATACAAATTGGTCAAGCCATTTTAACAATCAATCTGTTTAAATAAATTACACTACCAATCAATTTTTTTTTTTATAAATCATACTGGCAATCTATCTTTTAAAATAAATAATATTAGCAATCATTCTCTTTTAAATAAATTATACTAGCAGTCATTCTCTTTAAATAGATTATGCTAGCAATCAATCAAATTATACTAGTAATTAATCTTTTTAAATAAATAATACTAACAGTCAATCTTTTTAAATAATTATATACTAGCGATCAGCCTTTTTAAATAAAATATAATAGCAATCCATCTTTTTTTGAATAAATCATACTACAGAAAATCTAAATCCCGCTCTTGTAGTCCCTGTGACCTTGAAAATAATTTGGTTGAACTGAAAGTTGATGTGTATCGATGACAATGGCTGATTGTCAAAACGGTGAAAACGGATTTTGAATATTCTCAGAAGTTCCTTCCCTCTCCCCACTCCTCCCCATTTCAAGACCTTGCCAGTTGCATAGGGTTTTGCGCTGGCCTGAGGAGTCTGCCAGATAGTTGCTGGCAGACTTGGGTGGAGTACACATGAGACTGTCTGAGAGTTATGAATCTTCTTGAACAAACTTCGAAACTTCAGAATTCCTGAAAATGGGTTATCCACACGCCTTCCTGAGAAAGTGCTTAGTTTAGGCGTTTCTTCATCTCTCGCTCTCATCTCTCGTCTCTCATCTCTCATCCTCTCTCTCATCTCTTTCTCTCTCTCTCTCTCTCTCTTCTCTCTCTCTCTCTCTCTCTCTCTCTTCTTTCTCTTCTTTCCTCTCTCTCTCCTCTCTCTCTCTCTATCTTCTTTCTCTTTCTTTCTTTCTTTTCTCTCTCTTCGCTCTCCTCTCTCTTCCTCTCTCTCTCTCTCTCTCTTCTTCTTCTCTCCTTTCTTCTCTTCTCTCTCTCGCTCTCTCTCTCCTCTCTCTCTCCCCTCTCTCTCTCTCTCGTCTCTCTCTCTCTCCCTCTTCTCTCTCCTCTCTCTCTCTCTCTCGCTCTCTCTCTCTCTCCTCTCTCTCTTCTCTCTCTTCTCTCCTCTCTCTCTCTCTCTTCTCTCTCTTCTTTCTCTCTCTCTCTCTCGCTCTCTCTCTCTCTCTTCTCTCTCTCTCTTCTCTCTCTCTCTCTCTCTCTCTCTCTTCTCTCTCCTCTCTCTCTCTCTCTCTCTCTCTCTCTCTTCTCTCCGCTCTCTCTTCGCTCTCCTCTCTCCTCTCCTCGCTCTCTCTCTCGCTCTCTCTCCCTCTCTCCCTCCTCTCTCTCTCTCCTCCTCTCCTCTCTCCTCGCTCCTTCTCTCTCTCTCTCCTCTCTCTCTCTCTCTCTCCTCTCGCTCTCTCGCTCTCTCTCTCTCTCTCTCTCTCCTCTCTCTCTCTCTCTCGCTCTCCTC
This sequence comes from Monoplex corrugatus, assembly GCA_030674185.1. Classification (NCBI taxonomy): domain Eukaryota; kingdom Metazoa; phylum Mollusca; class Gastropoda; order Littorinimorpha; family Ranellidae; genus Monoplex; species Monoplex corrugatus. The sequence goes on along the minus strand of CM060313.1, from coordinate 38,210,435 downwards.
TCTCTCCTTCTCTCTCTCCTCTCTCTCTCTCGCTCTCTCTCTCTCTCTCCTCTCTCTCTCGCTCTCCTCTCTCTCTCCTCTCCTCTCTCTCTCTCCGCTCTCTCTCCTCTCGCTCTCTCTCTCTCGCTCTCTCTCTCTCGCTCTCCTCTCCTCTCGCTCTCTCTCTCGCTCTCTCTCGCTCCTCTCCTCTCTTTCTTTCTTTCTCTCTCTCTGTCTGTCACTCTCTCTCTTCTCTCTCTCTCTCTTCTTTCTCTCCCTTTCTTTTCTCTCTCTCTGTCTCTCTCTCTGTCTCTCTCTTTCTTTCTTCTGTCTGTCTGTCTGTCTGTCTCTCTCTGTCTGTCTGTCTGTCTCTCCCTCTCTCTGTGTCTCTCCCTCTCTCTCTCTCTCTCTGTCTCTCTCAGTCTGTCTGTCTCTTTCTCTCTCTCTCTTTCTCTCTCTCTCTTTCTCCCTCTTTCTTCTCTCTCTCTTTTCTTTCTCTCTCAGTCTGTCTATCTCTCTGTATTTCTGTCTGTCTTTCACTCTCTCAATCTCTCTTTCTCTTTCTCTGTCTCTCTTTCTTCTTCTCTCTCTCTCTCTCTTCTTTCTCTCTGTCTTTCTGTCTCTCTTCTTTCTCTGTCTCTCTGTCTTTCTCTCTGTCTCACTATCTCTCTCTCTCTCGCTCTCCTCTCTCTCTCTCTCTCCTCTCTCTCTCTCTCTTTACCCCAGTTAATACGCCTGGACACACGCTGACCTGGGAGATCTGGAAAATCTCCATCCTTCCCTTTACCCACCAGGCGGGAGGTAACCAGAAAAGATCGAACCCTAGACATTCCGATTGGAAGTCTAACGTGTTACCCACCCGACGACTGCACCAGGAAAACTGAGCTATTTATTCAATATATTCTTCGTGAATACATACACAAAGGGAGTTTAGACACTGGCAAGTCTGCACACGTGTTGATCAAGGAGATCGGGTACAAAAGAACTCCACCTTTTACCCAATATACGTGAGGTACTCAGGAAGGATCGAACCCATTCCTTCCATTTGAAAGTCTGATGTTTTACCCACCTGAGTAGAAAGGCTGTCAATGTGTGCCAGTTAGTGGACACGGGAGAGACTAAGGGCGCGGGGGTGGGTGGGGGTGGGGGTGGGTTAAGGTGTGGATGGGGGTAGTGGGAAGAGGGTGTGGGATTTAATCTCATCGATCACCTCAATCACCAAAGCTGTCACCAAGGTAGCGAGCAATTCTCATCGTATTCAGTGCGATGCCGTCAAAAATTAATCAGCCATGCCGTCAAAAATTAATCATCAGACGACCTACAGAAAAATTAATGCCATCATTATTTTAGCATCTGCTTCTTCTAAATCGATCACCACAGAACATTTATGGTACATGGACCAGCATGAACCTTTACGGTAGATGGACCATCATGAATCTTTATGGTACATGGACCAGCTGAACCTTTACGGTAGATGGACCATCATAAATCTTTATGGTACATGGACCAGCATGAACCTTTAGGTAGATGGACCATCATAAATCTTTATGGTACATGGACCAGCATGAACCTTTACGGTAGATGGACCATCATGAATCTTTATGGTACATGGACCAGCATGAACCTTTACGGTAGATGGACCATCATGAATCTTTATGGTACATGGACCAGCATGAACCTTTACGGTAGATGGACCATCATGAATCTTTATGGTACATGGACCAGCATGAACCTTTACGGTGGATATGGACCATCATGAATCTTTATGGTACATGGACACAGCTTGAACTTTTACGGTAGATGGACCATCATGAATTTTTATAGTAGATGGACCAGCTTGAACTTTTACGGTAGATGGACCATCATGAATTTTTATAGTAGATGGACCACGAACTTAGGTAGATGGACCACATTATGTAGATGGCAGAACCATTATGGTAGATTGGTCAGCACACAACCATCATGGTAGATTGGTCAGCACACAACCATCATGGTAGATTGGTCAGCACACAACCATTATGGTAGATTGGTCAGCACAGAACCATTATGGTAGAATGGTCAGCACACAACCATTATGGTAGATTGGTCAGCACAGAACCATCATGGTAGATTAGTCAGCACAGAACCATTATGATAGATTGGTCAGCACACAACCATTATGGTAGAATGATCAGCACATAACCATTATGGTACATTGGTCAGCACACAACCATTATGGTAGATTGGTCAGCACACAACCATTATGGATAGACTAGACAGCACATAACCATTATGGATAGATTAACAGCACAGAACCATTATGATAGATTGGTCAGCACAGAACCATATGGTAGACTGGACAGCACAGAACCATTATGGTTAGATTGGTCAGCACAGAATCATTATGGTGGATTGTACAGCACAGAATCATTATGGTGGATTGTACAGCACAGAACCATATGGTGGATTGTACAGCACAGAATCATTATGGTGGATTGTACAGCACTGAATCATTATGGTGGATTGTACAGCACAGAACCATTATGGTGGATTGTACAGCACAGAACCATTATGGTGGATTGTACAGCACTGAATCATTATGGTGGATTGTACAGTACAGAACCATATGGTTAGATTGGTCAGCACTGAATCATTACGGTGGATTGTACAGCACAGAATCATTATGGTGGATTGTACAGCACAGAACCATATGGTGGATTGTACAGCACAGAATCATTATGGTGGATTGTACAGCACAGAACCATATGGTGGATTGTACAGCACAGAATCATTATGGTGAATTGTACAGCACAGAACCATATGGTGGATTGTACAGCACAGAATCATTATGGTGGATTGTAACAGCACAGAACCATATGGTGGATTGTACAGCACAGAATCATTATGGTGGATTGTACAGCACAGAATCATTATGGTGGATTGTACAGCACAGAACCATATGGTGGATTGTACAGCACATAATCATTATGGTGGATTGTACAGCACAGAATCATTATGGTGGATTGTACAGCACAGAACCATTATGGTGGATTGTACAGCACAGAACCATATGGTGGATTGTACAGCACAGAATCATTATGGTGGATTGTACAGCACAGAATCATTATGGTGGATTGTACAGCACTGAATCATTATGGTGGATTGTACAGCACTGAATCATTTTGGTGGATTGTACAGCACAGAATCATTATGGTGGATTGTACAGCACAGAACCATATGGTGGATTGTACAGCACAGAACCATTATGGTGGATTGTACAGCACAGAATCATATGGTGGATTGTACAGCACAGAATCATTGTGGTGGATTGTACAGCACAGAACCATAGGGTTAGATTGGTCAGCACTGAATCATTATGGTGGATTGTACAGCACAGAACCATATGGTGGATTGTACAGCACATAATCATTATGGTGGATTGTACAGCACAGAATCATATGGTGGATTGTACAGCACATAATCATTATGGTGGATTGTACAGCACAGAACCATATGGTGGATTGTACAGCACAGAACCATATGGTGGATTGTACAGCACAGAACCATATGGTGGATTGTACAGCACAGAACCATATGGTGGATTGTACAGCACAGAACCATATGGTGGATTGTACAGCACAGAATCATTATGGTGGATTGTACAGCACAGAATCATTATGGTGGATTGTACAGCACAGAACCATATGGTGGATTGTACAGCACAGAACCATATGGTGGATTGTACAGCACAGAACCATATGGTGGATTGTACAGCACAGAACCATATGGTGGATTGTACAGCACAGAACCATATGGTGGATTGTACAGCACAGAACCATTATGGTAGATTGGTCAGCGCAGAACCATTATGGTAGATTGGTCAGCGCAGAACCATTGTGGAAGACTGGTCAGCACAGAACCTTTATGGTATATTGACCAGCACAGAACCATTATGGAAGACTGGTCAGCACAGAACCATTATGGAAGACTGGTCAGCACAGAACCTTTATGGTATATTGACCAGTACAGAACCATTATGGAAGACTGGTCAGCACAGAACCATTATGGTATATTGACCAGCACAGAACCATTATGGAAGACTGGTCAGCACAGAACCTTTATGGTATATTGACCAGCACAGAACCATTATGAAAGACTGGTCAGCATAGAACCTTTATGGTAGACGGACCAGTTTGAACCTTTATGGTAGACTGGGCAGCGCCCAACCATTATGGTAAGTTGGTCAACAAGAACTTTTATGGTAGACTTTTTTCCACTGAACCATTATAGTAGACTGGTTAGCACTGAACCATTATAGTAGACTGGTTAGCACTGAACCATTATAGTAGACTGGTTTCCACTGAACCATTATAACGGATTAGTCAGCAGTCTGGAGTTTGTTCATGACGGAGTCATCACACTCAGACAATTCTACACACGCTGCACACAAATCTGTCAGCAAGTATCTGGCAAAATCCTGAGCTTGCACAAAACTCTATGTCCTGGCAAGGTCTTGAAATGGGAGGCGGGGTTGGGGGTGAGGTGGGGGGGGGTATGGGTACAGCTTTGATGGACTTATGCCACCAAAATGATGGAAATATCTGAGACAGATAGAAAACAGGCCAGTGTTTGATGTTGCGGGCCGGGATTGAACTCGAAATATCAGATCTTATTGAGTGTACCCGCTCTGTCAAAAGAGCCAACCGTCCGGCTAACCCACAAACCCTGCTATATGAGCATCACCTTACATCGCCTCTCTCCTTTGCCAGGATTGGCGGTTGGAGCTACGCTCGACGTCATATGTGACCTGCCAGCACGAAATCAGTCTTAAAGCATTTTTGGCATCTTCAGATATACATATGACTGGAAAGTGTACATTCTGCTAATTATTTTGGTTCTTATATAAAGCTTGTACTCAAAAAAACGTAGAAGTTAGGTATGTTTGAAGTCATTAAGTTGTATGACGGCCATTTTGAGAAGATGGCCTCTAAAGTTTTTGTGTACTCTCCTACACATTTTCCTTAAATTTCTTTATTTGGTGGCTTTGACCCAGTTTGTTTCTAATTTTACATGTCATTATCTGAAAGGTGCACCAAAGAGCTTTCCGTCAGTGTGTTACACGTGCGGGTACTGTACAGCTTACGGTTCGTAATAAGAGAAAAAATAGGTACTTTTGGTAGGAAATTGCATTCTTTCTTCTGCGATCAGTGCATTAAAATACCATTTTAAATTGATAAATGATTTTTTTTTTTCAAGAAAAAAAATTCTGTGGGGGATAGATTATAGTCTACAGAAATCAATTTTGAGAAAAAGTCAAAATACCCCAGATAAACCCTCAGTCACCTTTTCAGATCCTAGTGCTGTTCGACTGACTGCGAGTTAAGACTGATTTCGTGGTGGGAGGTCACATATGTCTTCTCCACGTCATACGATTGAGACATCTGTGGGCGACGTCCTTATCGCCAGACCACAGACTTCAGCGATGTTTTTAAAGTAGGAGGTGGGGGTGCGGCGTACGTCCCTTTCTTTTTTTTTTCTCCATCTCTCTTTCTCTGTCCTCCTTGCGGGAACGTAGATAATCAATTTGATTGTTGTTTGATCGCATAGGCTTTCATTTTCAGCTTAGTGGTTTTTGTCTTTTGTTAACGTTCGTTCTTTTGATATGCTATCGTTTGTCTTTGTCTGTCCATGGACTTGCGGTCAGCTAATAAGTAAACTAATGGGCTAGACCATGACTTGCACGGTGTTTGAAACCAAACAGGCTCCCTGCGATCATGGGCCTAAAGTGCGCCTATCTTGTCTTGTTTGAGTAAAAATGCGTTCATATTCTATTTTCGAGGTTTTTTTTGCTGGTCCCTAATACAGCACTAAGCTGACACCACCAAAGTGATGAAGCATTAACGTAGACAGCGAAAAGGCTAGCGTGTGTTGAAACTAGAACAGAACTCGAAAACTTCAGATCTAGAGTCTGTCTCTTCTCTACCAACAGAGAGAAAGAACAACCTTGTCGTGTTTTGAGCATCAGAAAGAGCCCTAAGAAGAAAGAGCCCTAAGAAGAAAGAGCCCTAAGAAGAAAGAGCCCTAAGAAGAAAGAGCCCTAAGAAGAAAGAGCCCTAAGAAGAAAGAGCCCTAAGAAGAAAGAGCCCTAAGAAGAAAGAGCCCTAAGAAGAAAGAGCCCTAAGAAGAAAGAGCCCTAAGAAGAAAGAGGCCGGAAATAGGCTAATGGCTATTATAGCCCTGTGTTAGGAGACCATATTCTGGGGTTTCAGACACATCAACCAACAAGTTTCATGTGTTTCTTGACCAGCGGATTTCCGTGTTCGTGTACGTACCAAAAATAGATGTTTCTGACAGCAATTTCTGCTTCTATCGAGAACTGCATCACCCACAGACACTCGTGTATAACAAACAATGGCCATTTCAAATGGAACTCCATGGCATTATGATCATCACGCCCATTCACCGTGAAATCACAAATCAGTAAGCAGGATGACAATTGTCCGCTAGTCTATGGCCATTCATTCCCTGATGTCTTGGTGACATCAGTATCAGTTTCTTCCTACCGTTTCTACGCAGGGAGTGAATCTAAGTTAGGGTCTTTGACGTCAGTGGCTCTTAAGGGCTGTCCCTGGAAAGCCATGGTGGATGTCACCTTAATGGAGGGTTTCTCTGTCTGGTTCCATGGCTGAGCGATTACTGTCACTAGTAGTGGAAGTTAGTAGGCAGTGACCTTAATAAATTGGATCAGAACAGGCACTGTTGAACTCCACCGCAGTGACCCAGCAAGCTGTGCAAAGTCTCATCCGGTGTGTGGCCTCATGGCAGCTTATCATCTCCGGATCACACGGGGTTTCCTGGCACTGGGACTGAGTGAATGATCTTGGGCTTGGGGTTGGTGGTGTGTTGTGAAGCTAATATACGCTCTGTGGGATCAACACCACTGAGGCGGCGCAGAAATTGGGAAAGAAAAGAGAAAAAAAAAAGCAGCAAACCATTCCAATATTTGCACAGTTCAGTTTCAGTTTCTCATGATGATGTCTCCGCGCCCGGAGTAAATTCCATATGCACTAACGTTACAGGTGATCATGGCACAAGCACATAAACCCGTGAGCTGGCCTGGTTCTGAGCTCGTACCTAGCCTATTTTTACCTAGCCTACATTTTTACTAGTATTGTAAAACGGCACAGAATAGCTGTTATTCAACAGAACATGAACAGGCAGAAGTAGAACGCAGGGCAGCAGGACTCCTCGTGAACCGCCTGCAGAATAATAATAATAATAATAATAATAATTACAATATTTATATAGCGCAAAATCTTGATAAAATCAAATTTAAGCGCTGAACATGCTCATCCATAATAGTCTCTTATTCTACATGAAGACTCACACCAGGCGATAAACGGCCGGCATGATTATTCATCTGCTGAGTCGACTGAAGACACCATCATCAATCTCTTGCTGGAATCTCAGCGTACGGTTCATTTTTGTCCAGCAGTAATTTTCTTCCTATCTCCTTGGGGGATGCTGGGGATTCTTTCAGTATAGCGTCCCCACCTTTTGGAAATTCTGTGTTAGAAATTTCCCCTTTTCTGTCACTCGCTTTGCTTCTGCCTTGCTCCTTTGCTGTCTGTCAGTTCTCCCTATCATTTTCTGCCTTGCTGGTCCATTCACCTGTACGTGTTTTATAAAACCTTCATACTTTCTTTTAGACTTGATAATTGGCTACATGTATTAAGTACATTAGGCGTAAATTTTCCGGCAAATGGCCTTTGTCAAGCGTACACAAGCGACAAAAAAGAAACAAATTCACATCATTCAGGATGAAAATCCTTTGTTCAAATTTTAGATATTCCCTTGCGAAAACACTGAAATATTATTAAACATATGGAATGCTTCTAGAGCGATCAGAACGTCCTGGAACCTAAATCTTGAAGTAAAAAATGCCATGTGATGTTAAAGTTTCTTGCAGGCCGTCAGTCCAGACCTTCCTTGGTCTGCCTCTCGCTTTAAATCGTTAAAACCTTTTGTTATATATTACATGAGGCACTGCTGTTGTAGTTATGTTAAACCTTCATCAAAAACCAACAAACAAACTAGAAACACACAGTAGTAGAAAGCGAACGCATATTTGATTTAGGAAAGAATACAGGGACACATTTTCAACAAGAAGGAAAGAAATAAACGAAACTTTATACAAAAACAACAATAACAGAACTTCTCTGATATTTCATCGAGCTGGAGAAAATAAAAACAAACAGACAGACAAACAAACAAACATACAAACAAACAAACAAACAAACAAACAAACAACAACAACAACAAAACCTGGTAAGACGGTTTACGAGTCAGTTTCAGTTTTTCAGTTTTTACGTCGGCACCCACCTCAGGTGATATGGCCGACAAGGATAACCAACTCAGGGAAGTGGGGGAAGGGGGACTTATCTAATCCTATACCGACACCACCAGAACAACAATGATGTTAAATTGGGACAGTGAGAAGGCCGGTTTTAATGTAGCGCACCCCTGGATTCGAACCCACAACCATTAGCATGTGAATTCGACGCTCAAACAGTTGAGCTACTGAGGTCCGCACGGTTTCCGAGAACTTCAGTCCATGTGTAAAGGAGCGCTATCTCTGATAATGAGCAGTGGCTAGTCCTTCTTTTGCGTGTCTGTGGTTCTATTCTGTCTTTTGAGATCTCGCCCACTGTGTGCGAGCATTCGCGCGGGTCTGTATACCTGTATGATTAAATGTGGTGGAATCTATAGCAGCCAGAGAGAGTAAACAGGACTGCCACGCAGAATGCCAGTGTTTCGGAACCTTTCAGCCTGTCTCCATTACACCGTAAGTTTTTTGGCCAGTGCTTCGATTTTTGATGCAGATTTGTGGGTGGAGTGTGTGTGTGTGTGTGTGTGTGTGTGTGTGTGTGTGTGTGTGTGTGTGAGAGAGAGAGAGAGAGAGAGAGGGGGGGGGGGGCGAGAGAGAGAAGAGAGAGAGAGAGAGAGAGAGGAGAGAGAGAGAGAGAGAGAGTAGTTGTATAAACAGTCTTACAATTTCTATTTGATTCTGTGCTTCAGAAGGTAAATTTGTCTGGTTTGGCGGTTCTTCTGTTAATCTTGTTCTTCCTTGTTTTCTCTTTTTCTTTCTTTCTCTCTGTCTTTCTTTCTATTTTTCTTTCTTTCTTTCTCTTTTTCTTTCTTTCTTTCTTCATTTTCCTGGGGTGGGTGTGAGTGGGTGTCGGTTTTTGTTGTTGTTATTGCTGTTGTTTTCTTTTTTTGTTTTTTGTTTGTTTGTTTGATTGATCGATTAGTTGGTTTGGTTTTGATGTCGTTGTTTTGCTTCTTATGTTTATTTGTTTGTTTGCTTGTTCGTTTCTTTGTTTGTTTTAACACTCCGATTTCCCCGATGCGTGTGTATGTAGTTTGTTTCGCCCACACTGTGCAAGCGATATCTTGCTGCATAGCCTGCATATCCACTCTTCATTTTGATAGTTATTCATGCTGGACGCTTTTATATTTCTGACAAGACTTACAGGATTATTTAACGTACATATTTGATTTCTGGAATTTGGAGTTTGTTCAAGAGGGTCTCGTCGCACTCGGATAATTCCATATGCGCTCCACCGAAATCTGTCAGCAACTATCTGGTAGACTCTCAGAGCCTGTGTAAAACCATATGCACTGGCACCGTCTTGAAATGGGGTGGGGGAGAGGGACACTGAAACACACTGAGTTGACACCATTTGATTTCTGCCTGTGTATACTACACAACAACATCATCATCATCATCATCATCATCATCATCATCATCATCATCATCATCATCATGTGCCCTGCCTCATGGCGTTGGCGATCATGGCCCTCCACACGAATCTATCCCCTGTCGCTGCAAGTACATCCCCCACCCTCTCCGTTCTCAGCCACCCAGTAAGTCCGTCCAATATTTTCTCCCTGGGTCTACGGGATGTTCTCGTTCCGCTCCAGCTTTCCTGTTGTGACCAGGTGCTCTAATTCCCCTTTCCTCATAAAACGTGTACTACACAGGAAGAGGATTTAGGCACTGGCAGGTTTACAAGGATGCTGACATGGGTGATGTGAGAAATCTCCACCATACTTCATGGGATATGTGAGAAATCTCCACCACCCTTCATAGGAGATGTGAGAAATCTCCACCACCCTTCATGGGATATGTGACAAATCTCCACCACCCTTCATAGGAGAAGTGAAGTGAGAAATCTCCACCACCCTTCATGGGAGATGTGAGAAATCTCCACCACCCTTCATGGGAGATGTGAGAAATCTCCACCACCCTTCATGGGAGATGTGAGAAATCTCCACCACCTTCATGGGAGATGTGAGAAATCTCCACCACCCTTCATGGGGAGATGTGAGAAATCTCCACCACCCTTCATGGGAGATGTGAGAAATCTCCACCACCCTTCATGGGGAGATGTGAGAAATCTCCACCACCCTTCATGGGAGATGTGAGAAATCTCCACCACCCTTCATGGGAGATGTGAGAAATCTCCACCACCCTTCATGGGGAGATGTGAGAAATCTCCACCACCCTTCATGGGAGAAGTGAGAAATCTCCACCACCCTTCATGGGAGATGTGAGAAATCTCCACCACCCTTCATGGGAGATGTGAGAAATCTCCACCACCCTTCATGGGGAGATGTGAGAAATCTCCACCACCCTTCATGGGAGATGTGAGAAATCTCCACCACCCTTCATGGGAGATGTGAGAAATCTCCACCACCCTTCATGGGGAGATGTGAGAAATCTCCACCACCCTTCATGGGAGATGTGAGAAATCTCCACCACCCTTCATGGGAGAAGTGAGAAATCTCCACCACCCTTCATGGGAGATGTGAGAAATCTCCACCACCCTTCATGGGAGATGTGAGAAATCTCCACCACCCTTCATGGGAGATGTGAGAAATCTCCACCACCCTTCATGGGGAGATGTGAGAAATCTCCACCACCCTTCATGGGAGATGTGAGAAATCTCCACCACCCTTCATGGGGAGATGTGAGCAATCTCCACCATCATTCATGGGAGATGTGAGAAATCTCCACCACCCTTCATGGGAGATGTGAGAAATCTCCACCATCATTCATGGGAGATGTGAGAAATCTCCACCACCCTTCATGGGAGATGTGAGAAATCTCCACCACCCTTCATGGGAGATGTGAGAAATCTCCACCACCTTCATGGGAGATGTGAGAAATCTCCACCACCCTTCATGGGAGATGTGAGCAATCTCCACCACGCTTCATGGGAGATGTGAGAAATCTCCACCACCTTTCATGGGAGATGTGAGAAATCTCCACCACCCTTCATCTGGAGATGTGAGCAATCTCCACCACCCTTCATGGGAGATGTGAGAAATCTCCACCACCTTTCATGGGAGATGTGAGAAATCTCCACCACCCTTCATCTGGAGATGTGAGCAATCTCCACCACCCTTCATGGGGAGATGTGAGCAATCTCCACCACCCCTCATGGGGAGATGTGAGCAATCTCCACCATCATTCATGGGAGATGTGAGAAATCTCCACCACCCTTCATGGGAGAAGTGAGAAATCTCCACCACCCTTCATGGGAGATGTGAGAAATCTCCACCACGCTTCATGGGGAGATGTGAGCAATCTCCACCACCCTTCATGGGGAGATGGAGAAATCTCCACCACCCTTCATGGGGAGATGTGAGAAATCTCCACCCTTTACCCACCAGGCTGTGGGTACCTAGACAGGATCCAACCCCAGACCTTTCGATTGGAAGTCCATCATCTTACCCACTGGACCATCCCTCCCATTAGATTAACCCTTTGACTACTGCACCCTGTCCACCAGCATCCTGCATTGTCAACCATGCTAGCAAAGCAAAAAACCTAACCGTTTGACTCCATAACCCTATCCACCAACTCAAAAACTTAACCCTTTGACTCTCTCACTCTATCCACCAGCTCAAGAACTTAACCTTTGACTCCCTCAGTCTATCCCCCAGCTTCCTGCAGGAAGCTGGTGGGTAGGGTGAGTGAGTCAAAGGGTTAAGTTTTTTGCAGTTGGTGGATAGAGTGCGGGAGTCAAAGGGTTGATATGTTCTGTTTGATCGCTTGTTTCCTGTTTAGTTATGTTATGTAACTGAATGTCTTGCTCTGTTATGAACTATCGCCCATTGATCTGCAAGGGTGCAAACAGACGACTGCAACTTCTAGTTTGTCTTTGATCAAAACACATCGCGTTTTGTCGTGGCTAAGTTTACATGATTTCATAGACTCTGCCATCCATAGGCAATCATCGAGCATTCCAAAGCGTCAAATATCCTTTTTTGTTTTGTTTTTTTTGAAATCGTGTTGTCCCATTTGTTAAACTCAACAACAACTGCAGTGATTTGTTCGAAAGCCAAATCGACGTCATACATTTTGGCATTTTACTTTATTTACACTTCATATGTTTCGGCATTTACCTTTATTTACACGTCATACCTTTTGGCGTTTCACTTTATTTATACGTCATACATTTTGACATTTTACTTCATTTGCATTCCCCGGTGGGGATGCCAAGGGCTCTTTCAGTATAAATAGTATCCCCACTTTTTGAATGCTCTGTGCCAGACATTTACTATTTTTGTCAGTCCCTTTGTTTCTGCCTTGTTCCTTTGCTTTCTGTCATTTCTTTCTATCATTTTCTATTCACCTGTATGTTTTCGATAAAGTCTTACGTACTTTCTCTTAGGACTGGGTACATATCATTCATTTCTCCCTGATGGATAAAAAGGCATGATAAAAAATAATATTGTTATTATCATACAGATCTGATTCACGAGAAGAACGCTGGGACTTTTTTTTTTATCATGCAACTGCTGATTGGTTAATATCGTCAACATTAACAACAATTAATATCGTCAACATTAATCAATCATCTGCGGGACATTTTTTTTTTCTTTTAGCATGCAACTACTGATTGGTTGATATCGTCAACATTAACCAATCATCTGCCAACCAAGACTTAAATGCAGACACGATGCTGGGATTGTCTGCTATTATTCATTTAGCGAGAACAGAATACTATATTTTCTGTGATGGCCTTTATATAAACTAGGCAATGAACGAGCGTCACTTTGCTTCATCGCATATTCTTTACATTTAATTGAATCGTCACGGTATCAACCAGACTGGAAGGTTCATGTTGGAGATGTTCATGGTTTTCATTTAGTCATCTACTTCCTTTCCCTGTGGGGATGCCGGGGGCTTTTTCAGTATAAATAGTATCCCCGCAGTCTGGAAATTCTGTGCTTGAAATTTCATATTTTTTGTCACTCTCTTTGTTTCTTTCTTCCTCTTTTGCTTTCTGTCATTTCTTCCTATCATTTTCTGCCTTGCTGGTCCATTCACCTGTATCTGTTCAATTAAGTCTTACGTACTTTTTCTTAGGATTGATAACTGGGTACATTATTAAGTGCAGTTTATCTGTTCAATTAAGTCTTACGTACTTTTTCTTAGGATTGATAACTGGGTACATTATTAAGTGCATTTTTGGCTCCAGGGAGATGAGATATGCAGAAGCAATTCTGGGTAATTTAGTCCCGTTTTTAGATAATTATGTTTTGGTGTCCTCAGGTATGCTTAAAGTTGTGTGTTTTGTTAAATCCCCTGTGCAATAAATTGGATGGAGTGGTCAACGTCAGGGTCATGTCTTTAGATAATGTGCGCAAATGCATTGAAATGTGTATTCAATTTCCTTTTCTTTTCTTTTTTTTTTTCCTGTTGAAGTTTTGTATATTTTGAAACGATTATAACCCTGGTATGGTTCTACACAGTCAGATGGGCTTTAAACAACAATAACAGTAACAATCTGCCTCGTGTTGTATGTGCTTGCGTGTGTGTGTATGTGCGTGTGTGTGTGTGTGTGTGTGTGTGTGTGTGTGTGTGTGTGTGTGTGTGTGTGTGTGTGTGTGTGTGTGTGTGTGTGTGTGTCTGCGTGTGCATGTCACGTGTGTTTGTGCGTGCGCGTATAGATACGTGTCTAATCGTATAGACTGTAAATGTGTGCATGATTCAGTTGAGGCAGATCTATGCTTGTCCACCATCACCGATAACCTCTCCCTTGACACAGAGGTCGACAAGAGGATCGGGAAGGCAGCCACAACACTAGCCCGCCTCACACAAAGGGTGTGGACAAATCCCAAGCTGACCACAAAGACAAAGATGGCTGTATACAACGCCTGTGTCCTCAGCACCTTGCTGCATGGCAGCGAGGCGTGGACCACGCATGCTTATCAGGAGAAAAGGCTCAATACCTTCCACCTGAGAAGCCTACGGCGCATACTTGGCATTTCCTGGCAAGACAAGGTGACCAACACCGAAGTCCTAACCTGCGCTGGCCTCCCAACCATGCATACCATGCTGAGACAGCGTCGGCTGCGCTGGTTGGGCCACGTTCGCCGCATGGAAGATGGTAGCATCCCAAAAGACATCCTTTATGGTGAGCTTGCCACAGGGCAGAGAAACATTGGCCGCCCACAGCTGAGATACAAAGACGTTTGCAAGCGTGACATGAAGGCGCTTGAGATCAACACTGAGTCCTGGGAGGACCTTGCAGACGACCGCAACAGCTGGAGAACTACTCTCAAGAAACAGCTGCAGATTGGTGAGGACAAACTGTCAGCTGCTGCAGCAGAAAAGCGAGTTCGCAGAAAAGGGATGACAGCCAACAGATCAGCATCAGCATACACATGCGACCGCTGCGACAGAGACTGCCTCTCTCGCATTGGTCTCTACAGTCACAGGCGACGCTGCTTGGACCAAGCAGACAGCCCATCTAGACATTAGAACGGATTTACTTTGTCCATGGTCAGTCATGACCGAGGGAGGCCTACTACTATGCTTGTTTATTCTCTCACACTCTACAGACACACACAAGACGTCTGCCGTGAAAATATTGACGACCAAATATCAACTGATCATCTACTGGCTCGGTCTGAGATATGTGTGTGTGTGTGTGTGTGTGTGTGTGTGTGTGTGTGTGTGTGTGTGTGTGTGTGTGTGTGTGTGTGTGTGTGTGTGTGTGTGTGTGTGTTCGTTCGTTATTTCTTTTAATGTCTATTCACATATGTGCTTTTAGATGAAAAAAAAAGTTCATAAATGAATAAACTCTGTGTGTGTGGTGTGTGTGTGTGTGTGTGTGTGTGTGTGTGTGTGTGTGTGTGTGTGTGTGTGTGTGTGTGTGTGTGTGTGTGTGTGTGTTTGGTTTAATTTTTCCTTTTTTTTTTTTATCTAGTATTTGATGTTCGGCCCATCCTACTGATTGTTTGTTCAGTTATTGTTATTGTTATTTTTATTTAAATCCCCACCGACTGCGTAAAGCCATATACGCTCTGTAACTGTTTCAAAACATACAATAACGTCAGCAGGAAACTATTACATGTTTTGAAACAATTATAGCACTGATGTAGAAAAAGGAAAAGAAAATGAAGTACACATATCAATGCATTCGGGCACATAATCTAAGAAGATGCCCCTGGCGTTGACCACTCTGTCCAATTTATCACACAGGAGATTTAAAACACGAACCTGAAGACAAATTTAAACATAACTAAGGACACTGAAGCATGTATATGTATATATAAACGGACCCTAATTACGTAAAAATGCTTCGGCACATTTCTCAAGAGCCAAAAAATAATGCACTTACATACACATACAATTGTCAATATTAATAGAAAGTACGTAAGACTTTATCGAACACATACAGGACCAGCAAGGCAAAAAATAATAGAAATGACTGAAAGCAAAGGAACAAGGCAGTAAGAGAGAGAGAGAGAGAGAGAGAGAGAGGGAGAGAGAGAGGGAGAGAGAGAGGAGGAGGAGGAGGAGAAGGAAATTTCTAGCACAGAATTTCTAGACTTTGGGGATATGGGGATACTATTTATACTAAAAGAACCCTCCGAATCCCCATGAGGGAAAGTTTGTTCAATTACAGCCTATGGTGTTCAGTCGTTTGAAACTAACTCCTTTCAGTTACAGCCAGTTAGGTTTAGTTATCTGAAAGTAACTCCATTCAGTTACAGAGCCAATCCGATTCAGCAGTTTGAAAGTAACCAAGATCACTTATTTGCACAGTTGATTAGAGCGCTGTGCTGATCACGCAAAAGTCGTGGGTTCGACCCCCATGCGGGCCGTTGATTTTTATTTACTGTCTTCACCTGAGGTGGACACAAGATGATCATTCATTAGGAAGATTAGGAAAAGACAGGCAACCTCTATAGGCCATTTTATGAGGAAAGGGGAATTAGAGCACCTGGTCACAACAGGAAAGGTGGAGGGAAAGAGAACACCTGGTAGACCAGGGAGAAAACATTGGTCGGACTTGCAGAGTGGCTGAGGACGGAGAGGATGGAAGATGTGCTTGTGGCAGCAAGGAACAGATACTTATTGAGGGTCATGATCGCCAACGCCATGCGGCAGGGCACTTGATGATGATGATGATGATGTCTTCACCTAGTTGATAGACTGCTGGAGGCTTTGTGCATTGATTGGGGGAAAGGGGGGGGGGGGGAGGGGTCTTTCTGTCATGCGAGACGAATTTATACAAAATAGCTAGTTGAGTTGTGATTCTCATACCTTTTAATTATCTATTTATTTGCTTCATATATATCTTCCTTTTTTTGTTGAAGATAAGACACACATGTCATTTACAGTGATAGGCTGATAAAATATAAATAATTATACCATACAGACTAGGTAACAGACAAAACATAGGCTTGGTAGGGCCTCAGGACCTGGCCAGCCTATAGGCTTGTGTGCAGGCTTAAGGAGTATCAGAAGAAGAACGACGATATATTAATAAGATTTCTTTGCGAAATGAGTGGCAGGTCTATTGCAGACAAGCAAGGGTGTTTGCAAACCATCGATATGATAACCTAGCTACGTGACGTCACACGGGTCCTTCCAGTTGACGATAATGTACAGATATAGTGACCTTCACAGTGCTCAAAACTCTTACAATTCCACGATAGAAAAGTCAATGAAATATATATGTAATACATGGTCACTAGTTTTGACCTCGTTTACATGGTCAGACAACATGTGGCGATGCATGTGTTTCATTTGTATTCTTTTTTTCTTTCTTCTTCTTCGCTCTCTTTCTCTCTCTGTGTGTCTATGTATGTGTGTGTGTGTGTGTGTGTGTGTGTGTTGTGTGTGTGTGTGTGTATGTGTGTGTGTGTGCATGTTGTGGGAGAAAGAGAGAGAGAGAGAGTCTGTGTGTGTGCGCGCGCGCGTGTGTGTATGTGTGTGTGTGTGTGTGGTGTGTGGTGTGTGGTGTGTGTGTGTGTGTGTGTGTGTGTGTGTGTGTGTGTGTGTGTGTGTGTATTCCATCTATATCTGTTTTGGCTCCTGCCGTTTATTATCCACATTGGTGGTCAGACTGTATCTCTTCTTATATGGACGACCATGTAGACATTCTGCATCTTATTGCATGGTACCATGGTTTGTTAGACTTTAGAAGTATAGGTTTTCTCATCGGGTCACCATGCTTTTAGCCTATAGCCAAAAGCCCTTCCTTTGAGCGAATGAGACAGCGCTTTGGGCGGCCCTTGTTCTCGTGAAGGCTCTTTCAAAGGACATACAAGGTATTCTTTTTAGGGACGGCCTTGCAAAGTACCACACCACCGTATCTCATAGAAACCATAACCAGCTGATCAGGGACTTCTTATTTGTGAAGGTGATGATGATGATGGAGTCTCATGGTGATCCGACAGATAGATAGGCATACTAATCCTTTATTGCCTAGCATTGTTATTGTCGTTTAAAGCCCAACCGACTGCGTAGAGCCATATCAGGGCTATAACCGTTTCAAAACATACAAAAATTCAACAGGAAAAAATAAAGAAAAGAAAATTAAGTACATATATCAATGCATTCGCGCACATAATCTAAGGACATGTCCCTGGCGTTGACCACTCCATCCAATTCATCGCACAGGGGATTTAAAAAACATACCTGAATACAAAATTAAGTATACCTAAGGACACCAAAACATGTCTAAAAACGGGCATAAATTACGTAAAGTTACTTCCGCATATCTCACCTCCCTATAGCCAACAATGCACTTAATACATGTACCAACTATCAATCCTAAGAAAAAGTACGTAAGACTTTATCGAACGCATCCAGGTGAATGGACCAACAAGGCAGAAAATGATAGGAAGAAATGACAGAAAGCAAAGGAGGAAGAAAGAAACAAAGAGAGTGACAGAAAATATGAAATTTCAAACACAGACTTTCCAGATTGAGGGGATACTATTTATACTGAAAGAGCCTCCGGCATCCCCACGGGGGAAATTGCCTAGCATGGGTCTTCATGTCAAGTGCAATATCTATTTTGAAGTCACATGTTCTTCTACAGGTGCTGCATCGAAAGGGGTTATGTGTGGCCTTGGGTTCTTTTGATTGATTGATTTGATTTAAGTTTTTATGTCGACACCCACCTCAGGTAATATGGCCGACGGGGTTAACCATCCCAGGCAAATGGGGGAAGAGAGGACTTATTGAATCCTACACTGATGCCAGCAGAACAACAATGATGTTAAGATGGGACAGCGAGAAGGTCAGTTTTAATGTAGCGCACCCCGGGATTCGAACCCTCAACCATTAGCATGTGAATCTGACGTTCAAACCAACTGAGGTACTAGGGCCCGCTTAATGGGACAGTGAGAAGGCCAGTTTAAATGTAGCACACCCCGGGATTCGAACCCTCAACCAATAGCGTGTGGATCCGGGGTTAAACCGGTTAACTGAGCTATTGAGGCCCGCTTTGGGTTCTGCTTCCGCCGATCCCTTTTCCGTTGAAAGCAGCAGCTGTTCTGCGCCGTTTAAACATACGTTTGCCCTGCCTACCCTGCTATTGCCAGATTTACTCCAGTGCGTAAAATGTCTTCCCACTTGGTGATGACATTACAGGTCATGAGGTTGGCCCTCACAATATCCTTGTATCACTTTAGTGGTTTTTCCTTTCCCCGTGGGAATGCCGGGGGCTCTTTCAGTATAAATAGTATCCTCTCCTTCTGGAAATTCTGTGCTAGAAATTTCCTCTTTTCTGTCACTTTCTTTGTTTCTGCCTTGTTCCTTTGCTTTCTGGCATTTCTTGCTACCATTTTCTGCCTTGCTGGTCTGTTCACCTGTGTGTGTTCGATAAAGTCTTACGCACTTTTTCTTAGAATTGATAATTGAGTACATGTATTGAGTGCATTTTTGTCTCTAGGAAGGTGACATACGCGGAGGCAATTTTAGGTAATTAAGGCCCGTTTTTATATGTGTTGGTGTTCTTAGGTATGCTTAAATATGTATTCAGGTTTGTTTTTTAAATCCCCTGTGCGATAAATTGGACGGGGTGGTCAACGCCGGGGGCATGTCCTTAGATTATGTGCGCGAATGCATTGGCATGTGTACTTACGAGTAATTTTCTTTTCTTTTCTGTTCTTTTCCTGTTGAAGTTTTGTGTTTTGAAATGGTTATAGCCCTTATACGGCCCTACGCAGTCGGCTGGGCTATAAACGACAATAACAATAAGAAGTGATGTTTTCCTTGTCACAGTGTCCTTGCTTCAGCTCTCCATACAGAAGCATCTTTTACATGCAGTTATCTTCCATGCGGACAACGTGTCCTGTCCAACTAAGTTGGTATTTGACGAAGAAAAATGTTACACTTGGCAATCCACGCGTCTGCAGAGCTTGAATGTTGGACACTCGTTCTTGACACGTGAAGTTGCAGACTCTGAGCAGACATCCGCTGTGGAACTGTTCCAGCAGCTGAACGTACTGTGGGTAGATCGTCCAGGTCTTTACAAAAGTGCAGAAGAGTGCTCAAGACTACTGCTCTGTACACAGCACTCTTAAGTGGCAAGCCTGATACCACGGTCCTGCTACAACCTCTTGGTCAACCGTCTGAAGGCAGAGCTAGCATGACACCACCTCAGCATCAAGAAAACCATTGCTGCTCACTGCCCTGCTTGAGTAGTAGAACATGGGTGCAGTCTTGATCCTTGTGATTGCTGTGGCAATGGGAAATAATGAAGCACCGGAAGACTAAGATGACGCTGGCTAATTCTTCAGGATAAGCCTGGCTTATTTCTCGATAATGGAAAGCCATCCACCTTCTGCCATCTGCGACCGGCTGGGGAGAGGATGGTGGCCCCACTTGATGATAGCCTTTCCCAGAAAAGTAGCTCAGTAAGGGACTCGAATCTTTGAAGATCAGAGTAAAAGTCTGATGTACTTCCATACCAATTGACCTAATCGAGATCTATTTCGTCATAGATCTTTCTTTTGTATTTTTTCCCCTTATTTCTATGATCTGACTTTGTTCTTGTTTTTTTTTTTTTTTTGAACTCTCTCTGTCTCTCTCCGTCTCTCTGTCTGTTTCTCCGTCTCTGTCTCTCTCTGTCACTCCTTCTCTCCCCCTCCCCAATCTCTCTCTCACTCTCTGTTTGTCTGTCTCTGCCTCTGTCTGTCCACCTGTCTGTCTGTCTGTCAGTATGTCAGTCTGTCAGTCTGTCTGTTTCTGTCTCTGTCTCTCTGTCTCTGCCTCTCTCTCTCTCTCTCTCTCTCTTTCCTCTCTCCCTCTTTATCTCTCTCTCCCTCCTTCCATCCATCTCTCTCTCCCTCCTTCCATCCATCTCTCTCTCTCTCTGTCTCCTTCTCCACCCTCCCTCCGAGCACTCTCTTACTTTCTGTCTGTCTGTCTGTCTTTCTCATTCTCTCTCTGTCTCTGTGCCTCTGTCTGCCTGTCTGCTGTCAGCCTACCTGTCTGTCTGTCTGTCTGTCTTTGTTTCTGTCTCTGTCTGTCTGTCTCTCTGTCTCTCTCTCTCTCTCTCTTCTCTTTCTGTTTCTCTATTTCTCTCTCCCACTTCTCTGTCTCTCTGTCTGTCTGTGTCTCTCTCTGTCTGTCTGTCTGTATGTCTGTCTGTCTGTCTCTCTCTCTCCTTCTCTTTCTTATTGCTGCCGATATATGGCGCTAGTGTATGTGTGTGCGTGAGAGAGACAAAGAGTGCAAATCAAAACATTTAGTCACGCAAGGGTTCTATCGTTAGATCTCATTAAATCTTACAGATAGTTCTTGCTGTTGTGTACGTACAATATGTGTATATCAAAAACAGATGGACGTAACACTTGCAATGTCAAAGAAGTTAGAATAAGAATGAATTCTAACAAAATGTTGATATCTATATATATATATATATGTCAATTGACCAAGCGCTTTACAAAATAATGCATGAGAGACTAAGGTAGACGCGTGAAAAGCAAATACATATCAACAGATTACAATAACAATGAAAACAGTTCTGTATAAGAATAATAGTAGGGAAATCAATAATATGCATGTATACGTATGTATGAAATTTACGACACTGAAAAAATCCCCAAAGATGTGTCAAAATCAATTTTCATTGCACTTCCAAAGAAGACAGGGCTATAGAATGCGAACTTCATCGCACAATCAGTTTGATGAGTCATGTAACAAAACTCCTGTCGAGAATAATCATGATGAGGACAAGGAATAGAATCAAAAGAGAATAGCAGAAGAACAGTGTGGATTTGTGGAAGGGAAAGGAACTATTAATGCCATATACATCCTAAGAACTATCATAGACAGGTCAATTGAGATTAACAAGGATTTGTATTTATGCTTTGTTAACTATACCAATGCTTTCGATCGGGTAAGACATGAAGAACTGATCAACTAATTGGAGAGAC
>CM060313.1:38143715-38178715 GCA_030674185.1 Monoplex corrugatus | reverse complement strand
CCCCCCCTCTCTGGCTTTTGTCTCTCCATCGCTCTCTCAATTCTCTTTTCTAGTATTACTTTCAGGCAGATATGTAGCTAAGAAACGGGAGTTTGCGAAATGACTTTAAGCTTATACATTTCTAGTTTTTCTACCGTTGGAAAGTAAGATGGCACTATCATTTTTAGGTAATAACTTCTACCGTTGACAAGTTAAAGTACCATTATCTTTTTTGGCTAATATATGATAATAAATTCTGCCGCTGGAAGGTTAAAGTGTTATTATCTCTTTTAGCTGATAACTTCTACCTTTGACAGGTAAAGTAGCATTACCTTTATTACATAATGAATAAATAATAAATTCTACTGTTGGAAGATACTGTGTCCTTCTCATTTTTAGCTAATAACTTTTACCGTTGACGAGTAAAGTATCATTGTCGTTTTTGGCTGATAAATAATGATAAATTCTACCGTTGGAAGGCAAAGTGTCAATGAACTTTTTTTTAGCTAATAATTTCTACTGATGACGAGTTAAAGTATCATTATCATTTTGTGCTAATATATAATAATAAGTTCTACTGTTGGAAGGTCAAGTGTCATGATCTCTTTTAGCTAATAACTTCTACCGTTGACATATAAAGTATCATTACCTTTTTAGATAATAAATAAATAAATTTTACTGTTGGAAGGTACTGTGTCATTCTCATTTTTTAGCTAATAACTTGACATATAAAGTATCATTACCTTTTTAGATAATAAATAAATAAATTTTACTGTTGGAAGGTACTGTGTCATTCTCATTTTTTAGCTAATAACTTAACATATAAAGTATCATTACCTTTTTAGATAATAAATAAATAAATTTTACTGTTGGAAGGTACTGTGTCATTCTCATTTTTTAGCTAATAACTTGACATATAAAGTATCATTACCTTTTTAGATAATAAATAAATAAATTTTACTGTTGGAAGGTACTGTGTCATTCTCATTTTTTAGCTAATAACTTAACATATAAAGTATCATTACCTTTTTAGATAATAAATAAATAAATTTTACTGTTGGAAGGTACTGTGTCATTCTCATTTTTTAGCTAATAACTTCTATCGTGAACAAGTTAAAGTATCTTTACCTTTTTAGATAAAAAATAAATGATAAATGTTACCGTTGGAAGATAAAGTGTCATTATCCTTTTAAGCCAATAACTTTTACTGTTGACAAGTTAAAGTATCATTACCTTTTTTGACTAATAAATAATAGTAAATTTTACCGTTCGAAGGTAAAGTGCCATTATCTTCTTTTTATTTAGTTAATAATGTCTAATGTTAAAGTAGTATGTTGTCATTTTAGATAATGAATAATAATAATCTTACTATTGGAAGATAAACTGTATCTTTTTAGCTGTAACTTCTACCGTTGACAAGTAAAGTATCATTATCTTTTTGGGCTAATAAATAATGATAAATTCTACTGTTCGAAGGTAAAGTGTCATTTATCTTTTTTAGCTAATAACATCTACTGTTGACAAGATAAAGTATCATTACCTTTCTAGATTAATAAAAAAAAAAACCAATGATAAATTCTACAGTTGACTAATAAATGATACTAAATTTTACCGTTGGAAGGCAAAGTGTCATTATATTTTTTTAGCTAATAATTTCTTCTGTTGACAAGTTAAAGTGTCATTATCTTTTTAGCTAATAAATTAATGATAATATTACCGCTGGAAGGTAGTGTCATTATCATTTTTTTACCTAATAACTTCAAATGTTGACAAGTTAATGTATCATTACTTTTGGATAATAAATAAACAATAAAAGTTAACGTTGGAAGGTTGTGTCATTATCTTTTTTAGCTTATAACTTCTATTTTTTCAAGTAAAGCATCATTATCTTTTTGAGATAATAAATAAAAAAATTAAAAAATTTCTACCGTTGGAAGGTAAAGCGTCATTATCTTGATCAGACCCCAAGGCCACTGTCTCTGTCGATGGTGTCTGTCGTTTTCAGTGTCTCTGTCTCTCCAATCTTCCCGTTCTTGTTTTTTGAAGTGAAATGGCATGATCTTCGTGTGAAATTGATACCACTCTGTAATTACGTTACAAACATTGCTGGCTGGTTGAAGGCTGTTAGTGTGTGGTTGTGTGTTGTGTGTGTGGTGTGTGTGTGTGTGTGTGTGTGTGTGTGTGTGTGTGTGTGTGTGTGTGTGTGTGTGTGTTGTGTGTGTGTGTGTTGTGTTGTGTGTGTGTGTGTGTGTGTGTGGTGTGTGTTGTTTGTTGTGTGTTGTGTGTGTGTTGTGTGTGTGTGTGTGTGTTGTTTGTGTGTGGTATGTGTGTGTGTGTGTGTTGTGTGTGTGTTGTGTGTGTGTGGTGTGTGGATGTGGTTGTGCGTATGTGTGTGTGTGTGTGTATGAGTGTGTGTGTGTGTGTGTGTGTGTGTGTGTGTGTGTGTTGTGTGTGTTGTGTGTGTGTGTGTTGATGTGTGTGTGTGTGTGCGGTGTGTGGTGTGTGTATGTGTGTGAGCGCTTGCACGTGTGTGCGTGTGCATGTCTGTTTGTCTTCGTGTGTGTGTGGTGTGTGCGAGTATGCGTGTGTGTGTGTGTGTTGCGTGCGTGCGTGCGTGTGTATATGTATGTATGTCTGCCTGCATGCCTATATGCATATATTTAATCACGTGTAAGGGCAGGTGTGTCAGGAAATATTTCATATCAACACACGATATTGTATATATTTTCTTCTGGAGATCGCAATTTTTCATGAAGCCCTCACGACAAGCGCGTAGGATTTCAATACAGACATAACCATGGGTGTTTCAGAATGTTCATCTGATCATAACCTTTTGATTCACTCGCCCTATCCACTAGCAGGAATTTAACCCTTTCCATTCCTCGACCCTATCCACATGTTATAGGCCATTATATGAGGAAAGGGGAATTAGAGCACCTGGTCACAACAGGAAAGCTGGAGGGAAAGAGGTCACCAGGTAGACCCAGGGAGAAAATACTGGACGGACTTGCAGACTGGCTGAGGACAGAGAGGGTGGAAGACGTGCTTGCAGCAGCAAGGGACAGATACATATGGAGGGCCATGATCGCCAACTCCATGCAGCAGGGCACTTGATGATGATGATCCTATCCACCAGGATCTTGCACTGTCAGCCATGATGGCAAAGCAAAAACTTAACCCTTTTCACTTCCTCACCCTATCCACCAACATCCTGCATTGTCAGCTGATGTGCAAAGCAAAACTTAACCCTTTCACTCCCTCACCCTATCCGTCAGCATTCTGCACTGTCAGCCATGATGGCAAAGCAAAAACTTAACCCTTTCACTCCTTAACCTATCCGTCAGCATTCTGCACTGTCAGCCATGATGGCAAAACAAAAACTTAACCCTTTCACTCCTCACCCATCCGTCAGCATTCTGCACTGTCAGCCATGATGGCAAAGCAAAAACTTAACCCTTTCACTCCTTCACCCTATCCACCAGCTTCCTTGGTAGAGAGGGTGAGGGAGTCAAAGGGTTAAATTTTGCAGTTGTTGGATAGGGTGCGGGAGTCAAGGGGTTAATGTTTCAATTTACCTGAGGCAGCCTAAAAGACATGGCTCATCGAGCGGAAATGCCATCTGCATGCAAATGATGGTTAAGACAGAGAGTTGTTGGGATATGGCGCTGATTTCTTCGTATGATTCAGAGTTGTTCCATTTGACGCCCAGGATTTGTGCGTGGGTGTCTGGTATCAGAAGTGTCTAGTTTCTTCTGCTGCATGCTCTGAAGATGCCAGGTTTTGTAGCCGTAGTGTTCATATCATGTTCGAATTATTGCACCTCGATTTGATTCCATTAGAACATTAAAACATTATTCAAAACAAGTGCAGCCACCTGCGTTCAGCTCAGGTAACCAGGATCCAGTAAAACACGAAAATAGAATCAGAACGCGTATTTACGACACCTAGATAAGACAGGCGCAAATTTCGGCCAAATTGCCTTTGTCAAGCGTAAACGTAAGCGTAAGTTCACAAACGAGCAAACACTAAATAAAAACAATTAGGAGAAAAAGATATGTACATGCATCTTCATACACATTCATACAGGAATATTGTTGTTTAATATGTCCTTTAACCCCAGTTGTGGGTATGGAGGATAACAGCAAATAAAATGAAAATCTAAAGGGGTGGTCACATATAACATGAAACAGAAAGAACTTAGTTCAACAGAAAAGCATTCGTTCGAAATGCTCTTACCATACAATACACAAGTGTTCAACAGGTAACTACACAATTTAAGAAAATTTGATACGGTTTGCTAATTTCAGTCTATACTTTTTCCCTTCCAGAAAAGAAGTTACACAATGATAACATTGATTTGAGTGATATTTTTTTTTGTGTGTGTGGAACAATCTTCTGACGCTCATCATAGAATTTACATTATAAAATAAAATGAAACTCATCGCTTTAGGCATTGTCATCACAAAACGTGCATATTCTGCGTTGTCATCTTACCCTTTGTGTCTGCCTAATTCAGTCTCAAGCTTACAACAGACCCATCGAAATTTAATTAAAGGAAAAACAGAAACATCTGGCAACTGTATTATGTATTTCTCTATTCTAAAATCGGCTTTGATATTTCGATGTTCCATACATTTACTACGGGTTTCCAAAGCTCTCTTCTAGGTTTGCTGGTAATTATCTTGGAGTGAGTGAGTAACATTTTTACAAAATATGTATTTGTTTCCAAAACTGTGAAGATTCCCAAGCAAAATCAAAACGCCTGTCATTCAGAAATATTTCTGGTGTTGCAAACATTTTTTTTTTGAAGGATCATCGCACTCAGGGAGGTTACCTTTGTGCTCACCTTTTTTTTGTTCGTCCCATTTTCTACGCCACCTTAATGGTCACAGAAGCTGGCACAGTTTTTCGTTTTCTATTTTTGTTTTTTTTCTAAATGCGATAACGATAATGTCGATGAAGATGATAATCATGATGCTATAGAATTCCATCTAGGATGGAGACTGCGTGACAGGCTGTACTCAACGCTTACTATCATAATATATCCTGGCGTCAACCAGGCCCGAGAGATACAGACACCTGCTGTGCTGGTCAGAAGATTTGAGCAACACCCTCAAAGAACACATCGGTGAGGTGGATGAGACTCGACTGTGTGGTCCCAGTCATCCCTATGAGCACATAGCACGCCCAGCTCTGGGTAGGAGCCGGTTAGAGCCGAAAAATCCCACAGTGATAAATTTTTGAAGGGACTGATGGGATTCGAACCCACAACCTTCCAGTTGGTTGTCCGTTGCGTTAACCACTACACCACGACGACTGGTTTGGTGTTGCAAACTTTGCTCATCTGTCTGAATGCTGCTGTTGCCTTTCCAATCCAGCACTTTATTTGTTGGTCAAAGTCATTTAAGTATTGCTGATGGAACTGCAGAGGAACGTGAATTTCTCTACTTCCCAAACATAAATCCTATGAAAACAAATGTGCACACACCTACCACACCCAGACCAACACACACTTCCATCTTCATCATTACCACATAATGTAAATAATCTTTGAAATAAACTGATCCGAAATTAAATAGATAAAGCAACCGAACCTTTGTAAATGTGTACAGGAAAATGTGGATAGATCTACAACATCATCAGCATCAGCACCATCATCGTCATCATCATCATCATCATCATGTGCCTTGTCGCATGGCGTTGGCGATCATGGCCCTCCATATCTATCTTTTGTCGCTGCAAGTACATCTCCCACACTTTCTGTCTTCATCCTCTCTGCAAATCCGTCCAGTATTTTCTCTCTGGGTCTACCTGGTGCTTTTTGCCTCCAGTTTTCCTGTTGTGACTAGGTTTCAAATTTCTATTGCCTCATAAATTGTGATGTAAATATTGCTTGTATTTTCCTGAGCTTCCTCATTAATGGTTTGTGTGTGTGTGTGTGTGTGTGTGTGTGTGTGTGTGTGTGTGTGTGTGTGTGTGTGTGTGTGTGTGTGTGTGTGTGTGTGTGTGTGTGTGTGTGTGTGTGTGTTACTTCTTTCAAGACTGTTTGTTTGTTTTCTTCTTTTCATTCCGTGGAATTCTTAACATTCTTCTTAGAAACCACGTTTCAGCTGCCTCAGTCTTGTTTTGACTTTGCTTGTTGATTGTCCGGGCCTTGCATCCGTACAATATTTTCAGTTTCAGTTTCTCAAGACGACGTCTCCGCGCTAGCGTCACAGGTGCCATGTGTGCCATGTGTCACAGGTGATCACTTAAACCCATGAGTTGGCCAGGTCCTGAGGCCCTACCTAGCCTACGTTTTACCTAGTCTAATTTTATACTGGTATTGTATCGGCTATCGTTGGAATAATAATGGTTACATATGTATGCATGTGCGTACGTATGTATGTATGTATGTATGTATGTATGTATGTATGTATGTATGTATACGCTTAGATTTATGTATGTATGTATGTATGCATGTATACGCTCAGCTTAGATTTATGTATGTAAGTATGTAAGCATGTATGTATGCATGTATACGCTCATATGTATGTAGGTATGTATGCATGTATACGCTCAGCGCTTAGATTTGATTTTATCAAGATTTTGCGCTATATAAATAAAATATTATTATTATTATTATATATAAATGACATGTGTATCTGTGTATCTTATCTTTAAAAAATCTAGCTTTTCTGTATAAACTCGTCTCACATGACAGAGAGCCCCCATCCCCACCCTACTCCAGTCTATGCACAAAGCCTCAGCTGTCTATCTACTCAAGGAAGACATTATTTCCTTAATCAAAGCCCCACCAGTCTGTCGTTCACTTCCGAGGAAAGAAAGAAATGAAACAGCTTTGTAAGTAAGTGAGTGAGTTAGTAAGTAAGTAAGTAAGTAAGTAAATAAGTAAGTAAGTAAGTAGATATGAAACGAAAATAACATGCATATACCCACATGGCCGCACACAGGTGTACACAACGTATATACATTCATACATACACACCCATATCCACACAACATATAAAAGAGTGGCTCGCATGAGGATCGAACTCATGACCTCCGCATTATCAGCACGGCGCTCCAATCAAATGAGCTAATGGGTCAGCCACTGAGCAAACAGTATCAGTTCTATACAAACTGGAAAACTATTACTGATACCAATTTGTCGGTAAGAACGCTTTTCATTTTCTTGAATGCTGTTTTAGCTTGGTCAAGTCTGCTGGCTATTTGTAAGGTGCACCTCCCGTCTGATGAAATGACTGTTCCCAGATATTTGAACTTATCGACTTGTCTCAGTGTTAATAATAATAATTAATAATTACAATATTTATATAGCGCAAAATCTTGATAAAATCAAATCTAAGCGCTGAAACAGACAGACACACACGCACGCACGCACACACACGCACGCACGCACACCCACACACACCCACACACACTCACACACACACGCACACACACACACACACACACACGCACACGGCTATAAATGGGGAGAAAGAATAAAAGCAATGGAAAATTATAGAGAGCATATTATATACAATTATATATTACAATATGATTCCCCTCCGAGTGGAGACAGGCTGCAGAGGGGATTGAGTGAGGTCAGGATTTTATGCAGAGGAGAAAAGGTGAGTTTTGAGAGCGGACTTAGAGACAAAAGTAGGTTGCTGACGGACTGAGAGAGGAAGTTTGTTCCAGGAGAGTGGACCAGAAACAGAGAAGGCTCGTGGACCATAGGTATTGAGCTTAGTGCGTGGAAAGCGAAAAGTCAGAGGATCGGAGGCAGAGCGGAGGGTACGTGAGGGAACATAGATCTCAAGTAGGCTTGACAGGTAATCAGGGGCTGAGTTATTGAGGCTTTTGTAGCACATGGTGTCTAGTTTGTGACTTGTGTTATTATTTTACATAAAGGGATTTCTTGGTTTTTCTTTTCAGTCTGGCATAATGCCATTCCTAGCCTTAGTAACTGCTTAGAGGTCCGGAAGTTGTATTACGTCTGATATATTAAGATATCAAACCCCAACCTACAATACAATGCAAATTGCTATTCCCCGGCAATCTTGTATCAGGTGGTTGATACTTAGACTCTCATCATCTCATTATAAGGTACGTATACATAATTGGAACTCATGCAATTAGACACAAAGACAGAATTGTATCACTACACCAAGCAGGTCACAATGTTCAGTAATTTTTCTTCTTTTGTATAGATTGGAAGTACACGAAATGCTTCGAAAGATCCATTTCACTACAATCTCGATTGGCCTTGATTATTGATATTATTAATAATAATAATAATAATAATAATAATATATTTTATTTATATAGCGCAAAATCTTGATAAAATCAAATCTAAGCGCTGAGCGTATACATGCATACATACCTACATACATATGAGCGTATACATGCATACATACATGCATACATACTTACATACACAAATCTAAGCTGAGCGTATACATGCATACATACATACATACACAAATCTAAGCGTATACATACATACATACATACATACATACATACATACATACATACATACATACGTACGCACATGCATACATAATAATTACAATATTTATATAGCGCAAATCTCGACAAAATCAAATCCAAGCGCCGAAAAGACACACACGCACACACGCACGCACGCACACACAGCACACACACACACACACACACACACACACACACACACACACACACACACACACACACACACACACACACACACACAACACACACACACATGCATGGCCACAAATAGGGAGAAAAGAATAAAAGCAATAAAAGCAAGAATAAAACCAATGGAAAACCACAGAGAGCACATTATTAATGTTACTGTTATTGTTGTTGTGAGTGTTACTTTTGTTTGAAGCCAAGTTGACTGCGAAGAGCAAGGCTATAATTCTTTCAAAACGTACACAATACTTCAGCAGGAAAAAAAAAAGGAAAAGAAAATGAAGTACACATGTCAATGCATTCGCGTACATCATCTAAGGAGATGCCCCTGACGTTGACCATTCCGTCCGATTTATCACACAAGGGAGTTTAAAAAAAATCTGAATATCAATCAAAACATAAAGTAAGATGTTGAAACATACATCAAAACGGGCCTAAATTACCTAAAATTTCTTCCGCATGTCACATTTCCCTTAAGTCAAAAATGCACTTAATGCATTACCCAATTATCAATCGTAAGAGAAAGAGTGTGATATTTTATCAAATACACTAATTGAGGGGGGGGGGGTTGAGATGCTGAGGGCAACGAGAGATAGAGATGGTTGGAAGTCCATGGTCGCCAACGCCATGCGGCAGGGCACCTGATGATGATAACACTAATAGTAAGGCAGAAAATGATGGGAAGAAATGACAGAAAGCAGAGGAACAAGACAGAAACGAGGAGAATGACAGAAAAGAGGATATAATAGTACAGAATTTCCAGGAGGTAGGGATACTGTAAGAGCCCTCGGCATGGCCACAGGAGGAAGTAGCAGGTAGTTGATACTCTCATCACAAGTTATATACACAAGATTGGAACACACGCAATCAGACGGTAAACACAGAAGTCAACCACTACGCCCAGTGTACCGTAATATATAGCTACTTTACACGTACATCCTTTGTTGTGGTTGGAAGAACACGAAGTGCACAGAGAGATCCATTTCGCTACAGGCTTCTACGATCTAAATAGATTTAATGAACAGATTGACATCAGGATTGACATAAAGCACTGGCTTCAGCCTCTAAACCTTGTCAGCGTGTAGGGTTTATGCGAAGGCTTAGTAGGGCTTATGCCATGATCACTTTGGATCTTCTCTATCAATTAACATTTTTAGTGTCAGTGCATGTAGAATCTGTTCTGGATATGGAGACGCCATCTCGAGAGACTCAAACTAATACTGAGACTGAAACGGTTGGGAATTGTCGATGGACATTGTCTCCCTTTAGATATAAAACATTACAGGAAGGAAGGAAGGAAGGAAGAGAGAAAGAAAAAAAGAAAGAAAGAAAGACAGACAGAAGAAAAAAAAGTGAAGAAGAAGAGGAAAGGATGAAAGGGAAAGAAAAAAAAAAAGAAATAAAACAAGCTTTGTTAAATTCATAGCCATTAGATAATTGCTTGGTCAATGTGACCTTTGAAAATAAACAGTGATATCATATCGTATCGTATCGCATCGTATCGTATCGTATCGTATCTATCTTATCATATCATATCATATCATATCATATCATATCATATCATATCATATCATATCATATCATATATCATATCGTATCGTATCGTATCGTATCGTATCGTTTCATATCATATCATATAATTTTTCGTGACAATGATAATCTTTTACAATCTGCAAAGTGTAGTAATTATCTTATGTCTGACCATATTTGTATTGTCTGTCATCTTAGTGTTCTAAAACAAAAATCAACACCCCAATTCAAATATATTCCTGCCATTCGCCAGATAGATCAGGCAGCATTTTCTCAAGATTTAAAAAGTGTCATTACTCATGATGTTTCTCTTTCTGATCTCAGTCTCGGTTTGCGAACAGTTTTGGATAAGCACGCGCCCTTACGTCAGCACAGGGTGCAGCAACGTCGCTCTGCCCCGTGGTACAGCTCCGTGGCACATGATCTTTTGCAACTTAAGCGTGAGCGCCGTAAAGCTGAGCGTCGCTGGGCATCGTCTCGCCTGACGGTACATAAGCAGATTTATGAAACCGCAAAACAGAAAATTGTCGATCTCGTCCATGATGCTAAAACTAAATTCTATTCTTCTAAATTGTTTCAGCAGTATCATGCAAAGATCTTTTTAGAACTGTCACAGGCATGCTGGGAAAGGTTTCCGATGTTACTCTGCCGTCCACACATGAATTATCTCAGTTACCAAAATTGTTTTCCGACTTTTTTACCCAGAAAATTCTGACCATCCGTGATGGGTTTCTGTCATCCTCTGACACAACTGACCAGTCCGTTATTTATAAAGGTACACCACTCTGTCAGTTTACTCCTGTTTCTGAATCATTTGTACGGAAGCTGATTACTGAGTCCCCCAAAGTCTCTTGTATTCTCGACCCCTCTTCTCTATGACCACCTCGACACCCTTCTCCCCACTATCACTCGCATTCTTAATGAATCACTATCTTCAGCTTCTGTTCCCTCTGATTTTAAGACTGCTCTTGTTAAGCCTCTCCTGAAAAAGTCTTCCCTTGACCCCAACGTGTTGAAAAATTACCGCCCCATTTCCAACCTCCCCTTTCTGTCCAAAATTCTCGAGAAAATTGTCCTCCACCAGCTTTCAGCTCATTTGACTGCCAACAACCTTCTATCTCCCCATCAGTCAGCATATCGTCCAGAGCACAGCACAGAGACTGCCATCCTTCGTATCCTTAATGATATTCTCAATTCGTTAGATAAAAATAAAATTTCTGTCCTCCTCTTGTTAGATCTTTCAGCTGCTTTCGACACCATAGACCATGAAATTCTTCTCTCCCGTTTGGAACATACATTTGGTATTAGAGACTTAGCTCTTAATTGGTTTCACTCTTATCTTTCAGACAGGAAACAGTTTGTGCTAGTGGATAGTCACCGTTCAAATGAAACCTCCCTCGATTTTGGTGTGCCTCAGGGCTCCGTGCTCGGTCCTGTTTTATTCATTCTGTATACTACCCCTCTTTCTGATGTCATCCGCAGCCATTCCATTTCGCATGAAATGTTTGCGGATGACACTCAGCTCCTTCATTCAGCTTCTGTTGATGACTATCCTGATGCAATTTCTTCTCTCCAAAACTGTACCTCTGACATTGATCTCTGGATGTCATCAAATAAACTGAAACTTAACTGTGACAAGACGGAGGCTATACGTTTCTCACATCATGATATCAACACACTTTCTTCTTCTCTCCCTATAGGTTCTAGTTCCATTGAATTTTCTGACTGTGTCCGGGATTTAGGAGTTCTTTTAGATCATGATCTTTCTATGCAAAAACATGTCACTAAGATATGCCAGCTTTCTTATATGGAACTAAGACGTATTGCTTCTATCCGCCCCTTTCTTACTGAGGAAGCCACTAAAACTCTTATTTCCTCTTATATTCTTTCAAGCTTGGACTACTGTAATTCTATTCTAATCGGCTGCCCTTCAGTTGTCATTCAACCTCTCCAACGTGTTCAGAATTCAGCAGCTAGGCTTGTTTGTAAAGCCCCTAGATCCCAGTCATGTTCTCCTCTTCTGAAAAAGTTGCATTGGCTTCCAGTTGAACAAAGAATCAAATACAAATGTTGCTGTCTCTGTTACAAAATTCTTACTTGCTCCGCTCCCTCTTATCTGTCTGAACTTCTTCAAGTGTATGTACCATCCAGAACTCTCCGATCCTCTACCGACACAAGAACTTTCTGTGTTCCCCGTTTCAACCGGAAACTGCATGGTCAGAGAGCTTTCTCCCACTCAGCTGCCATGACCTGGAACTCCCTTCCCTATCATATTCGCCATAAGCAATGTCTTCCTTCTTTCAAGTCTAGTCTGAAGACCTATCTTTTCACTCAATACTTTCATTGATCTTCTCTTTCTCTTCTCTCTCAGCCCTGATCATCGTTCCTACATATATGTGTGTGTGTGTGTGTGTTTGTGTGTTGTGTGTGTGTGTGTGTGTGTGTGTGTGTGTGTGTGTGTGTGTGTGTGTGTGTGTGTGTGTGTGTGTAAGCATGTTTATGCGAGCAAGAGAGAGGGAGAGAGAGGGAGAGAGGAAAAGAGAGAGAGAGAGAGGCTGTGTGGGAGAGAGAGAGAGTGAGCAAGGAATATCGGGAGCACGGTAGAGAGCGAGAGTATGGTTGGGGTGGGGAAAGAGAGTGAGAGTATAAGTAAGAGTATGTGTAAGCGTGATAGAATTTGATAGTAGAGAAACTGAGTGGTTGAGAGAGGGAGTGTGTTTGGGTCTGTGTGTGTGTGTGTGTGTGTGTGTGTGTGTGTGTGTGTGTGTGTGTGTGTGTGTGTGTGTGTGTGTGTGTGTGTGTGTGTGTGTGTGTGTGAAGAGAAAGAGAGAGAAAATATTTTTGTATGATTGTCACTATTTTTAGTAATATTTGAATTTACTATGTTAATATGTCTTGTTGAACGTAAATTTTATGTTTTATGTTATATAGTGTTAGCAGCGGTATGTTTAAATTTTATGTTGGTGTATCTATTTGTATTTAATTATATACTGATTTTATGTGAAGCGCTTTGTGCTCTGGAAAGCGCTATATAAATTGTCTTTATTATTATTATTATTCATATGATGTCAATATCATGTCAATATCATATCATGTCAATATCATATCATGTCAATATCATATCATATCATATCATACCATATCATATCATATCATCCCATACCATATCATATCATATCATATCATATCATACCATATCATACCATATCATACCATATCATATCATATCATACCATATCATACCATATCATATCATATCATATCATATCATATCATATCATATCATGTCATATCATGTCAATATCATATCATATCATATCATATCATATCATATCATACCATATCATACCATACCATATCATATCATATCATATCATATCATATCATATCATATCATACCATATCATACCATATCATATCATACCATATCATATCATACCATATCATATCATATCATTCATATCATATCATATCATATCATATCATATCATATCATATCATATCATATATCATATCATATCAAATTATATCATATATCATATCATATCATATATCATATCATATATCACATCATATCATATCATATCATATTATATCATATCATATCATATATCATACCATATCACATCATATCATATCATCCCATACCATATTCAATCATACCATATCACACCCTATCACACCATACCACATCGTATTGCATCATATCATATCGCAGTCACCACAATTTATAATCGGTACGTTACTGTCCACAAAACAGGGAACATCTGCTCTCCAACAGCTTGACCGAAAAGCCACCTCATCCAACGAACACCACCACCATCTTTCAACACCCTGAATTTTCATTGGACGATGCTTCTCCTCAACAACGTGACGTCATGGAACGGAACCCTCAACGACACCATGAACCTCAGTCCTCAATACCCGGCCTTGTTCAACCCTGAATATCGGAAACGAAACGCCGCCTTAGGAGTCCTAGGCATTCTCCTCAATCTTCTCGTTCTTCCCGTGATCTGCACACACGATGACCTTTCCCTCTACCTCAAGGCCACTTTCTGTTGCATGGCAGGCGGTGACCTCGTCTCCATGGCGGCGACCTTGTGGGCGGGTTTCATACCCGTCAATATGACCTTGAGCGAGTTCGCGTGTACTATGCAGAAGTTGACGTGCACTATATATCTGGCAGGGAACATCAACTGCATGGTGATGGTGGCTATTGCTGTGGAAAGGGCGCTTGCTCTCTGTCGCTCGGATATTGTTCATTGGCTTGGGAAGAGTAAGGTGAGGATATTTCGAGATGAATTACATTTTGTATGTTTACGGAGAAGGATGACGGAATGGTTCAGACGTTCTCCTGCCAGTAACAGAAACACTCGAGGTTCCAGGGTTCGCTCCCCGTAGAGGTCTCGACTTTTCTCCTCAGTTTGACCTGAAAATCGAACTGAACGTCTAGTCCATAGGAAGGGACGAAAAACGTGTGCCTTCTGGCTGCGCACGCTAAAGGTCCCATGGCAGTTGAAAATCGTGAAGAGCAGGGCATTGCCTGGCTGCCTTGGTACACAACATTGAAAAGATAGGATGATATCTCAGGTCCCTCCCCTTTAAAAACCAATTAGCCTTCTTGCCTTTCTGAAGTCTTGGTAAACATTGAGTGGCGCTGCACTGCGGCGATGTGCTCTCAGAAGGAAAAGCAGCCCGAGTTTTGTATGGTATTGTCCACTATGATAAAAGAAATGAAAACGAATAGAAATGTGAATATGATATATAGAATATGAATATGAATATGATAAATGAATATGAATATGAATATGAATGAATATGAATATGAATATGAATATGAATATGAATATGAATATATGAATATGAATATGAATATGAATATTAGAATAATATGAATATGAATATAATTGATATGAATATGAATATTCAATATGAATATGAATATGAATGAATAATATGATCGAGGAAAGGAGATGAGCACCGCCCTCATAATGCTGGCCAGGAGCAAAGTTGAGGTCTGCACTCTTTCAGTATAAATAGTATCCCCACCTTCTAGAAATTCTGTGCGAGAAATTTCCTCTTCTCTGTCACTCTCTTTGTTTCTGCTCTATTCGTTTACTTTCTGTCATTTCTTCCTGTCATTTTCTGCCTTGCTTGTCCATCCTCCTGTATGTGTTCTATAAAGCCTTAAATACTTTGTCCTAGGATTAATAAATGGGTACATGTATTACCTGCATTTTTGGCTCAAAGGCAATATGATATACAGAAGCAGTTTATATGGTTTTGTGTTCTTAGTTATGTTTATATTTATATTCAGGTTTTTTTCAAATCTTCTGGTGATAAATTTGGCTGAATGATCAACGCCAGGGGCCTGTTTTTGGATCATGTGCGAAAAGGCATTCATATGTGTATTTAATTTTGTTTTCCAGTTTTTCCTCCTCTGGTGAGGTATAGTGTACTTTCTGAGATAGTTATACCGCTGATATGGCTCTGCGCAGTCTGCTGGGCTTTAAACAACATTGACAATAACATTAACAATTATTATTATTATTATTAATATCATTATTATTATTTCTATTATTATTATTATTATTTTCATTATAATTACTATAGTATTGTTAATGCATATTATTTTGTTTATTATTATTATTATATATTTTATTATATATATCATTATCATTATTGTCATCATCATCATCATCATTCATCATCATTATTATTATTATCATCATCATATTACTATTATTATTATTGTTATTATTATTATCATTATTGTTATCATTATTATCATTATTGTTATGTTGTTATTGTTGTTGTTATTGTTGTTATTATTGTTATTACATTACTACTACTAGTAGTAGTACATTATCATCATCATCACCATCGCCATCATCATCATCATCATCATCACCATCATGCTCATTATTATTACAATCAGTAGTAGTAGTAGTAATAGTAGTAGTAGTAGTAGTAGTAGTAGTTGTTGTTGTTGTTGTAGTAGCAGCAGCAGCAGCAGCAGTAGCAGCAGTTATACTAATACTACTACTACTAATAATAATACAATAGAATTGATATTAATAATAAAAAAAATAATAATAGTAATAATAATGAATAGTTTTTGTATAGCGCCTTTCTCAGTTCGACTCACTGCGCTGTCACATAGATAATCTCACTCACATATCAATAACATCATTTTTCAATCACACAACAACAACAAAACAAAACAAAAAACTGGTCGGCAACTCATTCCATGCAGACAACGCAGTGCATCCAAATGAACGGTCTCCTGCAGTCTTTAGATTAAACCTTGGGGCATTAGGCGTTTCAACTGCGACGAGCGGAGTATGCGTGACGGCCGAAAAGTACACAGTGTGTCAGACAGGTAGGGAGGCAATGAGCCACCAAAATGACGGTAAGCCAACACACAACTTTTGTACTGGTAACTAAAGCGGACTGGGAGCCAGTGTAGTAGTAGCAGCAGTAGTAGCAGTAGTTATATAGTAGTAATAATAGTAGTGGTTGTTGTTGTTGTTGATTTTGTTGATGGTGTTATTATCATAGTAATAATAGCATCGTTATCATCATCGCCATCGTTATGATTGACCACAGGTGAGAGTGGCGCTGTTCAGGTGAGCGTAGTAACATCAGGTGGCTTGTTGACCCTGCCAGTGCTGCTGGACCATCAGAGGTATCGTGAACGCTACACCCCATTGGCCAGCATCAACCCACTGGCCGTGGCCACAGAGGCCACTGTGTGCGTCAGCTCTTCGCTGACCGTGTGTGTCCTGTACACCTACCTGGTCTGTGTGCTGGTCAGGAGGACTGTCAGCCATCCACCATCCTCTGCCATTCCTTGTGTGTCTTCTTCGGAAGGTGAGGGTGTGGGTAAGGGTGGTAGGTGGGCGGGAGGGGGGTAGAGGGAAGGGGAAGGAGGTAGGAAGACTGGAGACAGCCCAGAACTCGAAAAAAATGAAGTTTTGATCTTAAGACTATCAAACTGTATACAAAGCGGGTGAGGGGGGTGTGTGTGTTTGTGTGTGGGGTGGGGAGGAGGGGAAGGGAGAGAGAGAGATTGTGTGTGTGTGTGTGTGTGTGGTGTGTGCGTGAGTGTGTGTGTGTTGTGTGTGTGTGTGTTGGGGGGGGAGAGAGTGTGTGGTGTGTGTGTGTGTGTGTGTGTGTGTGTGTGTGTGTGTGGTGTGTGTGTGTGTGTGTGTGTGTGTTGTGTGTGTGGTGTGTGCGAGTGTGTGCGTGCGTGCGTGTGTGTGTGTGTGTGTGTGGTGTGTGTGTGAGTGTGTGTGTGTGTGTGTGTGTGTGTGTGTGTG
Organism: Monoplex corrugatus; assembly: GCA_030674185.1. NCBI lineage: Eukaryota > Metazoa > Mollusca > Gastropoda > Littorinimorpha > Ranellidae > Monoplex > Monoplex corrugatus. The sequence continues at coordinate 38,161,217 of CM060313.1, read as the reverse complement.
TGTGTGTGTGTGTGTGGTGTGTGTGTGTGTGTGTGTGGTGTGTGTGTGTGTGTGTGGTGTGTGTGATGGGGGGAAAGGTGTGGGGATGGGGGCAGAGGGCGAGGAGAAAGGTGAGAGGAAATGTGCGTGTGTGTATGTGTGTGTGTGTGTGTGTGTGTGTGTGTGTGTGTGTGTGTGGTGTGGTGTGGTGTGTGTGTGTGTTATGTGTGTGTGTGCGCGCGTGCGTGCTTGTGTGTGCGTGCGTGCTCTTGTGTGTGTGTGTGTTCTTGTGTGTGTGTTCTTGTGTGTGTGTTCTTGTGTGTGCGTGTGTGTATGTGTATGTCTGTGTGTATAATATATGTGTTTGTGCGTATTTTGTGTGTGTGTGTGTATTTTTGTGTACGTGCGTGTGTGTGTGTGCGTGTGTGTGTGTGTGTGCATGCATGCGTGCGTACGTGCGTGTGTGTATATGTGTGTGTGTGCAAGAGAGACAGAGACAGAGACAGAGACAGAGGGAAATCAGATTCATTGTTTTAGTTCATTTGGTAAAAGGCTTTCTATGTATGAAAAAAAAGGGGAGAGAGATCATTATATATCGACCGGAGAGGGCTGTTTGTGTTTTGCGTGTTTGTGAGTGAGTGAGTGTGTGTGTGTGTGTGTGTGTGTGTGTGTGTGTGTGTGTGTGTGTGTGTGTGTGTGTGTGTGTGTGTGTGTGTGTTGGGGGAAGCTGTGTTTAATACGCTTCATATTTGTATTTGGCGCAGTAGCAGCACTTGTACTGCATTGAATTCCTTTTAGAGATGATAATGTATCTTGTCTATAGGTCCATATGCTCTCCGCCTAAATCTGAAAGCAGTTATGCGGCAGACTCCTTGAGCCTGTGCAATTCTCTTAGTGCTGGCGAGATGTGTAAACGGAGGTGAGGGTTTGGGGGGTACGGGAGCTATGACACGTTGACTCCACCAGAGCAGTTGGGGCATTAAAGATGGGCAGCGTATAATTATGGCTGATGTTACGTTGCATGGTGGATATTAACCCTTCGACTCCCGCACCCTATCCACCAAATGCAAAAACTTAACCCTTTGATTCTTGCACCGTATCCACCAGCTTCCACCTGCAGGAAGCTGGTGGATAGGGTGAGGGAGTCAAAGGGTTACTTTTTTGTTTTGCTAGCATGGTTGGCAATGCGAGATGCCAGTGGACAGGGTGCGGATGTCAAAGGGTTAAAATTCCAGGCACGAGATCCTGAGTCCATGACTGTGTCAAAAAAAGCCAGACAACCCAACTATCCTCCCCCATTCCTCCCCCCATTTGCCCCCCAAAAGCATTTTTACAAATGTACATATGTAGGTGTATGCATATGCATGTTTGACTGTATGTCTGCGTAACATGTATAGTATTGATAAATAGTATTGGCATGCATACACACACACACACACACACACATACACACACATACATAAAACACACACAAACACACACACACACACACACACGCACACACACACACACACACACACACACACCTGACACATCCATTTCCAATCGATACGAAACATTCTTTTTCAAAGAGATAAAATAAAGACCACCAAAAAACCCTTGTTATCTATCAACTTCTGCCCAGTTTCAGACACAGTATCATTCAACGCCAGACGTTCAAGGAATCCCGGATCCACAGGCTTCAACAACGACATCAACAGCAACAACAATAACAACAACAACAACGATAGCAACAATAGCAACAATCATCCCAACGTCTCAGACTCTTACCCAGACTCTTCCAGTAGCACCAGCACCATCACCAGCACCACATCCCAACAACACCTCACCATCAGCCCGAGACAGATGCGGAGATTTCGACGTGCCACGATCCACAGTGCCGTCCTAGCCATCTGGTTCTTCCTGGCTTACACGCCCTTCGGCTTTTACTATCTGTGGGTCTTGGTCTCTGGAAAGGATCGCAAGGAAGAGAGCAAAACGGTGAGGATCATCATCATCTCCTCTTTCCCTTTGGCCAACAGTCTGGTGGATCCAGTCCTCCTCCTCTGGAGGCTGTTCCCTTTCGCTCTTGTGAGGGACTGGGTTCAGGTCGCCTGGTTCCACACCACGACCCATTTCATTCTGGTGGGTCACCACCTCAGGCAAAGGCTGACCACCGGCTGGAGGACGTTGAGGAGGTCGTTGAGGAGGTGGAGGAGGAACAGGGTGGAGGATGTGGGCGGGAATACCCGTAGGAGAAGAGAGGAGGTCAGGACTGTGGTGGTGGACGGTCCCAGCTGCTCCACCCGAGCCATCCACGTGCGGGATGCCCCGTCACGCAAGAAGGTCCGCCTGAAATCCTGTTCCAACAAATCCACTTTCTCCAGCAGGTCTATGCCTCCTATTTCAGAGCAGAACGAAAGCGTGCATGTGTAGCACCTGGATTCTAAGGTCATAATTATCAAAGTGTTTCAGTTTCACTAACCTCTGCAGTGCCAGTTCATTTTCTTCGCCTTTCGTTTCCCGTATATAATGGGTAGACCACGTTTGGCGATGAGTATGGCAAATTTTTTTCCAGTTCCTGCTGGCTGCCATAGAGCTTCTGCTAAGAGGAATGTGACCTTAGCTTCTGGTCAGAAGAATGTGGCCTCAGCTTCTAGTCAAAGAAATGTGGCCTTAGCTTCTGGTGAGAGGAATGAGTCTTTAGCTTCTAGTCAGAGGAATGTGGCCTTAGTTTCTGGTAAGAGGAATGTGACTTAAGCTTCTGGTAAGAAGGAACAGAGGTCGCCAGAGAACCAGATGGTGAGACGATGTAGAAAAGTTCGACAAACAATGGACCAGAACAGCAGTTAACCGGCAACAGTGGCTTGCGATGAGGAAGGCTTATGTCCAACAACGGACTAAAACAAGCTGAAGTGAAGTGAAGTGAAGTGATGAAGAATGTGACTTTAGTTTCTGGTCAGAAGAATGTGGCTTTAGCTTCTGGTAAGAGGAATGTGGCTTTAGCTTGGTCAGAAGAATGTGGCTTTAGCTTCTGGTAGGAGGAATGTGGCTTTAGCTTGGTCAGAGGAATGTGACTTTAGTTTCTGGTCAGAAAAATGTGGCTTTAGCTTCGGATCAGAGGAATGTGACTTTAACTTCTGGTCTAGGGAATGTGGCTTAAGCTTCTGGTCAGAAGAATGTGGCTTTTCTCTGGGTCTCCTGGCGCTGCAAAATAAACGAGATAGATCTTCAGTATCTAAAGGTCGATCCTACTGAGGCGCAGGATCCACCCTTGCTCCACGCAGGGGGGGGGGGGGGATCTCCATACGTGAACACCATTCTCATCTGGTTTGGATGACTGTAGACGTCCACGTTATATCATATGGTACAATGCTCTGTTAGAAGGCGCCTGTAGATTTTTCGGTTCCTCTGACTTCAGCCCTCTTCATTGCCTGGAATTGGGGATCATGTATAGCTTGATGCAAATATCAGAAAATGTGATCAACATTATCAGAGCAAGGCTCCCATATGGGAATGGGCAGTGGAATGCATGTTGAACTTTTGTGCTGCTAGCCTCATTATTCTACTGCTGATGTTGGACTTAACATCATGATTTTTACGATTACCAGTGCATTGTTGGCGTAGTACATACGTCAGATAAGTAGTGGTCTTCTTCACTTCTCGGCATTGCAAAAATAAATATCGACTGTCAAATTACAAGGTTTATTTCCCCTGGAACCTCTTTCTTTCCTGAGCACAGCAAGCTTCCTGGTATGGTAAGGTAGCTGACTGTTTGAGGTAGGGAGAAGGGGGGGCTTGTCAGGAGTGGGGTGAATGAAAAGGGTTGGGCAATTTTCTTTTTCACTATCCTCTCTCTCTCTCTCTCACTCTCTCTCTTCTCTCTCACTCTCTTCTTTTCTGTCACTTCTTTCTTTTCTGTCTATTCTGTCTGTCTGTCTGTGTCTGTCTGTCTGTCTAGTCTGTGTCTGTGTCTCTCCTCCCTCCCTCCCTCTCTCTCTCTCTCTCTCTCTTTCTTTTCTATTTCTGTGTTTGTGTCAGTGTCTGTTTCTGTGTACATGCGTCTCTGCCTGTCTGTCTCTGTCTGTCTCTCTGTCTCTGTCTGATTCTCTCTGTCAGTCTCTCTCTCTCTGTGTCTCTCTCTGTCTCTCTCTCAGTCTCTGTCTCTCTCTCGACTTCTGCCTCCCTTCCTTCCTCCCTCCCTCTCTCTTTCTCTCCTTCTCCCTCCTTCCCTCCCTCCCTCTCTCTCTCTGTACGTGCTTTTCTCCCTCTGTCTGGCTCTCACTATCTCTGTCTCTCTGTCTGTCTCTCTCTCTCTCTGTCAGTGTGTCTGTGTGTCTGTGTCTGTGTCTGCATCGTGTCTGTCTGTCTGTCTGTCTGTCTGTCTGTCTCTCTCAATCTCTCTCTATATTTTTGATGGCCATAGTGCAGTTGTGATTATAATAATGTATTGTTGACTTTGATATGATGAGAGTATTCATATCACTGATTTGTCTAAAATGACGAGAGTATTAAGATATATTTTTTATCTAAAATAATGAGAATATTTACATCATTGTTTTGTCTAAAATGATGAGAATATTTACGTCATTGCTTTGTCTAAAATGATGAGAATATTCAGATCCTGTTTTGTCATGAAAGTATTAAAATTTATGTTTTGTCTAAAATGATTATCACTGTTTTGCCTAAATTGATGAGAGTATTCAAAGATATGTTTTGTCTAAAATGATGAGAATATTTAGATTTATGTTTTGTCTAGAATATAAGAATTTTTAGTTCTATGTTTTGTTTAAGATAATGAAGGTTTTCAGATTTTTTTTTTTTGCTGTAAAATATGAGAACCTTTAGACGTATGCTTTTTTCTGAGATTATGAGGGTATTCAGATCTATGTTTTGTCTAAAATGAGGAGAGTATCCAGATCAATGTTTCGTCTAAACTGATGAGAGTATTCAGAACATTGTTTAATTTGTCTTTAGCAATGAGGGTATTCAGATCTGTGTTTTGTCTAAAATGATTATCACTGTTTTGTCTAACTTGTTGAGAGTATTCAGAGATATGTGGGTTTTTTTTTTCTAAAATGAAAGTATTCGGATCTATGTTTTGTCTAAAAATAAGAATTTTTATATCCGTTTTGTCTAAGATGATAAAGATTTTCAGATTTATTTATTTGTTTATTATTTATTTATTTACTATTGATTTATTTATTTATTTATTTATTTTTGGTCTAAAATTGAAAACCTTCAGATTATGTGTGTTTTTTTTCTAAAATGATGAGGGTATTCAGATAGATCTATGTTTTGTCTAAACTAATGAAGTATTCAAAACACTGTTTTGTCCTTGGCGATGAGAGTATTCAGATCTATGTTTTGTCTAAATTGATGATCACTGTTTTATGGCAAACGATTTGTCTAAAATATAATGATGACAGTATTGTGATCCACAATATTTCTAAAATATGATAATGTTTTTAATCTATGTTTTATCTAAGATAATGAGGGTTTACAGATCTGTGTTTTGTCTAAAATGATGAGAGTATATGGAAAACAGTTTTGTCCTTAGCGATGAGAGTATTCAGACCTACGTTTTGTCTAAAATGATTATCACTGTCTTGTCTAACTTGATGAAGTATTCAGATCTACGTTTCATCTAAAATAAGAGTATTTAGGTCTATGTTTTTTCTAAAATATGTTTTGTCTAAGTTGATGAAAGTTTTCAGATTTGTGTGTGTGTGTGTCTTAAATATGAAAGCCTTCAGGTGTATCCTTTTCCCCCTAAATTGATGAGGGTATTCAGATGTATGTTTTGTCTAAATCGATGAGATAATTCAGATCAATGTTTTTTTATTTATTCATTTTTAAATGATAAAAATATTCTAATCAACTTGTTGGTAAAAGAGGTATTGAAGACTGTTGATGGTTGCTCTCATTGTGCTGCATTATTACTACCTACCTCCTGTTTGATTACAAATCAATAAATCACTATTGATAATGTTTTGTTTACATTCACTTTTCATGAAAAGACAATCGTTCGAAAAGGTATTGTTGTTGTTGTTTTATTTTTGTTCTTATTGTTGTTCCTACATGTTATGTACATATTTATTTTCTTTTATCTGAAAGTTTATTTATTTATCTATTTATTTATTTATTTTATGTTTATCATTTATTATTTATTTATTTATTTATCTATTTATTTATTTATTTAATTTATTTATTTATTTATTTATTTATTCATTCATTCATTTATTTATTATTTATTTATTTGTTTATTCATTTATTTATTTATCTATCTGTCTATTTATTTCTCTACCTATCATTCATGTATTTATTTATTGTTTATTTATTTATTTATTTATATACATATTTATATATTTATTTATTTATCTATGCATTTATTTATTTGTACTGGCCTATTATTTTTTGTTCAGCTCCCGTGTCACTACCCCTATGCTCTCTTTTCGGTTCCCCAACACACTATCAAACACACAAAATTTTCACGTTCTTTATAATTAGTTAGTTAATTAATTAATCAATTATATTGTGTATTTATTTATTATTTTCATTTTTTCCTTCATTAATATCTTCTTTGTTTCTTTATTGAATCATTCATTTATCTATTATCTATACATTTATTTATGTATTTGTTTGTTTATCAATGTATTTATTTATGCAGTTATGTAGTTATGAAGTTGCCATGATCCTTAAAAGATAACCTTTCATTTATTTATTTTTATTTATTTCATTTATTTATTCATTCATTCATCATGTATTTATTTATCTATTCATTTATTTATCTATTTATTTATTTATTAATTCATTCATTCATTCATTTACTTATTTATTTATTTATTTGACTGATGGTCAGAGCTTCGAGCCCACAACCTCCCAGCCTTATATTTGTGCCTTACCCACTCCGCCAGGCTGAATGCTACTACCTCGTAATGCGTTCTTTATGATCACATTGGTCATGTTCTGTGTACGTTCAATTTTGATGAAAACAAGCGTTGCAATTATGTGATTGTTTTGTTTTTTGTTTTTTCTCTACTCTAACCATTCAATTTGAAATACATTTGTATCGTTCGGGCTTCTCTCTGTCTGTCTGTCTGTCTGTCTGTCACTCTCTCTGTCTCTCTCTCTCTCTGTCTCTGTCTCTCTCTGTCTCTGTCTCTCTCTCTGGCTGTCTCTCCTTCTCGGTCTCTCTCGGTCTCTCTCTCTCTCTTTCTCTCTCTTTCTTTCTCTCTCTTTCTCTCTCTCTCTCTCTTTCTTTCTCTCACTCTCTCTCTCTCTTTCTTTCTCTCTCTCTCTTTCTTTCTTTCTTTCTCTCGCTCTCTCTGTCTCACTCTCTCTCGCTCTCTCTGTCTCACTCTCTCTTTCTCTTTCTTTCTTCTCTCTATCTCTCTTTCTTTCTCTCTCTCTACCTCTCTTCACCTCTCTTCTCTCTCTCTCTCTCCTCTCTCTCTCTCCTCCTTTCTCTCTCTCCTCTCTCTCTCTCTCTGTCTCTCTCGTATCTACTTTCCTTCTCTGTCCTGTCTGTCTTCTCTCTCTCTCACTCTGTCTCTGTCTGTCTGTCTCCCTCTCTCTGTCTCTGTGTCTCTGTCTCTGTGTCGCTGTGTCTCTGTCTCTCTTTCTTCTTTTTCTTTGCAAAGTCATGGACTAATTTTTGTTTCTAAAGCCATAGACTGAAGGTCTGTTATTAAAAGTTCAATTCCAGCCGGCATGAATGCTTCGACGTCTAAGTCCGTTTTCGCCATATGAATGCTGTAATTATTATTTTTCTTTCCAACTGTTTGTATGCAGTGTCAAGAATCTTGTCACACAACAGGCTCTCACAGCAACCACAAGTACAAACGTTACCTATTTTATTTAACAAACATAAAGAAAGATGAATATTCGTATTCATTTCTTTTGTCACAATGGGTTTATCATGTGAAACTCGGGCTGCTCTCCCTTTTGAGGGCGCGTCGCCGAAGTGCAGCACCACCCTTTTTTTTTTTTTAAGTACAAATCAATCAATCATGTCGAGCTTGTTCGTCTATCCATGACACGTTTCCTCCATCCTTCTCTGCCAGACATTGCAGTAGGTAGTTCATCATACTGACAGCCCGTATCATCCATCAGTTGGTCGATGAAGGCCTTCTTTGGACGTTCTGGTCTTTGTTTGCCGTGACTAAGTCTCCATAGTAGAACATCTCTCACCAATTCTTCTTTGCTACGCCAGCAGTGTCCCGCGAAACGCAGTCTTTGTTGACGTATTGAGTTACCGATTGGTGGGATCTTACCATATAACTCTTTGTTTGTTGGATGTTCTCTCCAGGATTTGTTCAGGGCTGCACGCAGCATTCGTGTGTATGCTCCATCAATCTCCTTCTCCAATGTCGTTGTAAGGGTCCAAGAGATTGAGCCATATGTAAGAATGGACTCTACTGCTGCTCGGAAGAAGTTCCTTTTCAGGTTGTCTGGTAGATTGGATTTCCAGATTTTGTCCAGTTGATTTAGAGTTGATTTTAAAGTACACCTGAAGAAAAGCATGAAGAACAAGTTCCAAATGAATATTTTTAATTTTCAGTTTGATCATGACAAGACCCACACTAGCAGTTTTCTGAGGTTGTATCTTGGTTCACTGTCATGCGACTTGCGTCTCTGTTAGTGCAAACGGATCAGAATCGTTTAATTAATGACCTAGTTATATTGCACACAGTGTTACTCTTTTCAGCTCCCCGCCTTATGGAAATTCTGTGCTAGAAATTTCCTCCTTTCTGTCACTCTCTTTGTTTCTTTCTTCCTCCTTTGTTTTCTGTCATTTCTTCCTATCATTTCCTGCCTTGCTGGTCCATTCACCTGTATGTATTCGACTAAAAGTCTTACGTACTTTTTCTTAGGACTGATAATTGAGTATATGTATAAAGTGCATTTTTGGCTCTAGGGAGGTGAGATATGGGGAAGCTTATTTTACATAATTTTTGCTCGTTTTTATATTTTTTTTCCAGTCAGATTCCATATTCGATTCTATTTTGCTCCAAGCAAGTCCTATATTTGCAAATGGAAATACATGTCTCAGATCGCCTGGGTGTGACTTTTGTCTTCGTGGTGAGAATGGTTTAGAATTGTTTAATTACTCAGTTGTAAGGACTGAATGTTTTCTCTTTCAACAAGACAGACAGTCCGTTCAGCTCCTCATGTTTGATTCGATTTTGCTGTAGGGCAAGTCCTACATTTACAAATGGAAATACATAACGCTGTGTCTCGATTCTCTGGCGTATGTCCTTTGTCTCCGAGAATGTAAACAGGTCAGACTTGATTAAGGATTGTGCAATGTTTGTTATATACATGCCATGTTTTTTTGTTGTTGTTGTTGTTGTTCTTTTGGTTTGTTTTTTCTTTTCTTTTCTTTTTTTTGTTTTTTGTTTTTTTTGTTTTTGTTTTGCTTTCAACACAACAGAAAATTCAGTTCAGAACCCATATTCCATTTGATGTTGCTGCAAGCCAAGCTTTACATTTATACATGTAAATGAAAAGGCTGTGTTCCACAAACCAATTTGTTCAGGAGATATTTAAAAAATAGCGTATAACATTTTTTCTTAAAAAGATGTGCCACTAATGAATATGAATTTTTTTTACATTTCAAACTGATTGGTTCCTTTACAAAGAATTGTGCTGTTGATTCGATCATTTGTATCAACATTTTGGCTCAAATTATTTGCTTGAACTGTATGAAATGTATTTTTGTAAGAAAAAAAAAGATACATCTGCATGATAATGCTCGACGATATTGGTGCATTATGTACATATAATAAACATGTATGTATGTTTGTGTCAAAAATGATATATATTTTAAAATGGGATAAACTTCCATTCATCCTTTGTCCATCATCTTTCCTTTCTGATTTTAAGTTCAGTTTAAAAACCCATTTCTTTTTCGAGATAAAAAAAGTTCTGCAACTTCCTCTTTCCATCAGTTTGTGTGTGTGTGTGTGTGTGTGTGTGTGTGTGTGTGTGTTGTGTGTGTGTGTGTGTGTGTTTTATTATGGATGTGTGTGTGTGTGTGTGTGTTATGGATGTGTGTGTGTGTGTGAGTGTGTGTGAGTGCGTGCGCGTGTATGGATGTATTTGTGTGTTGTGTGTTTGTGCGTGTGTGTATGTATGTGTGTATGTATGTGTGTGTGTTGTGTGTGTGTGCGTATATATGTATGTGTGTGTGTGTGTGTGTGTGTGTGTGTTTGTGCGTGTGTGTATGTATGTGTGTGTGTATGTGTGTGTGTTGTGTGTGTGTGCGTATATATGTATGTGTGTGTGTGGTGTGTGTGTGTGTGTGTGTGTTTGTACGTGCACGTGTGTGTGTATGCGTGTGTGTGTATATGTGTGTGTGTGTATGTGTGTGTGTGTATATGTGTGTGTGTATGTGTGTGTGTGTGTGTATGTGTGTGTGTGTGTGTGTGTGTGTGTGTGTGTGTGTGTGTGTGTGTGTGTGTGTGTGTTGTGTGCGCGCTTTGATTTGAATTGTCAAGCCTTGGCACCATATGAATGCTGTAATTATTACTTTTCCGTTTAACTGTTTATATGCAATGTCAACACACTCGTCACACAACAGACTCACACAGCAATCAATCATTTCGTAGAGAGGCTTTTCATTGAAATAAATTTCTCATTATCTCAAAATTAATAAACACACACACACACACACACACACACACACACACACACACACACACACACACACACGCACATACACGCGTACACACGCGCACACACACACATACGCGCACACACACACACACACACTCTAGAAATACATCTAATAGCCACCTTGTTACAGCGTACAAACACCAGAACTAAGTCATAACAGGATAATCATAAACCATCTCTATATCACAAAAACATTTTTGTTTTAACATCCTGTGTCAGTTACAGCAAATCCTTTCTGGTCATATTTTCGATATCAAAAATGCTTCGCCCTCTTAGTATAGTCCGTTTACAAAAACATAATCATTTCAGTCAATATATATCATTCTTCTTCAGAGAACAGAGAGGGTGGAAAATGTGCTTGTGGCGACAAGGGATAGATGCATATGGAGGACCATGATCGCCAATGCCATGCGGCAGGGCACATGATGATGATGATGATGATGATGATCTTCTTCTTCATAGAGAGCGTACTGCAAACTAAGTAATATCATGTTAAACTCTTTCCATGATAAACCCATAACAACAAAGTATTGCCATATTACCAAATGGATCCAGAAGCCATCAGCAGTACCATATACAACAACACCGCACAACACAGACAGGACACGTTCTACCTCTTCAAAATCATGTAACTCTGACTTTCAAATCAAAGTTTACCAAGAACTTTTAATCAAAGTTTTTCTTTTTTTCACAAGAAAGGTCACTCTGCATTACACCAAGAGGCTGATCTCCCTTTATATGATGGTTATGCACCACATTTCCAGTTATCCAAAATCATCACATGGTCACTCCACGTTACATAAACCTATTTCGGTAAATATTATTATATTCTTCTCCGTGCCTCTTCAAAATCATGTAACTCTCTGACTTTCAGATCAAAGTTTCACCAAGAACTTTTAAGTACATTGTACAACTTTTTTTCTAAAGAAACGTCACTCCTCCATATTACATACAGTGGCTAATCTCCCCTTACATGTATATCATGGTTGTGCACCACATCTTCCAAATATCTTAAATCATCACAAACGCAAAAGCACAGGCGCAACAAAAATCAACTATCTTGTCCTGATTGTGCAAAACTCGTATGAACTCTGTGGAAAAAAATGGAAGCACTGGCAATATTTGGTAAATGTCACGATATCATGTACTTTTCTTGTTGTGTATGTGTTCACTGTATTATGTTAGGAAACAAATGCCTCTGAACGAATGACTGACAACTCTAATATTATGGAATAATTTTTTAGTATACTATGCATTCTTGTAGTCATTATATTCATCTTCACTTTTAACTTCATATAGTTGTGTTCGTCTCTTACCTGAATTTAATTACCCACCCACCCACCCCGTGGGCATACCGGAGGCTCTTTCAGTATAAATAGTATCCCCGCCTTCTCAATGTTCTGTGGTGGGAATTTCTTTTTTGTCATTCCTTTTGTTTCTGCTTTGTTCCTTCGCTTTCTGGCATTTCTATCTATCATTTTCTGCCTTAGTGGTCTAGACACCTGCATTTCTGATAAAGTCTGAAGTACTTTATCTTCGGAATGATAATTGGGTACTTATTTTTTGTGCATTTTTGGCTGTAGGGAAATGAGATACAGAAGCAATTTTAGGTAAATTAGGCCCGTTTTATAAGTATGTTTTAGTGTACTTAGTTATGTTTAACCCTTTGGCTTCTGCGCCCTGTCCACAGCATCCTGCATGGTCAACCATGCTAACAAAGCAAAAATTTAACCCTTTGACTCTCTCATCCTATCCCCCAGCTTTCTGCAGGAAGTTGGTGGATAGGGCGAGGGAGTGAAAGGGTTATTTTTTGCAGCTAGTGGATAGGATGCGGGAGTCAAAGGGTTAAATTTGTATTCATGCATGGTTTTAAATCCCCTGTGTGATAAATTGGACGGAGTAGTCAACGCCAGGGGCATCTTCTTATATTATGTGCGCGAATGCACTGATATGTCTAGTTAATTTTATTGTCCCCTCCCCCCCCCCCTTTTTTTTTTTTTTTTTCCTGTTAAAGCATTGCGTATGTTTTGAAACGGTTATATACAATAGCCCTCATATGGCTCAACGCAGTTGGCTGGGTTTCAAACAAAAACAACATTTACAGTAACCTAGATTTAAAGGGAGAGGCAGACTAAGAGAGACCTGGATCAACAGTGTGAAAGACACCTTGACGTCACACCGCATTTCTCCATTTGAATCATTCCGGCTGAACAATGTTATCATTTAGAATGCATCTAGGAGTCAGATTGTGTTTGTGTATCTAGGCCCAGGAATCGAACCCTGGTTTCTCGCATCCTGAGTGAGTGCTTTAATCCGTTGGGCCACACATTGTACCAACTGGAAAATATACTACATTATATATCTGTTATTGGTCACTGTACTGCACAAGGAGCAGAATGTATCTACGGTCTTGATCTTTATGATGTTGATGACAATCGGGGATAGTAAAGCGGCATTATTGTTATTCTTATTGTTTAAAGCCCAGCCGAATGTGCAGAGCCATAATCTAAACCAGGGTTATGATCACTCAAATCGTACGCAGCATCTTGTGGGGTTAAAAAAAATGGAAAAGAAAAATTAAGTACACATCAGTGCATTCGCGCACATAATCTCAGGATATGCCCCTGGTGTTGACCATTCCGCCCAATCTGTCACCGCAGGGTTAAAAAAACACAAACCTGAATACAAATGTCAACATTGATAAGGACACTAATGCATACAAAACTGACCTTAATTATCTAAAATTTCTTCTGCGCATCACATTTCCCTGGAGCAAAAAAGAAAAAAAAAAAAAGAAGAAAATGCGAGAGTCGATATATGTACCCAATTATCAATCCTAAAGAAAGTGTTATGCTCTGTAGAGCACATATAGGTGAATGGACCAGCAAAGCAGAAAATGATTTCTTTAGAACAAAAAAAAAATATGAGTCGATATATATACCCAGTTATCAATCCTAAAAGAAAGTATGCAAGGCTTTGTGGAACACATACAGGTGAATGGACCAGCAAAGCAAAAAAATGATAGAAAAAGACGATAGCGAGCAAAGAAGCAAAGTAAAAACAGAAAGTGACAGACCAGAAAAAAATTTCTAGCACACACTTTTCAGAAACTGGGGGGGACACTATTCACAATGACAGAGCCCACGGCATCCCTATGAAAGTCGTGAAGCGCTAGAAGCTTGAGATCAGCTTATTTCACCTCTCTCCTTCGCCGGGATCGGAGTAGGAACCACGCTCGACTTCACGAGTCTTCTCCAGATCACGCGATAGAGACATCAGTGCGCGACCTCCTGGATCCCCAGACCACATACTTCAGCGATGTTGTTGAAATTGGAGGCGTGCTGTCGTCCCTTTCTTCTCCTTGCCTCAACTATTCCCTGCAGGACCGTTGTCATCAGATCTGTTTTGGTATTTCAGATCGCATGGCCTACATATTTCAGCTTTCTTTTGTTGAATTCTGTCAGCAGTTGGCGCTTGACATTCAGTTCCTATAACACGCTATATCTTTTGTTCTTCTGTCTGTCCATTTGACTCTGAGAAGTCGTATTTAGGGCCACATTTCTACTGCCTTGGTTTTATTTTCTTCGTCTTTTCTTAGTGTCCAGACTTCGCAACCACACATTAAAACAGGCTAAATCAAAATTTTGAGGATTCTTAGTTTTAAATCTTTGGGAAACCCTCTGTCTTTCCATTTGTTGTTTAACTGGACCATGTTTTTTTTTGTTTTGTTTTGTTTTGCCGTGTCAATTCTTGTTTTAACATCTTTGGTTCAGGAGCCGTTATTTGCTTTTACAGATCCTAGATACTTGAAATGTTGGACATTTTCTGTTTTATTTATTTGAATGTTTGAATGTTCCTCTGTGTGTGTGTGTGTGTGTGTGTGTGTGTGTGTGTGTGTGTGTGTGTGTGTGTGTGTGTGTGTGTGTGTGTGTGTGTGTGTGTGTGTGTGTGTGTGTGTGTGTGTGTGTGTGTGTGTGTTTTTCCTCTCGCTATAACGAGAAAAGCTTGAGATGGTTTGGGCTAAAAAGTGGTCTCCATGGCCCTGTTACTTCAGGTAGTTAGGAACCGTTCTGACAATGTAGGGGTCGAGAGTTCGATCCTCAGGTGGGCCACAGTTTTCTTGTTGGCTGGCTGGTTCTTTTGATCGAACACTGGACTCCAGATCTGATATGTCGAGTTCAATCCCACATCCGCAACCATATGAACGTGGCTTGAGCGTTGTTCATCTTAACGTTTCCATCATTCTGGTGGTGTCAGCATGGTGTATCACAGATCCCTCTCCTCCCCCTTCCCCATTCCAAAACCTTGTCAGCGTATACGGCTTCTGTGCAGGCTCCGGGAGTCTAGCAGACAATTGCTGGAAGATTTTAGGTGAGCGCATATGGAATTGTTCGAGTGCTATGAATCTGTCTTGAACAAACTCCAAACAAACTCCAAACACTGTTTTGCTTCGTGCTAAAAAATATGAGGCCGTAACGTTTGCGGGTCACAGTTAATTGATCTGTGCTGCGGTCGATAACATCATGAACGCGAGTGTGCGACAAGTGTTACCTTCCACAGTAAAAGATGGTAAATTTTGCTTCCAACCCAGTCAGTAAAGGATGGAGAATTTTACTTTCAGTATATGATGGGGATTTTTACTTCTTTCCTGGTCAGTAAAAGTGGAGATTTTTTTTACTTCCCACCCGGTCAGTAAAGGATAGAGATTTTTATTTTACTTCCCTCCTAGTCCGTAAAGATGACGGTTTTTACTTCCCATCCGGTCAGTAAAGGGTGGAGATTTTTACAGTCAGTAATGGATGGACATTTTAACTTCCTAAACAGTCAATAATGGATGGATATTTTTACTTCTCACCCGTTCAGTAAAAGGTAGAGATTTTTTCTTTCCTCCTGGTCAGTAAATGATGGAGAGTTTTACATCCAGTCCAGTCAATAAACAATGGATATTTTTACTTCCCAAACAGCCAGTAAAAGCGGAGATTTTTTACTTCCCACCCGGTCAGTAAACCATGGAGATTTTCACTTCCTCCCTGGTCAGTAAAAGATGGAGATTTGTATGTGTGTTTCTGTGGTGTGTTTCTGTGGTGTGTTTCTGTGGTGTGTGTGTGTGTGTGTGTGTGTGTGTGTGTGTGTGTGTGTGTGTGTGTGTGTGTGTGTGTGTGTGTGTGTGTGTGTGTGTGTGTGTGTGTGTGTGTGTGTGTGTTGTGTGTGTGTGTGTGTGTGTACGTGTACTTGCGTGCCTGCAAGCGTAGATATTTGTACATGAACATTTCGTGTTCGGTGACTATAGAGTTTAAATAAACTTCTGTTGATTGCCTGCGTATTAGGTGCACTGGGTTTTCTGATCAATTATATTATGCATTCAGCTGTAACAAAATTGTCCACCAATCATCAGAAAAGGAAACAGAAAAAAAAGGATGGAGAAAGGACGTATAAATACGTCATAGTTTTTCTTTTTTTTTTTTCTTTTTTCTTTTTTTTTTCTTTTCTATTTTTTCTTTTTTTTTTTTTTTTTTCAAAGCTTCTCCTAGTTCTGTTCAAATATCTTTCCGTGGTTTCCCTCTAGACCCAGGGAGAAAATATTGGACGGATTTGCAGGGTGGCTAAGGATTGAGAGGGTGGGAGATATATTTACAGCGACAAGGTATAGATATATATGGAGGGCCATGATCGCCAATGCCATGCTGCAAGGCACATGATGATGATGATGATCCTTCTTTCTTTCTTTTCTTTCTTTCTTTCTTTCTTTCTTTCTTTCTTTCATTTATTCATTCATTCATTCTTTCTTTCTTTCTTTCTTTCCTCCTTTCTTTTCTTTCTTCTTTCTTTCTCTCTTTCTTTCCTTTTTCTTTTCTTCCTTTTTTCCACACCCCCTTTTTCAATCTCTCTTTTTTTTTCTTTCTTTGTATCCTTCTATTTTCTCTCTCTTTTTATTTTTCCTTTTTCCTTTCTTTCTTTGTGTCTTTCCTTTTTTTTTTTTTTTTTATCTTTTCCCTCTCTTTTCTCTTTCTTTCGTTCTTTCTCTAGTTCATTTTTACTGTTTTTTCGTGGATTATAATTGTTTACATTTCAAAGAGGTAATATAGTATAAAAACAGAAGCTTTTTCCCCTTGTTGGGTGTCTCGAGTTCAATCCCAGCTTGCAGTATAAGCAGTTCATTTCAAGATCTTGTCAACCTTTTTTTTTTCACTTTGGCATGGATTGGTTTGGTTTGGTTTGGTTTGGTTTGGTTTGGTTGGTTTGTGGTTTGGTTTGGTTTGGTTTGGTTTGGTTTGGTTTGGTTTGGTTTGGGTTTGGTTTGGTTTGGTTTGGTTTGGTTTGGTTTGGTTTGTTTGGTTTGTGTTTGGTTTGGTTTGGTTTGGTTTGGTTGGTTGGGTTTGTTTTGTTTGGTTTGGTTTGGTTGTTGGGTTGGGTTTGTTTAATTTGGTTTGGTTTGCTTTGGTTGGTTTGGTTTTGGTTTGGTTTGGTTTGGTTTGGTTTGGTTTTGGTTTGGTTTGGTTTGGTTTGGTTTGATTTGGTTTGGATTTGATTTGGTTTGGTTTGGTTTGGTTTGGTTTGGTTTGGTTTGGTTTGATTTGGTTTGGTTTGATTTGATTTGGTTTGGTTTTTGTTTTATTTGATTTGGTTTGGTTTGTTTGGTTTGGTTTGGTTTGGTTTGGGTTGGGTTTGGTTTATTTGGTTTGGTTTGGTTTTGGTTTGGTTGTATATCCAATGACATTGATCGGGTAAGACACGAAGAACTGATCAACCAACTGGAAAAGCTCAAAATGGATGGAAAAGATCTAAGAATAATGATGAAAATGTTTTGGGAACAGAAAGCATTGATAAGAGTAGAAAATGATATCAAGAGGCGTTAGACAGAAA
>CM060313.1:38131215-38136215 GCA_030674185.1 Monoplex corrugatus | reverse complement strand
GTGTGTGTGTGTATGTGTGTGTGTGTGTGTGTGTGTGTGTGTGTATGTGTGTGTGTGTGTGTGTGTGTGTGTGTGTATGTGTGTGTGTGTGTGTGTGTGTGTGTGTGTGTGTGTATGTATGTGTGTGTGTGTGTGTGTATGTGTATGTGTGTGTGTGTGTGTGTGTGTGTGTTTATGTGTGTGTGTGTGTGTGTGTGTGTGTGTGTGTGTATGTGTGTGTGTGTGTGTGTATGTGTATGTGTGTGTGTATGTGTGTGTGTGTGTGTGTATGTGTGTGTGTGTGTGTGTGTGTGTGTGTGTGTATGTGTGTGTGTGTGTGTGTGTGTGTATGTATGTGTGTGTGTGTGTGTGTGTGTATGTGTATGTGTGTGTGTGTGTGTGTGTGTGTGTGTGTGTGTATGTGTGTGTGTGTGTGTGTGTGTGTGTGTGTGTGTGTATGTGTGTGTGTGTGTGTGTATGTGTATGTGTGTGTGTATTATTATTATTATTATTATTATTATGAACATTTAGTACGCCTAATCAAATTAATGCCCTAGGCGTTTACAATGGCAAAACATATAACCAGAATCACAAGCACACACACCCACAGAAGCACCCACACACACACAAACACACACACACCACACACAAACACACACACAGCATGACATGCAAATACAATGACACATTGACACTAAGACACTATAATGTCACCATTACATTACATGGGGGGAAGGGGGCAGAGATTACCAGTTTTGGGAAACAGGTAAGTTTTGAGGGAGCGTTTGAATGTGGACAGAGAGGGTGAGTATCTAAGAGAGCGAGGTAACTGATTCCAGATGGTTGAAGCTTGATAGGAAAAAGAACGCTGCCCAAACCTTTTAGTGCGGACTATGGGGATACTATAGAGACGGGTATCAGATGAGGACCGCAAAGCTCGAGATGGCGTGTAGAGATGTAACAGATGGGTGAGATACTCAGGACAGGAAGACTCAATAGATTTGAAGCAGAGGCAGGCAATCTTGTAGGATATTCTTTGCTGAACAGGGAGCCAGTGGAGAGAACAGAGCAATGGCGTAACATGGTTAAATTTTGAAGAGCGGAAGATGAGACGGGCAGCATGATTTTGAACTTTCTGAAGTTTGTTAATGAGATGAGAGGGGGAACCAGAAAAAAGAGCATTACAGTAATCGAGACGGGATAGAACAAATGCACAGACAAGAGCCTTTGTCGTGTCTTCTGAGAGGAGGTGGCGGATAGAAGCAATTCGGCGGAGTTCAAGAAAACAAGTCCGACAGACGTTGCTCACATGCTGGCGGAAGGACAGGGTTTGATCAAGAGTTACACCAAGGTTACGGGCAAAATGGGAGAGAGGGATAGATGAGTCAACAAGTGTGACAGAGGTTGGAAGAGAGGGGTGATTTTGGAGTTTGGGTGGGGTGATCAAGATCAATTCGGATTTCTCTTCATTTAATTTCAGTTTGTTTTCAGTCATCCAATCCTTCAGGTCAGCTACACAAGATTGGGTTTTCTGGATCATGATGGGAAGGTCAGGGAGAGGCCCAGAGACATACAGCTGATTGTCATCCGAGAAAGAATGATGCTGAAGCAGGTGTTCTTGGACAATAGAGGAGACAGGGTAGGTGTAGAGAATGAAAAGTAGGGGGCCCAGAACAGATCCTTGTGGCACTCCGTAAGTCAGACAGGAAGGATTAGAAGAAAGACCATTGACAGAAACTACTTGCAGACGATTGGTGATGTAAGAATGAAACCAGTTCAAGACAGTATCATGGAGCCCAAAAGAGTGATGTAGACGGGAGATGTATGTGTGTGTGTGTGTGTGTGTGTGTGTATGTGTGTGTGTGTGTGTGTGTGTGTGTGTGTGTGTGTGTGTGTGTGTGTGTGTGTGTGTGTGTGTATTCCTTTCAGTGATTCTTTCATATAATGTGTTTTCATTTAATAATTATTGACGAAAGTGATATCTGTCTCTGTCTCTATCTCTGTCTATCAATCTGTCAGTCTGTCTGTCTGTCTGTTTGTTAGTCTGTCTGTCTGTCTGTCTGTCTCTCTCTCTCTGTGTTGTGTGTGTGTGTGTGTGTGTGCGCGCGCGTGTGTTTGTGAGCGTATATGTGTGCGTTTGTGTGTGTGTGTGCGTGTATGTCTGTGTGTGTGTGTCTGTGTGTGCATGTGCACTACCCTCATTGTTTGTGTGTCTATGAATACGTACAAAAGCATATATATATATATGTGTGTGGTGTGTGTGTGTGTGTGTTGTGTGTGTGTGTGCGTGTGTGGTGTGTGTGTGTGTGTGTGTGTGAGTGTGGTGTGTGTGTGTATACATATATATGTAAATATATATATGTATATATATACATACATATATGTATATATATATTATATATATATATGTATATATATATATATATATATATATACTTATATGTAGATAGATAGATATTATATTATATACTTATATGAAGATAGATAGATATTTAGATAGATAAATGGATGGATGAACTGACAGACAGACGGACGGACGGACGGACGGATGGGTGGATGGATGGATGGATGGATGGATGGATGGATGGATGGATGGATGAATGGGTAGGTAGGTAGATAGGTAGATAGACAGATACACACATAGATAGATAGATAGATAGATAGATCGATATATAGATAGATAGATAAATAGATAGATAGATAGACAGATAGATAGATAGATAGATAGAGAGGTAGAGAGATAGAGAAATAGAGATAGATAGAAAGAAAGAAAGAAAGAAAAAAGACAGACAGACAGATAGATAGATAGATAGATAGATAGATAGATAGATAGATAGATAGACAGATAGATAGATAGATAGATAGAAACACACCCGTAGATACATTAGACAGATAAAAAAAATACATGAATAGTTAGATACACACGCACGTACAAACACAAGCACACGCAGATGCACATACACAGACCCACTCACACAAGCTTACACACACACACACATTCTCTCTCTCTCACGCGCGCGCACACACACACACACACACACACACACACACACACACACACACACACACCCATATACAGAATCACCACCACCACAAATAACAACAACAACAACCACAACAACCACAACAAACTGATCAGAATTGATATGTTTTTTAATCCATATTCTGGACATTATATATATGACTGATATAAAGCAAAACCATAAGTATACAAATACAAAACCCAAACTTAAAAAAATCATTAACTTTGGGTCGTCAATATTCTTCGAGAACCCTGTTCCACTCCTCACCCCTCTTTCCCCTTCCCCACCACACACCCCTTTCGCACATTCCTGTATGTATTACGCTACGAAGACTACACTGCAAAAATGTGTCATGGAAAGCAACATAGACATGAACAATTAAACCAGCAGCAGTGCAGGATCTCCTCCTGCAGGGTGGTCCTATGGCAGCTCCATATCACTGGCACTGGGACTTCGACTGAATGAACGAATTTGGGGTTAGTGGTGTTTGTGTAGTGCCTTGAAGAACGGCGTGTAATTGACGCCATTAATTTAAATCGACGTAGAACCAGGAATGGGGAAAACAAAAAATTACGAAAATTACTATGATTACGTAAATTATTACAATCCGTGGTTGTCATTACCAAGACTGAACAGCAAGGCAATAAACAGTGAAAATGAAAACATAATTTATCAGAAATATTTCATAGATGAATTGTTATGATTACGTAATTTATTACGTCCCTTGCTGTCATTACCAAGACTGAACAACAAAGCATCAAATATTGAAAAAAAAATCAGAAATATTTCACAGATATATTATTATGATTACGTAATTTATTACGTCCCTTGCTGTCATTACCAAGACTGAACAACAAGGCATCAAACATTAAAAAATATAAAAAGTCAGAAATATTTCATATATAAATTATTATGAGTACGTAAATCGTTACGTCCCTTGCTGTCATTACCAGGACTGAACAACAAGACATCAAACATTAAAAGTAAAAATATGTCAGAAATATGGTAAAATTTAATTATTACGATTACGTAATAAATTACGTCCCTTGCTATCATTATCAGGACTGAACAACAAGGCATCAGACATCAAAAATAAAAATATGTCAGAAATATTTCATAGACAAATGATGATGATGATTACGTCATTTGATACGTCCCTTGCTGTCATTGCCAGAACTGAACAACAAGGCATCAAACATTGAAAAAAAAAAATCAGAAATATTTCAGGGATAAATTAACATGATTACGTAATTTATTACGTCCCTTGCTGTCATCACCAGGACTGAACAACAAGGCATCAATCATTAAAAATAAATGTCAGAAATATTTTAGAGATAAATCATTAGGATTACGTAACTTATTACGTCCCTTATTATCATTACCAACTCTAAACAACAAGGCATCAACCTTAAAAATAAAAACATTTCAGAAATTTTTCATGGATTCATTATTATGATAACGTAATTTATTACGTCCCTTGCTGTCATTACCAGGACTGAACAACAAAGCATCAAACACTGAAAATAAATACATCAGAAATATTTCATACACAAAAGATTATGGTTACGTGATTTATTACGTCCCTTGCTGTCATTACCAAGACTGAACAACAAGGCATCAAACATTGAAAACAAAAATATGTCAGAAATATGGTCAAGATGAATGATAATGATTACGCAATTTATTACATCCATTGCTGTCATTACCAAGACTGAACAGTCGGCATCAAACATTAACAAATGAAAAATATGTCAGATATATGGTAAAGATGAATTATAATGATTACGCAATTTATTACATCCATTGCTGTCATTAACAAGACTGAACAACACAGATTGAAAATAAAGGTACATCAGAAAAAGCTTTAAAATTATTATGATTACCTAATTTATTACATCCATTTGCTCTCATTACCAAGAAGGCATAAAACGTCAAAAAATAACAATACATCAGAAACGTTTAATAGAATCTACTGAACAATATCGAAAATGACTTCTC
>CM060313.1:38113715-38126215 GCA_030674185.1 Monoplex corrugatus | reverse complement strand
TCTAAACTCGTTAAAAAAATTAACAAATCAAATCTAATTTCGTGAAAGATCACATTTATCTCAGATTGAAAATCTCACATTGATAATGTGGGGAATGAACATTTACTAGCAACAAAAATATAAAGCAGTGGAACTATCCATTTGAAATCTATACCATGAGTCTGAGTCAGAGTTTTTGTTAAAGACATCACACCCGGACAATTCCATATGCGCTCCAACCAACTCTTTCAGCGATAATCTGCCAGGCTCTAAGAATCTGCGTAAAAACCCTATGCGCTGGCAGTGTTCTGAAACAGAAGCCAGTAGACGGAGGAGGGGGAACTTATAACACATGAAGCTCCTACCACCAGAATGATTAGAGTATTGATTAACCCTTTGACTCCCGTACCCTATCCACCAACTTCAAAAACTTAACCCTTTGATTCCCTGACCCTATCCACAAGCTTCCTGCAAGAAGCTGGTGGATAAGATGAAGGAGTCAAAGGGTTAAGGTTTTGCAGTTGGTGCATAGGGTGAGAAGTGTTATTAAGCTTCAGACATCTGATCTTCACTTCTCAGTTCTACTGATTAAACTTCTCAGACATCAGATCTTCACTTCTCAGTTCTACTGATTTTAACTTCTCAGACATCAGATCTTCACTTCACAGTTCTACTGATTAAAACTTCTCAGACATCAGATCTTTACTTCTCAGTTCTACTGATTAAAACTTCTCAGACATCAGATCTTCACTTCTCAGTTCTACTGATTAAAACTTCTCAGACATCAGATCTTCACTTCTCAGTTCTACTGATTAAAACTTCTCAGACATCAGATCTTCACTTCTCAGTTCTACTGATTAAAACTTCTCAGACATCAGATCTTTACTTCTCAGTTCTACTGATTAAACTTCTCAGACATCAGATCTTCACTTCTCAGTTCTACTGATTTTAACTTCTCAGACATCAGATCTTCACTTCTCAGTTTTACTGATTTTAACTTCTCAGACATCAGATCCTCACTTCTCAGTTTTACTGATTTTAACTTCTCAGACATCAGATCCTCACTTCTCAGTTTTACTGATTAAACTTCTCAGACATCAGATCCTCACTTCACAGTTTTACTGATTTTAACTTCTCAGACATGAGATCTTCACTTCTCAGTTCTACTGATTAAACTTCTCAGACATCAGATCCTCACTTCACAGTTCTACTGATTTTAACTTCTCAGATATCAGATCCTCACTTCTCAGTTTTACTGATTTTAACTTCTCAGACATCAGATCCTCACTTCTCAGTTTTACTGATTTTAACTTCTCAGACATCAGATCCTCACTTCTCAGTTTTACTGATTTTAACTTCTCAGATATCAGATCCTCACTTCTCAGTTTTACTGATTTTAACTTCTCAGACATCAGATCCTCACTTCTCAGTTTTACTGATTTTAACTTCTCAGACATCAGATCCTCACTTCTCAGTTTTACTGATTTTAACTTCTCAGACATCAGATCCTCACTTCTCAGTTTTACTGATTTTAACTTCTCAGACATCAGATCCTCACTTCTCAGTTTTACTGATTTTAACTTCTCAGATATCAGATCCTCACTTCACAGTTTTACTGATTAAACTTCTCAGACATCAGATCCTCACTTCTCAGTTTTACTGATTAAACTTCTCAGACATCAGATCCTCACTTCACAGTTTTACTGATTAAACTTCTCAGACATCAGATCCTCACTTCACAGTTTTACTGATTAAACTTCTCAGACATAAGATCCTCACTTCACAGTTTTACTGATTAAACTTCTCAGACATCAGATCCTCACTTCTCAGTTTTACTGATTTTAACTTCTCAGATATCAGATCCTCACTTCACAGTTTTACTGATTAAACTTCTCAGATATCAGATCCTCACTTCACAGTTTTACTGATTAAACTTCTCAGATATCAGTCCTCACTTCACAGTTTTACTGATTAAACTTCTCAGATATCAGATCTTCACTTCTCAGTTCTATTGACTTCAACTTCGGACATCAGATCTTCACAGTTCTATTCGTTTAAACTTCGGACATCAAATCTTCACTTCACAACTCTATCAATATAACAACACAGCCCGCACTAAAACCAGGTGTCCGTCTCAGGGTTCGAACCTACACCACCAGCATTATCAGCATAGAACTCTAGCTGAACGAACAGGTAAACAACAACAACAACAACAACAACAAAACAAAATAAAAACAACAAATCTTCGAACAAACAAACAAACGAACCTGTAGAACTTAGCATCAAACCAGTCTTCAAACCACAAAACACTTTTTTTTTAACTCAAGAATCGAACACACGACCATTGTGTGATCAACATGGTGCTCTAACCAATCCCACAACACCCCTCCCATCATCCCCACAAGCACATTTCTATATCCTCAAAGAACAAACGCACACACACACACACACGCTCGTGTGCGAGCACACGCACACACACACACATTCATACCCAAGCATGCATACATACATGCAAACACAGACACATCTTTAATTCTTCTAACAACGACCACACACGCGCGTGCGCATTCACACACACACACACACACACACACACACACACACACACACACACACACACACACACACACACACACACACACATTCATACACACACACACACACACACACACACACACACACACACACACACACACACACTGGGAAAAGTATTGTACAAACATAACAAGCAACAGGTTGATTGAAAATATTGTAGATTCCAATTTATATTTACTTAACAACGGACACGTTACCCGGATCCCCGATATACCAACCCACAGACCCACAGCTATCGACCTTACTTTAATCTCACCATCCCTAGCCCCAAACGCCACATGGCAAACAGAGGATGACTTGTTGGGATCAGATCACATCCCCATACGTCTTACCCTAAACCATACTACAGAAATAGACGCCATACCACAAGATAGTTTACCCAAGTTTAATTATAAAAACGCTGACTGGATCAGTTTTAAGGCAATCCTTGAAAAGACAAGAACAGATCTATCTGAAGCAATGAACATAAACGAAACGTACGAAGTTTTCTGTAACTCACTCTTAAGGGCTGCTAACATTTCAGTTCCAAAACTTACAGTGTCAAAAATAGGAAAACATCATGGAAATGTCTGGTGGAATGAGGACTGTCAAAAGGCAGTGAACGAAAAGAAAGAAAAATACAAAATTTATTTAGCAAACAGGTCACCTGAAAATCATACAGCGATGAAAAGTGCCAACATTAAGTGTAACAGAATCATAGAGCAAGCCAAAGAACAACACTGGACATCTTTTTGTAAATGTGAAGTAAATAACCACAAAGACACGATAAAGATTTGGGAAAAACTAAAATTAATGAAAAACGGGATTAAGTTGCCATCAATTCCAGTAAAGCTAGAAAATAACCCTATTCCTAGCTCATTGGAAAAAGCAGAAGCTTTTGCAGACGTGTTTGCTGAGGCCTGTCGTGTAGAAGGACTCCCTGTCTCTGATAGAAATTATAGGGAACGAGATGAAAAGAAAGATGTATATAAGGACCCTGCCTCTGACAATACTCACTACATAAATGCATCACTCACACTTCAAGAATTAAAAGATGCCATTCAGTCCCTTCCAAGTAAAAAAACGTCAGTTGGACTAGATGCAATTTCCAATGAGATGCTGAAAAATTTACCAGAAAATTTTATAATCTTGCTACATGACATATTTCAAAAATGCTGGAATAGTGGGATAATGCCTAACAACTGGAAAGAAACAATAGTGGTTCCTGTATTAAAACCAGGTAAATGTAATACCGATTTGAAAAACTACAGGCCAATTGAATTAACATCACATGTATGTAAACTAATGGAGAAAATAATCTTAAAGAGACTGATGCACTATTGTGAAAAGAATAAAATAATACCAGTAAATCAGGCAGGATTTCGAAAAGGCAGGTCACCAGCAGAGATCCTAACAAAGCTAACTACTAATATAAAACAACAATTTGCAAGACGTCAATGTGTTTTAGCTACATTTTTTGATATAACGAAAGCATACGATCAAGTGTGGCACTCCCGATTGTTATTCAAATTTAAAAGTATTGGGCTGACAGGTCACATTTTTGGCTATGTTAAGTGTTTCTTAGAAAACAGAGTATTTCAAACGAGGATTGAAAATGTATATTCCACGAAACGAATTCTTCAAATGGGTATCCCTCAGGGATCCGTTATAGCTCCCCTTCTTTTCATGATATTAATGCATGACTTACCCAGTAAAGTATCTAAGCATGTAGTTTTAGCTCAATATGCTGACGATTTATGCATGTGGATGCAGGTAAATATGAAAAAGAAAACTCCTTTGCGCTGTATCAATTATACACGCAAATGCTACCAATTAGAACTTGATAAAATAGCGCGATACATGGTAGAAAATGGGTTACATCTATCCCTGGAAAAAACAAAAATAGTTTTATTTAATAACGGAGCTAACCCAGTAAATATTCCCACTTTCAAACTGGGAGATACTCTTCTTCAGTTTAACGAGTCGATTAAATTCTTAGGAGTTTTCCTTACAGCAAAATTATCTTGGAATCAGCATATTGAATACTTATTAACCAAAGCTCAAAAAAGTTTAAATTTCATAAAAATAGTTCGCAAACAGACATGGGGTCAAGATTCATCAACACTTGTTCATCTTTGTAAATCGCTTGTTAGATCTAAATTAACCTATGCTCAAGAAATCTTCTTCAGTGCACCGAAACACTTACTAAAAAAACTGCAGAGCATAGATTGTAAAGGTTTCAAACTTGCACTGGGTCTTCCAATGCATGCTTCCTGTCTTCGGACATATAATGAAATCAAACTGTTGCCACTTGATGAGCAAAGGAAAGTCGCTTCTACTAAATTTTTGTTAAGAAACACTACCGTAGAAAACATCTCAGAAACAGAAATTAAACTGAGATCAGATACCGACTTTCCAAAACGAGCTAAATCAATATCTTCACAGGTCACACTTGCAACATACACATCTGACGTCATGAAAGGCTCAGGAATTGATCTAGACGTAGATCCTGTATCTATACGACCTTCCTTTTCGCCAGTACCCAGTTGGGAACTCCAAAGAGCACGATTTGACGTACACCACACTAATTTAAAAAAAGGAGACAATATAAACTTACTGGCAAGTCAGGTTAAATGTCATATAAACGACGTATATTCTGATCATTTGAAAATTTACACTGATGGGTCAGTAATTGAAAGAAAAGCAGGCTCAGCGTTTTTAATACCTGCTCTCAAAATTGAAAAATCTTTCTACATAGGACTTGATAAATCTATCTTTACAGCTGAACTCTTTGCAATATTAATGGCTTTAAACTTTCTGATAAGTCTTCCTAGGACAATTTTTCAGATACTTCTTTGCGTTGATTCAAAATCAGTACTTCAGGCTCTTGAATTATCAAAATTACAAACAAGATCAGAAATGATTCTGGAAATAAGTCACTTGATTCATAATTTATCTTTAAGAGGCACTGATATTACTTTCTGCTGGATACCTTCTCATAGTTCTTTTAGTTATAATAATAAAGTTGACAGGGCTGCCAAACGGGGAGCTAATAACTCACCAGATTCAAACAATATCCAGCTTTCTCTCTCGTTGCACGAGAATTACACTTTAGTGGACAACTACGTCTGGAAGCAGTTCCAATTAAAACAGAAAAAGTATGATAAATGTCACATGAACTTTGAAGTTAGCAAAATACTTAAGCAGCTTCATGCCAGCAGAACTATACAGTCCCTTATGTACAGATGGAAACTTGATGCATTCAAAACAAAATATACCAATAACATAGTGTGTCTGTGTGGAAAGAAGATAACACATAGTCATATTCTTTCTTGCGTTAGGGTAAAACGACATATTCCAACACTATCTGTGAGTACAGTTTCTGACATATTTGCCTCATCATCATTACTGTATGAATTTTTTGTTAGCCTGTCAAAAAGTCCTATAGCGAATTACCTTTAAAATGTTATTTGACTTGTTCATTGTTGTGGTTAGTCAATTATTAGTTTTACTTTTTATTCATTTCTTCCGGATATTTACTAATTTTGTTTGTCAGTTTGTTTGTTTAAATCGATAATTATGATAACATTATTTGTTAGTTTTACCTTCCCCTCTTCAAAACAGTTGTTTTCTGGATCATCTTTTCTCAAATTCAAAATTGACAATTTTCAAATATCTTCTTCACTCCTCCTCTATCACTCCCCCCCCCCCCCCCCCCCCCCTTTTTTTTGTTTTTTTTGTTTTTGTTTTTTGTTGTTGTCTAAAATCACTTTAGTGAATAGACATTAAATCAAAGACCACCACACACACACACAAACACAAACGCAAACACACACACATACACACACACACACACACACACACACACACACACACATACACACACACACACACACACACACACACACACACACACACACGTACAAGCATAAACCTTTATGTCCAAGTAGCCAACAAAGATGCGAGTAATATCCTATTATGGCCACTCTAGACAACGCTGCATTACATATCTTAAACACAATGACAAAGGCAGCTTCAAATCAGATGAAACTAAAGACAAATTAAAGTGATTTATACTTTTTTTTTTACAAAAGAGTAACAACTTGAAAAATATAAAAAGGTACCAAATCATGGAAACATTTGTCTGAGAAAACGTGAACATCTTGAAAACATTTCTCAGGGACAGTAGCATTAGGTCCTCCTGGAGTGGCTTATAGTTAGTCCTTGCTATTCTTAAAAAAAAAATTCAAGACACATTATTATTCAAGGATAATAGCATAAGTTCCCACTGAACCTGTCTTACAGCTAGTCCTCGCCACTAATCCATATTAGAAGACAAGCTACAACAGCTCTTTAACCCTTTGACTCCTGCACCCTGTCCACCAGCATCCTGCATTGTGAACCATGCTAGCAAAACAAAAAATTAACCCTTTGATTCCATCTCCCAATCACCAGCTTCATGCAATACAGGAAGCTGGTGGATAGGGTGAAGGAATCAAAGGATTAAATTTTTGCAGTTAGTGGCTAGGGTGCGGGAATCAAAGGGTTAAGTTGTTAAAAATGTGCTCAAGGTATGAGTTTGAGAGGGTGATACTTTGGGGGGAAAACATGTATAATAGTGCTTTCAGTGAAAAGGCAATCCTTTCTTAAACATGAAAAGTGTAAAGACAGAAGAGAAAAATAAATACGATATTTAGCAGTTCTTTTCTTTCAGCAGTCAGCATTTTGCATACAAAGTTGATATTCCTACACAGATTCAGTAAACCACATCTTCAGGATGCATAAAAATCACCAGCAGTTTTATGAGTTCAAAGATACAGCAGAGAATGCACAGAGGTCGTCAAAAGAAACGATTTCTGGGTTTTCTTTGGACCATAGAAGAAGAAGAAAATAAAAAGAAAAGATGAAAGAGAATACGAAAAGAGAAGAAGAAGAACAAGACTAAGAAGAAGAAGAAGAAGAAGAAGAAGAAGAAGAAGAAGAAAAAGGAGGAGGAGAAGAAGAAGAACAACAACAACAACAACGACAACAACAACAACAGCAAGAAAAAGAAGAAGAAAAAGAAAAAGAAAAAGAAGAAGAAAAAAGAAGAAGAAGAAGAACAACAACAACAACAAAACAAAGAACAGGAAGAAGAAGTTAAAGGAAAGAAACCAGTCGAATCATACACACAGTTGAGTCATACATAGCTATAGCTGTATAGTTTCATCAACTTGATAACAGATAAAGCAGGAATAAGAGGAATTATACGAAAAAGAAATCCTCCCTTTTAAAGTTATAAACAATTGTTTTGTTTTCGTTTGGTTTGGTTTGGTTTGGTTTGGTTTGGTTTGGTTTGGTTTGGTTTGGTTTGGTTCGGTTCGGTTTGGTTTGGTTTGGTTTGGTTTGCTTTGGTTTGCTTTGGTTTTGGGTTGCTTTGCTTTGCTTTGGCTTGTTTTGTTTTGGGTTGGCTTGCTTTGGGTTGGGTTTGTTGTCATCCATTTGAAAAAAACAACAACTTTAAAACTGCTATGCGAACTTCAGTGACTTTCATAATCATTATGCAGTTTTAACCACAGAACACATGACGAGAAAAATGACCACCAGGGAAATCGCATTATCAAGGACAGCAAATACAGGTCTCGTGTTGTCCACTCCGGTTCTTGCTTTTGCAAGGGAAACAACCCCCACTTGCCCTCTCTTGTGGCTGAGGATACCTAGGTGCATTTACTCACACAGAATACCTATCAAGTAAAAAAAAAAAATATTACAAGAAAAACGATTTTTAGGCAGAACTCAGTTCAATAACATGCGTGTAGATGAAGTAGAATGCATATAGTGCGTTTTAGCTACTACGGTATGTACACAATCAAAATAAACGGTTATAAGATATTGATATTTAACTGAGACATAATTGATATTTAGCAGAGACATAGTTTGTACACCAGATTCAAATTAAGGTATAAAAGTGGAATGTCTATGAGACGTGTCTTAACACACAATTCAACAACAACAAAAAACAAAAAACCGGATTTTGCTAAGCTGTTCTTGCACCAGTCAATGTACTGAGTACACATTAAAGAGATAATTATGCATACAAGCATTACTGAATGACGTACAATAATAAACATTTTATAAATATGGCATTTAATGGAATGTATACGATTTGGTTTATTAGTTAATAATTGCAAAACTTGATTCAATGGAATGTGCATTATTTCGAAAGCTGGTTGCAGCCCCAACAAACGATAACGTTGAAGGATAACAGTGATTCGCATCAATTTCAAATAATAATTAAACGTTGTCTTTTGATAGTGCAACAAGCATATACACAACAACAACAGCAACAACAACAAGAAAAAAATCAAAGATACGCAGGGCATATTTAAAAACAATAGAAATTGCACACACAGAAACTGCAGTGGAATGCATATGAGATAGTTTAATACAATTCAAAAAAAAAAAAAAAAAAAAAAAAACGGCTGGGATAAAACCGATGGTGTGTATAACAGAATAGTGTATTTGGCTACTTCAGTCTTTTTGTGGTACACCGTTCTGGTAGGTAAGTCTGGAAATATACCCATGGGATGACGTCATGGTTGCATTCTATTGTCATGGTTCCTTCTTGTCTGGGTTACAGTACGTCACGGTTACGTCATGTCGTGGTTGCGTCATGCCATGGTTACGTCTTATCGTTGTTACGTCATCTCGGTATTACGTCATGCCGTGTTATGTCATGTTATTGTTGCATTATGTCATGGTTAAGTCGTGTCAATGTTACGTTGAGTCATTGCTACGTCATGTCATTGTTCCGACGTGTCGTTGTTACGTCATGTCATGGCTATGTCATGCTGTGGTTACATCAAGTTATTGTCACGTCTTGTCCTTTACGTCATATCAGAGTTATGTCATATCAGAGTTATGTCATGTCAGGGTTATGTCATGTCAGTTAGCATGTCAGGTTATGTCATGTCAGGGTTATGTCATGTCAGGGTTATGTCATGTCAGG
Source organism: Monoplex corrugatus (assembly GCA_030674185.1). NCBI lineage: Eukaryota > Metazoa > Mollusca > Gastropoda > Littorinimorpha > Ranellidae > Monoplex > Monoplex corrugatus. The sequence goes on along the minus strand of CM060313.1, from coordinate 38,116,674 downwards.
GTTATGTCATGTCAGGGTTATGTCATGTCAGTTATGTCATGTCAGGTTTATGCCATGTCAAGGATATGTCATGACAGGATTATGTCTTGTCAGTTATGTCATGTCAAGTTGATGTCATGTCAGAGTTATGTCACGTCAGGGTTATGCCATGACAGGATTATGTCTTGCCATGGTTATGTCATATCAGAGTTATGTCATGTCAGGGTCACGTCATGTCAGGATTACGTCATGGCAGGATTACTTCTGTCAGAACACTGAATGCATTATAAACCACCGAATAATCACAGGGTTGTAGAGCAAGTAGCCAGTGATTTGTGAAGCTGCCCACATTTAGGTACGTCTTAAACACAGAGGAAGAAGAGCAGTGAAAGCAGTTTATGATATGATAAATGATAAACCCAGCAGTTGCAGTTCATCAAGTGGCAGTCAAGCATAGCAATAAAATCACTTTTAAGAGACAACTCTCCCACAGACTGTGCCCAAAGTGTTTATGGCGATTCTTTTAAAGTCTCGTAATTTTGGTGACTAACATCAGCAGTAATTATCATCAACTTGGCGGCCAACATGACAGAAATGTGACATATATCATCATATGACACAACTCTCTCATAAAATCAACCAACGAGTCTTCATAAATAGCCTCACAAAGTCTGAAGTTTGATTTTACACAATGTCTTACAACACAAGTTAAAGAAAGGCGTTACAAAAACTCTTTCAAAATCTAAAGTCATATTTCACAAAACTTCAGACACGTCTAAAGAATATCATTGCCAAAACTCTGGTCAGATTTTACAAAATATATATCAATATCTAAGGATTGTATTACAAAACCTCTTAAAAAGATGTGAAGAGAGAATGCATTCAAATTCTGAAAAGAGTTGAACAATGGCATTACAAAAACTCTTACCAAACATCTGAAGGCAGATTACTACACATAAAATGTCTGATAAAATCTACCAAGTTAAAAACAATTTCAAATCTTCGAAGGTCATTTTGTTCAGTGATAATATCATGTGTGGTACTAAGTCCTTGACGAATTGTCCACCTGTGGTTTTTCCTGTGTTAAAACTTCAGTCGTTAAGGCATCAACATCAAATTTCTATCCGAAGTCTCGGCACTACATTTGCATCTAAAACAAGCGACAGCGTTGATATGAGTTTCTATATAACCTTTACGCCGTGAATTATCCACGTGTTGTTGTCTTATAGTGACACTTTAAACTTTCAAGGCATCAAGTTTCAACTCTGAAGTCTCAACACAAACACACTGGATACATTTATGTTTAAAACAAAGAGTCAGTGTTGATGTCAGCTCACATATAGCCTATATGTTATGATATGTGCACTTGTATACATTTATGCTTAAAACAAGTTGCCAGTGTTGATGTGAACTCACATATAGTCTATTATGTTACGATATGTGCACTCGTGGTTTTCTTGTGTTGCGACTTCAAACGTCAAGACATCAGCATCAAGTTCAAGTGTGAAGTCTCAACAGAAAGAAAAACAGTACATCGTAGACATAGGTGTCTTTAAAACAAGCGCCAACGTTGATGAGCATCCTCAGAGCTGCAAATGTTAGTAGGAGTCCTTTCGGCTGTAGTTTCGATGAACGAAAATCCTCATTGCTGCAGTGTTGATGAAGATCTTCGTTGCTGCAATGTCTGGATGAGGGATCTTGGTGCGCCAGTCTTAGTGAAAGTTCTCACTGCATTGTTGATGAGGATTCTCACGAGAAAACATTTTGTGGCAGACAAGGTAGTCCACAGCTTCCAACACGTCACGGTAACACGATATTTCATTTTTTAAAACACACCATCCATAGACAAAGTGTTGTTTTTTTTATTCCATTCCTTTACAATGACATGCTAAAAGATGTGAAGGCTTGTGTCCATGTTTTCGAAGACGAATGTACTGTACCCTGCTTTTGAGAGATGAAAACGTGTGACTCATTTTCATGGACGAGACAAAGAAAGCTCCACTCCCTCTCTCACACTCTCCCACTCGCTGTTGATATTTATTTCTTCTCCACCAGTCTGCAATATCACTTCCGAGAAAGCGATTTTCTGGTTTAACCAGCATGTTTCTCCTTCCTCTTTGCTGCCCTTTTCTTTCTTACTTTCACCTGCCATGTCATCCCATTTTTCTTTGCAAGCATCGCTAAACTCCCATACGCTGATTTTTGGCTGCCATTCAAGTCTTACGACAACACCTGTCAACCACTACTACCAAAAAAGTAAAAATAAAAATAAAGAAAAAGGAAAAGAATAAGACCGTGTGTTCAATACAATGAGACAAAACAGGCGCCTTAACCAGAATGCCAGTCAACCAACCAACCCTCCGAGCTGACAACACCAGATGCCCGGGCTTCAGAGCCAGAGGAAGACCATAGAAGACGTCCTGGATAGATGGAGTGACAGACACACTCCGCATCTACAACGTGGATCTGCGCCAAACTTCCCTGTTTGGCTACAGATCGTCAGCATCATCATCCCATGACATCTCCCGGCACACGCGGACGGAAAAAAAAGCAAAAGTAAAGTGAAACATTCGGCAATTCACTATCCACCAAAGCTGGGAGTACGCTGACTCCGTAACAACATAACTCCCTGCGTAGGACGTGGTGCCAAAATCACCAGCACAACCAACCTACACCTACACGCAGGAAGGATGTCGCAGCTCATATGGGTATTGCCAGTTTCCTACTGACGCAAGTTAGGGTAGGAAAGGGTAGGGCAAGGCGCGGATGGACGTTGCCCAGTGTTTCCGGGGATGCGAGGCGAGTAGAAGAAAAGGGGAGAGCGCAGATGGTTATTGTCAGAGTGTAGGGATGAAGGGGTCACTGGTAGGTCTCCACCAGAACGACCTCCACGGTGTCCTCCTGACCCAGGGGGTTGATCTCCAGCAGGAAGGCCGCCTCGTGTGAGTAGTGACGGATGATGTTGTCGTCCATACGCACC
>CM060313.1:38106215-38108715 GCA_030674185.1 Monoplex corrugatus | reverse complement strand
TTGTTGTAAATAATTTTAACTTGTATTGAGATAAATTACACTTATTATACTATTAACCTCCCACAAAATTGTAATAACGACTCCATATTTGAAATCATTGTATGACTTTACAGAAAAACGTGATGTAACTGACACTGCGTCCAAATGGATTCTAGCAGAGAACAGCTCACGTGCTGTGTCTTCACTAAGAAGCTGGTGGATAGGGTGAGGGAGTCAAAGGGTTAACATTTTTGCTTTGCTAGCATGGTGGACGAAGCAGGATGCCTCTCTGCAAGTCCGTCCGATATTTTCTCCCTGTGTCTACCTGGTGCTGTAGGTGAGCGCTAATTTAAAAAAAAAGACTAACTGTAGTGAGACCTGGTTTTCAAAGCCAGAATAAACTTGTCTCCATCTTCTTCAGCTCTAAGACTCTATAGTGACCAACAGTTTGTCTGAAAAGTCTATCCTACTGCTAGATATTTCGTGGATAATATTTTGTCCAAAGCTGTGGATTCCAATTGTGAGCAGCGTCCAGATATGGTGACCAGCAAAACGCCCATTCTACAAGACAACGCAAGTGTCCTTAAAGTCAAGGTCACTGTGACCTTTCTACAAGAACGATCCATTCAAGTTCTCCCTCACCCACCCCACAGCACCTAGATCCCCATACGACCTCTAGTTGTTTCCCATTCTGGAGCCAAACCTGGCTACCAAACAGTTTTCAAGACTCCAGGACTTGTGGAAAAGGAACGAAATCACAGCTTGCTACCGTATACCCTCGTGGGGATGCTGGGGGCTCTTTCATTATAAACAGTATCCCCAGCTTCTGGAAATTCTGTGCTAGAAATGTCCCTCTTTTCTGTCGCTCTCTTTGTTTTTGCCTTGTTCCTCTGCTTTCTGTCATTTCATTTCTTCCTCTCATTTTTATTTTTGCCTTGCTGGTCCATTTATCTGTATGTGTTCGATAAACTCTTACGTACTTTTTCTTCGTGTTTATAACTGGATCCATGTATCAAATGCAGTTTTGGCTCTAGGGAAATGAAATATGCGAAAGCTATTTTAGGTAATCTAGGCCCGCTTCTGTGTGTGTGTGTGTGTGTGTGTGTGTGTGTGTGTGTGTGTGTGTGTGTGTGTGTGCATGTGTGTGTGTGTTTTGTGTGTGTGTGTGTGAGTGTGTGTGTGTGTTGTGTGTGTGTGTGTGTGTGTGTGTGTGTGTGTGTGTGTGTGTGTGTGTGTGTGTGTGTGTGTGTGTGTGTGTGTGTGTGTGTGTGTGTGTGTGGTTTCCCATGCAAATTATAAGATACTATCTTTTGATCTTTTCTCTTCAAGTTACGCAGGTCGGAACTCGTGTCAGTCAACCTCAAAATCAGACCCAACCTGTGAGTAAACACGCTTCTCATAAGGTCTTGCCGCCCACCCTATCACGTGCCCTACGCCATTTTAAAAAAAGCAACAGACAAGCCCCCTCATGACCTCCTACATTTGCATAGATCAAAGTTTACTTCACAAAGGTCTAGGTCGCCAAAGCCTTAAACGAGAAGAGAACAAGAGAAACTTATCGCCAGTTCAAGCGAGACAGAAACCTCGCATGCATTGCATTCATTAACCGCATATACTGTATTCCTATGACTTTGTCAAAGAATCTTGATAGACATTTAAAACGCGTTTGTTCACTGGTTCCGTTACAGATGATCATTTACTGGTAGTCTTCTATGTCCATTGTGTCAAGAATCACAGGAAGACGGAATTCGCTTTCGTGCCACTCTTCCGTCTGGGTGACGGAAATCCGTTTTCTCGGCAAGGCCCCAGACGGAAATTCCGTTTTTTCAGTTTCGTTATCCAAAAAAAAAACACAAAAAAATGGTTCGGGGAAAAAACTCAGTTAAATCGGCGGTATCATGACCGAAGCAGCACTGTAGCAGACGACCGGAAATGAGGAAGCGCTCTCTATCGTTGAAGACAACACAGGTCCAGCGATCTCTGTTAGGCTACACACATCACTTAACGTCGCGCCATTGTGCTGCTAGTGCCTTCAAGCGAAAACGTTTTCGAGTTAGCCTGATTTTTCGTTTTTTTTTCCAGATTTTCAAAGTGTCACCCTTGCTTTGTATTTCATGTCCACTGTTTAATTTAAAGACATCGGAGCAGAATTTGCACCGCAAAAGCATTAAACATACGATCAGAATTATACATAGCATCAGAATTTACGAAATCTAAAACATGTGTTTGCCCGCATTCAAGCAAACATGAAACAGAAAAAAAAAACACGAAAGAAGAATAAGAACGCGTATCTAATACAAGACAAGACAATTTACACCGCAAAAGCATTATACAAAGAATCAGAATTATAATATAGGATCAAAATTTACACCGCAAAAGCATTATACATAGGATCAGAATTATACATAGGATCAGAATTATACATAGGATCAGAAGTTATACCGCAAAAACACTCTAAGACTCAGAGAGCAGAGAGGCATCCAAGAGTCATGACCTGGATGCGGACCGGCCCCCTTAGAGT
>CM060313.1:38098715-38101215 GCA_030674185.1 Monoplex corrugatus | reverse complement strand
TCCAGTAATACCCAAAACATAAGACATGAATCCAGTAATACCCCAAACATAAGACATGAATCCAGTAATACCCCAAAACATAAGACATGAATCCAGTAATACCCCAAACATAAGACATGAATCCAGTAATACCCAAAACATAAGACATGAATCCAGTAATACCCAAAACATAAGACATGAATCCAGTAATACCCAAAACATAAGACATGAATTCAGTAACACCCCAAACATAAGACATGAATCCAGTAATACCCCAAACATAAGATATGAATTCAGTAATACCAAAACATAAGACATGAATCCAGTAATACCCAAAACATAAGACATGAATCCAGTAATACCCAAAACATAAGACATGAATCCAGTAATACCCAAAAACATAAGACATGAATTCAGTAATACCCAAAACATAAGACATGAATTCAGTAATACCCAAAACATAAGACATGAATTCAGTAATAAACAAAACATAAGACATGAATTCAGTAATACCCAAAACATAAGATATGACAGAGAACAATCGTGTTGTAAATGCAGATTCATAGACCTGGGTAGAAAAATGGTCAGATTTGGCTTTCGTGATTATCTTTGTGACCGGTTTCATATGTTCTCCTAACAAATATGTGAATTAACCACAAGTTTAGAGGACCACCACTGGCGGTCAGGACGTCTAAGATCTGGTATTTCGAGTTCAGTCCCAGCCCCCAACATTGAAAACAGGCCTGCTCGTTGCCGATCATTCTGATGTATCAGCTTAGCGTTTCATAGTTTCACGAAAACAATTCATTGCAATAAGAACACATTTTTCCCGATGAAAACGTTTTCTTAAAGATTTCAATACAGACACAAGGCTCGTGCTGTCCAACCTTTTGCCCATTTTGGACCTTTTCTGTGGAATAATCTGCCCTTTGATCTGACAAATTTACCTACCTTCTCCTCTTTTGAAGACCCAACTTAAAGCCCATTTTCCCTGTGGATCCTTCTGTTTAAATTAATTTAGTTATACTGATCCTATCCCATCTTATTTTAGTGTGTTCTTGTGGTGTCTTGTTTATGGATGTTGTTGAGACTGTGTGTCTGACGTTAATGGACAAAATTGGTGAATGTGTGTTACATGTATAATCTATTTGTTTTTGTATTGGAGAATGGTAAGCGATTATCATTATCATTATTATTATTATTATTATTATTATCATCATCATTATATTATTATTATTATTATTGTTATTGTTATTGTATTATTATTATTATTATATTATTATTATTATTATTATTATTGTTGTTGTTCTTGTTCTTGTTATCATTATCACTGTTCTGATCATTACCATTTTCATTACCATTACCATTATATTATTTTTATCATTATTATTGTTCTTGTTCTTGTTATTATCATCACTATCATTGTTGTTGTTCTTGTTCTTGTTATCATTATCATTATTATAATCATTACCATTATTATTATATTATTATCATTAGTAGTAGTAGTAGTAGTAGTAGTATCATTTTTTTTTATCATTATCCTTTTCGTAACCATTGTCAAAGATAAACACTGCACGAAAGGTGTTAAAAGAGCGGACAGCAAGAGTCTGGTACCATGGCTTGACCATGTATTTTCACGTTATTTCAGTCTTTCACCTGTCGAACACCTGAGGGCCACATTGAGGGGAGGTGACCTGTCTCAACAATTGTTGTCTCCTGACCATAATTCACTGCCTTCCAGTGAAGATGTCACTACACCTCTCTGGACACAACACTGTCTGATGTCCCACCGAATTGACAGAGCGAGGATTAATGACCGGTTGGAATTCTGGTCATTCATTCAAAAAAGAGTTTTGTTCTCTCTCTCTCTCTCTTTCTCTCTCTCTCTCTCTCTCTCTCACTCTCTCTCTCTCTCTCTGTCTCTGTCTGTCTGTCTGTCTTTCTCTCTCCCTCCCTCCCTCTCTCTCTCTTTCTGTTTGCCTGTCCGTCTCTATCTCTGCCCTTCTCTCTCTCACTCCCATCTCTCTCCACCCTTTCTTTCTCTGTCTCTGTTTGTCTGTCTGTCTGTCTGTCTGCCTGTCTGTCGTCTGTCTCTCTCTCTATCTCTCGCTCACCTCTCACCTCTCTCTCTCTCTCTCTCTTTCTCGCTCTCCCTCCCTATCCCCCCTCTCTCTCTCTTTCTCTCTCCCCCCTCTTTCTCTCTCTCGCTCTCTTTTTCTGTTTTGCTCTCTTTGTCTCTTTCTTTCTATACCTGCCTCCCTGCCTGCCTGCCTGTCTGTCTGTCTGTCTGATTGTCTGTATGTCTGTCTGTCTCTCTGTTCCTCTCTCCCCCCCCCTCTCTCTCTCTTCCTCTCTCTCTCTCTCTCGCTCGCTCTCTCATTCGCTCTCTCTAACATCTCTCTTTTTGTCTCGCTCCTTCCCTCCCTCCCTCTCTCTCTCTCTCTCTCTCACTCACAATGATAATTGATCCACTATAGTGTAGAGCTTAACCTCAATTTGGGCGAGGGTTAGGGTATTAAAG
>CM060313.1:38058715-38071215 GCA_030674185.1 Monoplex corrugatus | reverse complement strand
AGCGGAAACAAGGGACCCTACCGAGTCACAAAACCCACGGCGTTGCCAAAAGGTAGGTGGGAGTGAGCGGCCCTTAACATTGTTGCGTGGGAATTCTTTCCCTTAGTAATCACAACTGGCTGAGTGCGTTTCCTGTGGGGGCTTCTGTCTCCCTGAATTCTTTGCCCTAGTAATCAACAGGGACGGGTTTAATTGAAAATGTTAGTGTGTGTGTGTGTGTGTGTGTGTGTGTGTGTGAGTGTGTGTGTGTGTGTGAGTGTGTGTGTGTGTGTGTGTGTGTGTGTGCCACTGTGTGTGTGTGTGTGTGTGTGTGTGTGTGTGTGTGTGCCACTGTGTGTGTGTGTGTGCGCGCGTGCCACTGTGTGTGTGTGTGTGTGTGTGTGTGAGTGTGTGTGTGTGCCACTGTGTATGTGTGTTGTGTGTGTGTTGCCTGTGTGTGTGGTATTGTACTTTAGAATTCTTTCCCTTAGTAATCAAGAGTGAAGAGTTTAATTGAAATGTATGTTGCTGTTTTCTTTTTTAGGATCACCGCGCTCAGGGAGGTTACCTTTGTGCTCACCTACTTTTCCCCCATCTCATTTTCTACGCCACCTCAATGGCCGCAGAAGCTGATACAGTTTTTACAATGTGGTGATGATGATGTCGATGAGGATGATAATCATGATGCTATGGAGTTACATCTGGGATTGAGACTGCGTGACAGGGCTGTACTCTACACTTACTGTCATAATAATTATATCCTAGCGTCAACCAGGCTCGAGAGATACAGACACCTGCAGTGCTGGTCAGAAGATTTGAGCATGGCAACACCCTCGATGACGCATCCGTGAAGTGGATGGGTCGCGACTGTGTGGCTGGGTAGAAGCCGGTTAGAGTCGAAAAATCAAACACTGATTTTTGAAGGAACTGATGGGGATTCGAACCCATAAACTTCCAGTCGGTAGTCCGTTGCACTAACCACTACACCACGGCGACTGGTGAAATGCATGCATGTGTGTGTGTGTGTGTGTGTGTGTGTGTGTGTGTGTGTGTGTGTGTGTGTGTGTGTGTGTGTGTGTGTGTGTGTGTGTGTGTGTACAACTGAAATGATATACGATAGAGACTATTGAAAAAAACCCACAAACACTAACATTTTTTGAGGGAGGGAGTCACACAATACAAACACACAACACACACACACACACACACACACACACACACACACACCACACACACACACACACACACACACACACACACACACACCAAAAAACACAACACCAACATGACGAACCGAGAACAATTTTCTGAATCTAATCTTCTTCGACCTACTTTTTTTGTCTTCATTTCTAAAAAGGTCTCTTCTTCTTCTTCTTTTTTTTTCTTCTTCTTCTCCTCTTTTACTTCCTCTTCTTCCTTTCTCTCCTCTTCTTCTTTTTCTTTTCTTCCTTTTCTTCTCTTTCTTTCTTCTTCTTCTTCTTCTTTCTTCTCTTTCTTCTTCTCTTTCTTCTTCTTCTTCTTCTTCTTCTTCTTCTTCCTTTCTCTTCTTCCTTCTTCTTTTTCTTCCTTCTTCCCTTCCCTTCTCTTCCTCCTTCTCCTTCTCCTTCTCCTTCTCCTTCCTCCCTTCTTCTCTTCTTTCTTTTCTTTTTCTTTTTCTTTTTTTTTCTTCTTCTTCTTCTTCTTCTTTCTTCTTTTTCTTTTTTCTTTCTTCTTCTTCTTCTTCTTCTTCTCCTCCTCCTCTTCTTCTTCTTCATCTTTCTTCTTCTTCTCCTCTTCGCCTCTTCTTCTTTTCATTATTTTTCTTCCTCTTCTTTGTCTCCTTTCTCTTTCGATCGTAGTTCCATCTGAACAATATTTTGTGTCTTACAAGAAATATGGAAATATGTTTTAAATTCACCTTGAAGAGGGCCCAGACGGTCAAGTGTGTCAGAAGTCAGACTTCCAATCGGAAGCTTGGTGTTCGATCCTGCCTGGGTACCTCCCGCCTGGAGGGTGAAGAGTGGAATTTTTTTTTCTTATCTCCCAGGTCGACATGTGTGCAGACCTGCCACAGCCCAACCCTCCTCCGTGCGTATATACACACGCGGAACATCAAGCATGCACGTTAAAGATACTATAAGTCGTGTTGGTGTACAGTGGCTCATGGAAACAATACAACAATACAATACAATACAATATTTTATTTATATAGCGCAAAATCTTGATAAAATCAAATCTAAGCGCTGAAACAGACACACACACACGCACGCACGCACGCACGCACGCACGCACGCACGCACACACACACACACACACACACACACACACACACACACGGCTATAAATGGGGAGAAAGAATAAAAGCAATGGAAAATTATAGAGAGCATATTATATACAATTATATATTACAATGTGATTCCCCTCCGAGTGGAGACAGGCTGCAGAGGGGATTGAGTGAGGTCAGGATTTTATGCAGAAGAGAAAAGGTGAGTTTTGAGAGCGGACTTGAAGGAGACAAAAGTAGGTTGCTGACGGACTAAGAGAGGAAGTTTGTTCCAGGAGAGTGAACCAGAAACAGAGAAGGCTCGTGGACCATAGGTATTATTGAGCTTAGTGCGTGGAAAGCGAAAAGTCAGAGGATCGGAGGCAGAGCGGAGGGTACGTGAGGGAACATAGATCTCAAGTAGGCTTGACAGGTAATCGGGGGCTGCGTTATTGAGGCTTTTGTAGCACATGGTGTCTAGTTTGTACTGTATGCGCTTTGATACAGGGAAACACGAAAACACCCGGCATGCACACCCACCAAAGACAGAGCATGCAGACTGTGCAATAACATACTGTCTCCATTGTGTGGGTAAAACAATACGTATACGTATACACGCATGAGGGAAAATTTGAACACTTGAAGAAAAAAAAATGAAAGAAAGAGATTAAAAACAGAAAAATATCTAAGCTTAAGGACGTACTATTTATTTGTTTATCATCGTTATAAAGCTTTTATTGTTAGATTAACTTTACCGCTGTGCAGACTAATGAATAACGAATAATGATAACACGACTCTGGAATTATAAAACAACAACACACAAGCGTTATGAATAGAATCAGAACTGTTTCACACACAAAAAATTCATTTTCAAAGAACAAGTATGAAAAACAGAATATATGTTAAGAAACTTTAAATAGCGCACGGGTCCGAGTCGTTTTTCCTCCCCTTTCGAAGGACTAGTTCAGTTCGATTTTCCAGTCAACCTCGAGCCATCGCAATTTAGAATGTCGCGAATATATCAAGTATCAAAATTATTTCACTGTTCATTTATTTGTTAGTGGGTTATTTTGTTTTACATTTTTCTACATATTGTATCCTTGTTCTAATATCTAAGTATTCGTTCGTTTATTTCATTTCTTATCCTTATTTTTCTTTTTCTTTGTCTATAGATTGGTTTATGTCAAAAATGGTAGCCATCGTCTCAATATGATAAGTAAGCGTATAATTATGTGTTTATTTGTTTATTTATATATTGGTTTATGTAAATCGTAATTATAGTGTAGTGTCTGGCTGAAATGTGTAAATTCCACTTTACACAGATGAGAAATGACAAATTTTGCATCGGATCCGCAGATGTTATGAATGGAATATGTATGTACAGACTTTGAATTCTGCGTGTATGTGTGTGTGTCTGTGTTTACGTGCGTGTGAGCGTGCGTGCGTGTGTGTACATGTGTCTGTGTGTGTGTGTTTGCGCCTGGTGCTTTCTTTCTTTTTTTTTTTCTTTTTGTTTGTTCTTTCTGTCTCATTTTCTTCTACCTTCTAGTTGTTGTTTTTCTGTATCATTGCTTTAGATGAATCATTTGATTTATTCTGTGATTTTCATGTCCATCCATATCCTATTGGTTTTCATTCTTTCTTACTTTCTGACGTTCGTTTTTGTATTGTTTTCGTTTAGTTTCGTTTTTATCATTGTCTTTTGTTTTGCTTAGGTCTGATTTGGACTGGATTGGATTGTTTTGTTTTTTTTTGTTTTTGTTTTTTCTCCAACTGTCCTTTCTTTTTTCTCCCTTTTTTCTGTTTTGCTAATGTTCTTTCTGTCTTACTTCTTCACGTCTTTCGCTTTTGTCTTTCTTTCTTTCCTTCTTTCTTTCTTTCTTTCTTTCTTTCTTTCCTTCTTTCTTTCCTTCTTTCTTTCCTTCTTTCTTTCATTCATTCATTCATTCATTCTTTCTTTCTTTTTGTTCATTATTCTTTTTCTTTTTTTGTTGTTGAAATGTGCGTTCTGATTTTAGTCTTTACTGTTTTCATAGTTTATCAATTTTCAGGATTGTTTGATCTTCTTGTTTTTTCTTTCTTTTCTTCTGTATTTCTTCTGTTCGTTTTCGTGTTTCATTTTTCTTTCATTCTTTTTCTTTCTAGCTTTCCGCTTTATTTGCGTATGCCTGTCTTTCGCTTTTTTTTCAATATTTTTTTTTTATAATTCCCGCTCATTCGGTGATTTTTATTCATTAATTCCGTTATTCACTCAATTGTTTGTTCGTTTATTTTTCAAAATGAATGTTTCATTAATTTTATCCATCTATTCAGTCACCTATTCATCGTTTAATCATTTACGTGTTTTTATAACATCTGCTTGTTCTATTTCTTTTCTAAATTTATTTATTCCTCTATCCGAGTGTCTTTTATCTGTTTGTTTTATACTGTTGTTATGGAGAATTCGTTCCGAACCGGGAGACGTCATCTTGAGAAACAAAAACTGAATCTATGGGGAAATTTATGATAATAATAACGATGTAACTGATACTGATACTGATACTGATACTGATACTAATACACTTACTGATACTGACAATGGTAATGATAATGATAACGATGTAACTGATACTGATACTGATACTAATACACTAACTGATACTGACAATGATAATGATAATGATAATGATAACGATTATAATTCTTTAGTTTCCAACGGAAGAGGTTATTAGCTAATAAGACAAATGTTTTTTTACACAAATTTTCTTTTGCTTGAAATGCTGGGCGTTTTCATATTTTTTCCATAAGCGAGCCACAGACATGACTGACGAGATCTTTAATGCGCATATCATTTTATGTTCTGCATGCGTATACACACGAACGGAGTTTAAGTATTGGCAGGTCTGCTTCAGTTTCAGTTTCAGTTTCTCAAGATGACATCTCCGCGCTCGGAATGAATTCCATATGCATTTACGTCACAGGTGCCATGCGATGGAGAAGATCCAGAATGATCACAGCACAAGCCTTAAGCCTGCACATTTACCCATGAGCTGACCAGGTCCTGAGGTCCTGCCTAGATAGTCCCATAACCCTGGGGTCGTAGGGGAGTGAGGTAGCAGAGACCTCAACTTTTCCCGGGGCCAGCACCACCAGGACGGCGCCCATCCCCTCTCCCTCGCTTCAAAATCATATTCATATTCACTTTTTTTTTAACCAAGACTTCAGAAAGGCAAGAAGGCTAATTGGTCTTCAAAGGGTGGGACCTGGGATATCAACCTATCTCTCCAATGTTTTTTTTTCTTTTTAACCAAGGCAGCCGGGGAATGCCTTACTGTTTGCGATTTTCAAGTGCCGTGGGATCTTTAGCGTGCGCAGCCAGACAAGCGCACGGGTCCGGCTCGTTTTTCGTCCCCTTCCGAAGGACTAGACGTTCAGTTCGATTTTCCGGTCAAACTGAGGAGAAAAGTCGAGGCCTCTACGGGGAGCGAACTCTGGAACCTCGAGTTTAGTTATTGGCAGGCGAACGTCTGAACCATTCTGCCACTCTTCTCCCTGAATCACACATGTTAATCTGGGAGATCGTGAAAATCTCCACTTATTATACCCATCAGGCGGATTGAACTCACGGCCTTCCGATTGCAAATCCGACGTTTGCTTACTTGGCTACCATATCCTTCATTTAAAACTAATACAAGTTATCTGACAATCAATAGCAACGAAAGAACATTTTGGTCACTCATTAACGTTACACTTTACAAGAAGTCATTAGAAGCCTGTCAATGTTGAAATCACTTCTTAGGTGCTCGTCTGACCTCCGTGGGGATGCCGGGTGCTCTTTCAGTATAATTAGCATCCCCACCTTCTGGAAATTCTGTGCTAGAAATTTCCTCTTTTCTGTCACTCTCTTTGTTTCTGCCTTGTTGCTTTTTCTTTCTGTCATTTCTACCTATCATTTTCTGCCTTAATGGTCCATTCACTTGTATGTGTTCGATAAAGTCTTAAGTACTTTTTCTTAGGATTGATAATTGGGTACATGTGTTCAGTGCATTTGTGGCTCTAGGGAGGTGAGATATGCCGAAGCAATTTTAGGTAATTTATGCCTGTTTTATATATGTTTTGGCGTCCTTATGTATGCTTATATTTGTATTCATTTGTGTTTTTTTAAATCTCCCCTGTGCGATGAACTGGACGGAGTGGTCAACGCCGGGGGCATGTCTTTAGATTATGAGCACGAATGCATTGATATGTGTATTTAATTTTCTTTTTTTTATTATTGTTTTTTGTTGTTGTTTGTTTGTTTTCCTGATGAAGTTTTATATGTTTTGAAGCGGTTATAGGTCTGATATGGCTAAACACAGTCGGCTGGGTTTTAAACAACAATAACAACATTACGTGCTCGTCCACGTACGTTAGGGGTCACGACGTTCTCAACAGCATTTCTCTTTCGTGTGAAAGTCTTTGTTAATATCACTGAATGCAAATCATTGGTGTGTGTGTGTGTGTGTGTGTGTGTGTGTGTGTGTGTGTGTGTGTGTGTGTGTGTGTGTGTGTGTGTGTGTGTGTGTGTATGTGTGTGTGTGCATGTTGGAGGGGATGTTTGTGAATGAATGTGTGTGCGTGCGTGCGTGCGTGCGTGTGTGTGTGTGTGTGTGTGTGTGTGTGTGTGTGTGTGTGTGTGTGTGTTGTGTGTGCGTGCGCGCACGCGTGTGTCTGTTCCTGAGTGTGCACGTGTGAGCGCGTGTATGTGTGTGTATAAGTATTTGTATGTGTGCGTGTCGCTGAATGTGTGGTGTGTGTGTGTGTGTGTGTGTGTGCGCGTGTATGTGTGTGTGTGTGTTTGTGCGTTAGTGTGTGTGTGTGTGTGTGTGTGTGTGTGTGTGTGTGTGTGTGTGTACGTGCGTGTGTATGTGTGTAGGTGCGTGTGCATGTATGTGCACGATTGATGTGTGTTTGTATGGATAGACAGATGAACAGAAGATAATAAATAAATGAATGGATGAATGAATAAATGAATGAATGAATGAATTAATTAATTAATTAATAAATGAATTAATAAATGAATTAACGAATTAACGAAAGAATGAATGAATGAATGAATGAATGAAGGAAGGAATGAAGGAATGAAAATACACCGGTGTTAAATTGACATTTTATGAATAAGTACATGTACGTAGGTGAGAAAGAAAGAGAGAAACGATAAACGAAGACAAAAAAAGAAAAGAAGGAAAGAAAGAAAAACTGAAGAAAGAAAGACAGAAGTATAAACAAACAAATACAAGAATGAAGAAAGAGAAACAAAACAAAAAAAAACACACAGAAAGAAGTAGAGAAAGAAAAGAAAGTAAAAATGAATGAATAAAGAAACAACAAAAATCTCAAGATGATCAGACATACACATAAAAATGCACGGAAGTGTAAATGAATAAATGAGTGAAAGATCCAACGAACAAACGAACAAATGAATGAACGAATGAATTAATCAACCCACCTACCAACCAATCAACCAACCAAATAACCATGCAACCAACCAACCAACCAACCAAGAACCAATCAATCAACCAACCTACCAAATAGCCATACAGCCAACCAATAACCAACAACCCAACCAAACTGACCACACCAGCCAAACAAAATTACACGTCCACTGACCAGCACTGCAGCATTGGGCGACAGGCCGGGGTCATTCCCGATACCACTGTCTGGGGAAGTGTCCACGGCCCCGGCAGCCAAATACTGCTGAAAGGCACTGCCGTAACCATAGTGATCATGCAACTGTTGCTGCTGCTGTTGTTGTTGGACATACTGCAGCACCGTCTTCTCAGAGTCCATGTCTAGGAGACCTCCATCGGCTTTAGTGGTATTGTTGTTGTTGTTGTTGTTGTTCCCATTGCTGCTGTTGGTATAAATGTACAGGTTGTCGCTAGGGTTGTAATAACCGTTGGTGAGCTGTTGTTGTTGCTGTTGTTGTTGTTGCTGCTGTTGTTGCTGTGATTGTGGGGGCGGAGGCTGTCCCATATCCACTGGCTGCAGGAGGTGAAGGTATTGAGACTGCACTAAGACTGGTTCTGAAAAAAAAAGGAAAGTTTTAAAAAAGATTGAAATGGATTAAGTCAGCGTGCGTTAAAGATCCAACGACAGTAAGGGAGTTGTCCCCAGCACAAGTTCTGTGTAAAATTACAATTTTATAGGGAAAACAGAAATACACACCATAACGAAAACAAAAACGGATGGCGCCGCAGTGACGCCACACGTTTTCAACGAGGAACACCACCCGAATTTTGCTTGATAAACCCGTTGGGATAAATAAAAAGATACATGCAAATACAAATACAAACGATAACACCACAAAATCTAACGTAAACGTGTATTCAATAAAATAAAGCAAAAGTACACTTTCAATGCAACAATGTTTCTCAGATATATGCAACTAGGACAATAAATGAATCAGAGTGTCAATGTCTGAATGCAAAAAGTAACAGTGAAGGACAATAGCTCTTTCCGATTATAACTGTTAATGAGAAAAAGCGATTATAATTTTTGTGCGTGTGGTGTTTCTGATCTTAATAATGATATAATATTCTCTGTCTCTCTGTGTCTCTGTCTATGTGTCTGTGACTCTGTTTCTGTCTGTCTGTCTCTCTCTCTCTCTCTCTCTCTCTCTCTCTCTCTCTCTCTCTATCCTCTTTTCTCTCTCTCTCTCTCTTCTTTTTTCTTTTCTTCTCTTCTCTTGTCTTCTCTTCGCTCTCTTTCTCTCTCTCACTCTCTCTCTCTCTCTCTCTCTCTCTCTCTCTCTCTCTCTCTCTCTCTCTCTTTCTCTCTATAACAAATTTGTGTGGAACCACTGATTTGGGAGTTCTCGTTATGACAGATGGTCTTCAGAGTATCCTAAAGCGATACAAGGATACAACCCCATCAGCTGTGGCATCAACTCCACTAACAGGAAAGATATTGCCCGCGACAGAGTAAGCTGGTGACAGCAGTACACGCAGGACACAAGATTTGAACAGCACAGAACAGCTGATATTCAACAGAACAGGGACTGGCGGAATGGAACCCAAGACGGCAGAACTTCTTTCCCATGCAACGTCTGCGGAAGAACATGTGCCCAAAGGATCAACCTTGTACCCCCCCCCCCCCCACTCCTCCCGTGAGGATACCCGGGGCTCTTTCAATATAGACAGTATCCCCACCTTCTGGAAATTCTGTGATAGAAATTTCCTCTTTTCTGTCACTCTCTTTGTTTCGGTCTTGTTCCTTTGCTTTCTGTTATTTCTTCTCCTATCATTTTCTGCCTTGCTGGTCCTGTATGTGTTCGATAAAGTCTTACACACTTTGCCTTAGGATTGATAATTGGGTACATATATTAAGTGCATATTTGACTCTTCAGAAATGAGATATGCGGAAACAATTTCAGGTAAACTAGGCCCATTTTATATATATTCTTAGTTATGTTTAATTTTGTATTTAGGTCTGTTTTTTAAATCCCTTGTGCGACAAAATAAACGGAGTGATCAACGCCAGGGGCATCTCCTTAGATTATAATGCGCACATGCATTCGTATGTGTTCTTTTCCTTTTTTCTGTTGAAGTATTGTGTATGTTTTGAAACGGTTATAGCCCTGGTGTGGCTCTACGCAGTCAGCTGGACTTTAAACAAACAATAACAATAACAATAACAATAACCTTGCATCCGACATGATGACCCACACCAGGCGATAAAGGACGGGTATTCCTACTTATCCGTAAGATCGAAGGGACAGTCAATCTTTCAGTTGATGTTAGAATTCGTAAGCTTAGTTCAATCAATATGAGTAGATGACTACGTAAGTAAAGTAAGCGGGCGCGCGCGCACACACACATACACAGAGAGAGAGAGAGAGAGAGAGAGAGAGAGAGAGAGAGAGAGAGAGAGAGAGAGAGAGAGAGAGAGAGATAGAACAATTTTTTTTTTTTTAAATGAGGCTTTACTGATCAAAGAAATAGAGACGACGATAAACACGAACGATGAATGCAGGAGCAGACAACTCACAATTACATGTAAATTGTAATCATTATTCCCTGATCACTTGACCCCCCTGTGTTTATCCTCTGATATATTGATAGTATATCACGTTGATAAGATAATAACATTAATGTTATTTCCTTTTGTTTTCCACATTATCTGATGATGACAGAAATGTCGAAAATATTCATATAGATTGTCAGCACAATTGTACCTCGAAAAGTTTTTAAAAACAAATTGTTTCCTTCTCCTCAATTCGACGTTTCATCACGATCTCATTGATAAAAAGTTTTCTTTTTCATGGTGGTGGGGGGGGGGGGGGGGGGAGGAGGGGAGGAGAGAAGAAGTGACTATGGTGCTTGAAAGTTAATATTCGGTCAAGAAAAAAAAAATCTGAAGTTTCCAGTAGGTTGACTACACAGAACTTCTAAATCTTTTCATACTTTTTTTCTTTGGTTTGATTTCATTTTCTTTGTTTTGTTTTTATGTTTTTTTCCCCTTTTCTTTTCTTTTCTTTTTTTTCAAACTTCGTCCACTTATACAGACTGTTATACTGTTGTTTTCCTCTGTTATTCGGTGACTGTTATACTGTTGTTTTCCTCTGTTATTCGGTGACTGTTATACTGTTGTTTTCCTCTGTTATTCGGTGACTGTTATACTGTTGTTTTCCTCTGTTATTCGGTGACTGTTATACTGTTGTTTTCCTCTGTTATTCGGTGACTGTTATACTGTTGTTTTCCTCTGTTATTCGGTGACTGTTATACTGTTGTTTTCCTCTGTTATTCGGTGACTGTTATACTGTTGTTTTCCTCTGTTATTCGGTGACTGTTATACTGTTGTTTTCCTCTGTTATTCGGTGACTGTTATACTGTTGTTTTCCTCTGTTATTCGGTGACTGTTATACTGTTTTTCCTCTGTTATTCGGTGACTGTTATACTGTTGTTTTCCTCTGTTATTCGGTGACTGTTATACTGTTGTTTTCCTCTGTTATTCGGTGATTCATTTAATCAATTGCCTTTTATTTCATTTTCGTTTTTTGAGATTTTGTGTTTATTTTTCTAATTATACTGTTGCAGATTTTTTTTCCTGCTATTCGGTGGTTTATTTCATTAACTGTCTTAATTTCAATTTCGTTGTGATTTCAGTGTTATTCTGTTTGTTTGTTTGTTTGTTTTTTGTTTTTTGTTTGTTTGTTTGTTTGTTTGTTTGTTTTTTGTTTGTTGTTTGTTTGTTTGTTTGTTTGTTTGTTTTGTTTAAACATTAAGGGTGTTTTTAATTTGACAAACTACATGGAAATTTGGACGCTAAAGAATTGTTCGTTGCACAACGAACCCATAATTAGAATACAGATCATCGGTAAGAAATATAGAGGCGCAATATTTTGTATATAACTTCCGTTTTGTTATTACAACATCAGTCACTCTAAGTATACGCAAGAAGAAAGAAAACAAGAGACAAACAAATAAACAAATAAATAAACAAACAAAACAATAAAAAACAACAACAAACAAACAATAAAAAATAAGCAATAAGATGGCACACTTTAGTCTCCTCGTTATTATCATTATCATTATCATTTTATTCTCATTGTCATTATTCTCATTATTATCATAATACTTGATATCATCATCATCATCGTCATCGTCATCATCATCATCAACATCATCATCATTATTGTTGCTGTTGTTATAATCATCATTATTATCATTATCATTATTATCACTATTGTTGTTGTCGCTGTTGCTGCTCCTGTTGTTATCATTATTATTATTATCATCATTATTATTATTATTATTATCATTATCATTATTATTGCTACTAGTATTATCATTACTATCATCATTAACATTATCATTTTTTTCATTCTTGTCATTATTATTGTTGTTGTTGTTATACTTCATGCATTGTGTAATCATTTGTGATCATACTCGTGTTTGACCAGAGGTATATGAGACATTTTTTTGTGTGCATATGTCGATAAATGTGATATACCAGCTCCTCAACAGGCAGTTCATTTCTTTGTCTTATAAAATGTATATACAGAGTAAATGATTAAGTCAAAAAATGAGTATGGAAAATGGCGCTACACGATCGAAAGCAGAGGGTAAAGGTAGGAAATGCTGAATCAGAAGAAACAAAAGTAAAAAGCGGGATCCCTCAGGGCAGTGTACTGGGTCCAATCTTGTTTACAGTATTTATAAATGACTTACCTGATTCACTGCACTGTACTTGCAAAATTTTTGCTGACGATACAAAACTATATGACAAGGTTGCCAATGTTAATTTAATTCAACAGGA
>CM060313.1:38006215-38008715 GCA_030674185.1 Monoplex corrugatus | reverse complement strand
GGAGAGAATAAGGAGAGAAAGAGAGAGAGAGAGAGAGAAAAAGAGAAAGAGAGAGAGAGAGGGGGGGAGTTTAGTTTCAGTTTCAGTTTCAGTTTCAGTTGTTTCCGTTTCAGTTTCAGCGTCAGTTTCTCAAGACGACGTCTCCGCGCTCGGAATGAATTCCACATGCCCTGACACCACTGGTACCACGTGATTGAGAAGATCCAAAATGATCATGGTACTAGACCAATGAACTGATCAGGTCTGAGATCTTAACTAGTGTATAGGTTTTGTGTCTTATAAAGAGAGACAGAGAGAGAGGAAGAGATAGAGAGAGAGAGAGAAGAGAGAAGAGAGAGAGAGAGAGAGAGAGAAGAGAGAAAGAGAGAGAGAAAGAGAGAGAGAGAAGAGGGAAAGAGAGAAGAGAGAGAGAAGAGAGAAGAGAAGAGAGAGAAAGAAAAAGAGAGAGAGATATACAGACAGACAGACAGACAGAGAGAAAGAGAGAGAGAGAGGAGGGGTGAAAGGGTAAACAAAATATCATTTATTTATGAAAAGCAATAGATTAAGAGATTCTTCTTTCTATTGCTTTCGTGATACATGACGATTGGTTTGTTAATGATGATGCTGTGGATTTCTATTTTGTTAAGACGAGTTTAGGGATGAAATACTTGCTTGGCTGTGCTTTCTGCTCTGAGGACCTTCTGCCGTGCGGCTCTCCCCAAAGTCTTTTGCTACTGGGGATGGTCATCATGATGCTATGGTGCTCTATTCTAGATTGAGACTGCGTGTCAGAGTTAAGTCATACTCTACGTTTTCTTTCAGTACATATCAGTAACGAGTGTGAACAAGCATTTATTGGGGATTTTTTGACAATAATTATGTAAAATCTATTTTCATCTTTACTCATGATTTTATGACAACATGTAAAAATCTATTTTTCACCTTTATTCGGGAATTTTTGACAATATGTAAAAATCTATTTTCATCTTTACTCAGAATTTTTTTTTTTTTACAATATCTTAAAATGTTTTCACCTGTATTCAGGATGTTTGACAATATGTAAAGTCTTATTTTCACCTGTATTGATGAATTTTTTTGACAATTTGTAAAATCTATTTTCACCTTTACTCTAGAATGTTTGACAGTATGTAAAATATATTTTCACCTTTACTCTAGAATGTTTGACAGTATGTAAAATCTATTTTCACCTTTACTCTAGAATGTTTGACAGTATGTAACATCTATTTTCACCTTTACTCTAGAATGTTTGACAGTATGTAAAGTCTATTTTCACCTTTACTCTAGAATGTTTGACAGTATGTAACATCTATTTTCACCTTTACTCTAGAATGTTTGACAGTATGTAACATCTATTTTCACCTTTACTCTAGAATGTTTGACAGTATGTAAAATCTATTTTCACCTTTACTCAGGCAGTTTTGACAATTATGTAAAATATGTTTTCACTTTTACTGAGGAATTTTGGACATTTTTTTAACATTTATTCCAGTCGTGACAGTCCACATTGTTCTCGTTTCATGTTAAGTTTTACTTCTGATGGTCCTTTAAGGTCACAGTGACCTCGAAAAATATAAAATCTGGATTTTGTGCAGTAATTTTTGTATGAAACAAAAACACCAAAATGGTTATTAATCTTTTTGTTTTGTGTGTTTCGTGTTGTTGTTTAGTTGGTTGGTTGCTTGGTTGTTTGCTTGCTTGCTTGCTTGCTTGATTGATTGATTGATTGATTGATTGATTGATTGGGTGGCTGGTCGGTTGGTTGGGTGGGTGGGTGTGTGGGTGATTGGATGTTGATTGGTTGGCTGGTGAGTTGGTTGATAGGATGGTTGACTGGTTGGTTGGTTGTTGCTTCCAACCCTCGCTCAATGTCAGTCTACGCTAGCATCAAAATTGAAAACAATCCAAAGTCAATATAATTTTGACATGAGAACATCACATAGACAGAAACAGACAGACAGACAGACAGACAGACACACAGACAAACGGACAAAAATAGGGACCACAAGACAACCTTTTGACCAATCCCCCCGAGAGACACCACGCCGATCTTTTCTAAGCTCAAAAGCTACTGGCTCCACTTCACCCATTGTAGTGGACTTTTCACACGAAATAATTAATCGTGTGAATATAGGAAGAACGGATCAGTAGTCCCGTCATCTGTGCGTCCCCTTACAGAGTACACACACACACACACACACACACACACACACACACACACACACACAACACACACATACACACGCACACAAACTGCGGGCCCCAATAGCTCAGTTGGTTTGAGCGTCGGATTCACATGCTTATGGTTGTGGGTTCGAATCCCGGGGTGCGCTATATTAAAACTGGCCTTTTCACCGTCCCATCTTAACATCATTGTTGTTCTGGTGGAGACAGTACAGAATTAGATAAGTCCCCCTTCCCCCACTTCCCTGGGATGGTTATCCCGTCGGCCATATCACCTGAGGTGGGTGTAGACGTAAAAACTGAACCAAAAAACAAA
>CM060313.1:37996215-37998715 GCA_030674185.1 Monoplex corrugatus | reverse complement strand
ATAGGGACAGAGAGAGTATGTGTGAGTGTGTGCGCGCATGCGCGTGTGTGTGCACGCGCGCGAGCGTGTGTGTGTGCGTGTGTGCGCGCGCAAGTGTGTGTGTGTGTGAGTGTGTGTGTGTGTGTAAGATAGATAGACAGACAGACAGATGGATAGATAGATAGATAGATAGATAGATAGACAAGGAGTGAGAGAGAGAGAGAGAGAGAGAGAGAGAGAGAGAGAGAGAGTATTTGTGTATTGTGTGTGCGCGCACGACATCGAGCGTGTGTGAGAGAAAGAGAGAGAGAGCGAGAGAGAGAGAGACAGACAGACAGACAGACAGACAGACAGACAGAAAGAAAGACAGAGAGAGAGAGACAGACAGAAAGACAAAGAGAGACACAGAGAGAGATACACACTAATACGCACACAAACACATTCATATGCATGCGCACACACGCGCGCGCACACGTACACGTACACGCACACGCACACGCACACGTACACGCATACCCACGCACAACACACATATACTGAGACAGAAGATTTGTAAAGCAGGCTCTTTAAAAAAATCCTCTTCAGAGATCTTCCTTCAGACGTAACAGTTAAGCTTTTACAAGAGATCAGCGCTTAGATTTGATTTTATCAAGATTTTGCGCTATATAAATATTGTAATTATTATTATTATTATTAGATCAAGATTTCATTCTACATGATCATACAAACGGGAAATACTTTTTTTTTTTTTTAGAATCATTGCACTTGGAAAGATTTCCTTTGTGCTCATCATTTTTTTAGTATTCTTTTGTCCCTTGTTCTACGCCACCTTAATGCCAGCAGAAGCTGACACAGTTTTTACAATGCGAATGGGAATGATAATCATGACACTATGGAGTTCCATCTAGGATAAGACCGCGTGGCAGGGAGGTACTCTATGCTTTCTTATCATTAACGTATCCTAGCGTCAACCAGGCCCGAGCGATACAGACACCTGCGGTGTTGGTCAGAAAATTTGTGGGCAACACCCTCGATGACGTATCCGCGAAGTGGATGAGACTCGACTGTGTGGTCCCACAGTCTTCCCAGTGAGCCCATAGCACGCTCAACTCTGTGGGTAGGAACCGGTTAGATCCGAAAAGTCCCACAATGATTTTTTTGAAGGAATCAAACCCGCAACCTTCCAGTCGGTAGTCTGTTGCGCTAACCACTACACCACGGCGACTTGTGTACAGGAAAGATCTTTGTTTTGATGTGTTTTAGGCATGGACGGCTAATCATATGCACGTTTAACGTGCGTTAGCCCTAAAGTGGCCTCATGGTTGGATGGATCATAAACAACATGAACCAAGAGAGAGAGAGAGACAGACAGACAGTGACAGAGACAGAGAGACAGAAACAAAAACAAACACACACACACACACACACACACACACACACACACACACACACACACACACACACACACACATACGTGAAGGTATATATTTAGATATACATTATGCAGTTATGCAAACAGGAGACAATGAGACAATACTTTTTTCCCCCCTTCTTTTAAACAAAGAAACAAATAGATAAATAAATGAACAAAAGAAATAACATAATAGAAAAAGAACAGACAAGCAAACACTTTTCTGTCAATTAAAAAAAAAAAAGAAGAGAAGCTAACTTCTCTTGAAGTTTGACGACATTAAGTGCCTTCGTTATTGGTATTAGCAAACAAACAAAAACAAAAAACAACACTCCCCCCCCCCCCATACACAAACGAACACACAAACAACAACAATAAACAAATCACACACAACTCTTACCTCCACAAGCTCAACTTTAATCTTGACGGGCAAGGCCACGTTGTCAGACGGAAGTGAGTGTTCCGGAAGTGACATTGGCACATCCGCTTCCGGTCCTGCGCTGTGAGGCAGTCCCAACAGCTGGTCCATGTTCGCCAGGTTATCTGTGGCCGCCTCTAGAAACATCTTCATGTAGTCCACATTGTCTCCTACCCCTCCTTCTTCCTCCTCTCTGCCGTCTTCTGGCCTGTAATTCGAAACGGAACTCGAATTCAAAATGTAGTTCAATTCAAAGTCAAGTTCAAAACGTCAGTCTCACCTGTCTCACCTGTCGGAGTTTGGAATTTGTTCAGGAGGGGTTCATCGCACTCGACAATTCCATAATATATGTTCCACCCAAATCTGCCAAAAAGTATGTGGCAGACTCCCTAAGCCTGCGCAAAACCCTGTACGCTGGCAAAGTCTCGAAACTGGGGAGAAGGGAGAAGGGACTTTTGAAACACTAAGCTGACACCACCAGACGATGGAAACTTAAGATAGGCAGCAAACAGGCCAGTTTTTTAATGTTGCAGGCTGGGATTTGAACTCGAGATATCAGATATTGAGTCCACGGCTCTATAAAAAAAATAAAAAAAAAAGAATTAAAAAAAAAACAAAAAAAACCCAGCTCGTGGCACCGTCACCAGGTTCAGCGTTGTCCGCTACATTCTTTGACACCACCATCTCCCTCC
>CM060313.1:37986215-37988715 GCA_030674185.1 Monoplex corrugatus | reverse complement strand
TTGGCGATCATGGCCCTCCATATAAATCTGTTTCTTATCGCTGCAAGTACATCTCCCATCCCTTCTGTCCTCAGCCACCCTGCAAGTCCGTCAAAAGTTTCTCCTGTGTCTACCGGGTGTTCTCTTTCTCCCGCCAGCTTTCCTGTTTTGACCAGGTGCTCTATTTCTCTTGCCTCACGAAATGTCCTGTAAATGTTGTTGTCTTTCTTAACTTCTTTACAATGTTCTTCTTGTTACTGCCTCCTTCAAGACTGTCTCGTTTGTTTTCTTTGATGTCCATGGAACTCTCAAAATTCTTCTTACAAACCAATCTCGCTGCCTCAATCTTGTGCTGGCTTTGCGTGTTGACTGTTCACGCCTCACAACCGTATAAAGTATTGGTTCTATATAACATTCAAGAACT
Source organism: Monoplex corrugatus (assembly GCA_030674185.1). Taxonomy (NCBI): domain Eukaryota; kingdom Metazoa; phylum Mollusca; class Gastropoda; order Littorinimorpha; family Ranellidae; genus Monoplex; species Monoplex corrugatus. The sequence goes on along the minus strand of CM060313.1, from coordinate 37,988,312 downwards.
CTCTTCCTGATGTTAACTGATAGGCATTGGTTGGTAAGAAAGCCTTTCATCTTCTTGAATGCTGTTTTGGCTGGCCGATTCTGCTGGCTATTTCTTATATGTGCATCTGCCGTCTGGTGAGATGATCGTTCCCAGATATTTAAACTTATCAACTATTACTACTATGGGCAAAAGTAGTCAGTGGGTAAACGTCGAATGCCAATCGGAAGTTCCTGGGTTCGATCCAGCTGAACGCCTCCTGTCTGATGGATAAAGGCTGGAGATATGTCCAATCTCCAAGGTCAACATGTATGTGCAGGTCTGCCAGTGCCTAGACCCCCTTCGTGTATATATATATATACAAATTACAGAGCATCAAATAGCCACAGTCCTTTCTTCCCACTGGACGAAGCAGCAGTGAAGTTTCAGTCTTTTTCTCCTAAATTTTTGTATTTTGGTGTTTATTCGTTTGTGATCTTACGCCTACGCTTGACAAAGGCCAGTTGGCCGAAAATTTGCACCTGTCTTGTCTGGTTGTATTCAATACGCGTTCTGATTCTATTTTCGTTTTGTTCGTTTTTGTTTGTTTTGTTTTTTCTCATCAGATATGCTCGTTAACCCCTTGACTTCTGCACCCTGTTCACCAGTATCCTGCATTGTCAAACATGCTAAAAAAAAAAAGCAAAAACTTAACCCTTGGATACCCTCACCCTATCCACCAGCTTCCTGCAGGAAGCTGGTGGATAGGGTGAGGGTATCCAAGGGTTAAGTTTTTGCAGTTGGTGGATAGACCGTGGGAGTCAAAGGGTTTAAAGATCCTACAAGCCATTTCAGTGACTGGCTTATGGAAACAGGAAAACACCCAGCATGCACGTACACAAAAGATGCAAAATGTGTAACAATAATAATTTATCCTAGAATGTTGTCAGCTTGCTTGATAACATGTTTGAGTTCTCCACACAAACACCAAATAAATGTCTGATGATGTTTAATGCCCGGTGAGCCAGCTGGCTTTGTAGAATAGCTCTCTATACAGGGATGAACTATAATAAATCTATTGTGTAAAAAGAAAAGATAAATAAAAAAAAAGAGAAAAAATACAGTTATTCTCTCTTGTCTCTCTGTCTCTCTCTCTCTCGTCTCTCGTCTCTCTCTCTCTGTCTGTCTCTCTCTCTCTCTCTCTCTCTCTCTCTCTCTCTCTCTCCCCTTCCCTCTCCCTCTTGTTTTGCTTTGCATTTTTCTTTATTGTTGTTGGGTTTTGAATAGACTGACATATGAAGTGGATATTTTACATATCACCATCAACATCACCATTATCATTATCATCATCATCATCATCATCATCATCATCACATCATCATCATCCACCATCTACACCATCACCACCATCCACCACCATCATCACCACCAATCATCACAACCACCACATCACCACCACCAGCATCACCACCATCACCACCACCACCACACCATCACCATCACCATCATCACCACCCCACATCACCATCATCACACACCACCACCACCATCACCATCACCACACCACATCACCACCCCAACATCACCACACCACCACCACACACTATCACACCACACAAACACGATCACCACCACCACATCACTATCACCACCATCATCACCACCATCATCATTACAACACACTCTCGTGAAAACCAACAAGCAAAAAAAATAAATAAAATAAAACAAAACAAAAAAACACTTAAAAACAACAACAAAACTTTACCTGCCATCGTTAACGAGGACCAGTCCCCGATCTTTGATCTTCACCTCCTGCTTGTCCATGGCCGGCAAGTTCAAGAACTCGTGCAGCAAGGCCTCGCCGTGAGCCCCGGTTTGCTCCCCTCCCTCGATGGCAATGGTGGCTTTGGTCAAGGGGTGCCCGAAGAACCCTTCCTTATCGTCCGGGGGCCCGTCCACCCGGGGGGTCCGCCCCAGCACGTCCCCACCTTCCGCCGGCGAGGTGGGTGGGGAGAGGGGCGGCTGGGGGACGAAGAGGGAGGGGGTGTGGGAGTGGTGGGTGAGGGTGGTGGCGGTGGTGAGTGTGGTGGTGGCGGTGGTAGTGGTGGTGGTGGTGAGGTGGTAGGGATGGCCGCTACC
>CM060313.1:37963715-37966215 GCA_030674185.1 Monoplex corrugatus | reverse complement strand
TCTATCCCAAAGACTGTGTCTTCGGTCATCCAGTACGCTGCCACCGTAACAAGAAGCCATGAAACATGGATCCCATCGTCATAGGCTTAAGGTACAAAGATGAATCATAATCCTCATGTCTACCTGATCCGCCTGGAACTATGACCTACAGTGCAAGTCAGCTGTAAGGGCACCGTGTTTATAAGCCTGGGGTCGAGGGTTCAAATCTTGGGCGTGCCACTTTTTTTCCCCCACAGGATGGGTGGGACCTCAGTGCCTGGCTAGTTCATGGGTAGGTTATTATGCAGGCTTTAAGGGCTTTACGTTAGGTAGGGCCTAAGGACCTGGCCAATTTACTGGATTGTTGCAAGTTTAAGGCCTGCGCCTGGTAGGGCCGGGCCTAAGGACCTGGCCAATTTACTGGTTTGTATGCAAGTTTAAGGCCTGCGCTGGGTAGGGCCTAAGGACCTGGCCAGCCCCTGTTCAGCTTGATAAGGCTTATGTTAGGTAAAACCTCAGGACGTGGCCAGCTCACTGGTTTATAAGCAAGCTCAAGGCTTACGCTAGGTAGGACCTAGGACCTGGCCAATTTATTGGTTTATGCGCAAGCGTAAGGCTTACGTAAGGTAAGACCTGAAGACATGGCCAATTCACTGGTTTATGTGCAAGCTTAACGTTTACCCTAGGTAGAACCTCAGGGCCTGACCAGCTCATGGGTTTATGTCAAAGCTCAAGACTTACGCTGGGTAGGATCTTAGGACCTGGCCAGTTCATGGGTTTATAGTCGTTGTGCGAGACTAAAAACCTGTATAAAAACCCACGTTTATAGTTAAAAACTAAAAAGCACGTATTCATGAAATATAAAGGTCATAAACCTTCTTTTGCTTTCTTTGCTTTGCTTTGCTTTGTTTTTTTTTTTTTTTTTTTGTTTCTTTGTTTCTTTGTTTCTTTCTTTCTTTCTTTGTATATTTCTTTATTTGTGTTTCCATTGTCTCAGTTCACAACATGTAAGATACGCAGTCGCTAACATCACAACTGACGGTTTCAGTTTCTGTTTCAGTTTCAGTTGCTCAAGATGACATCTCTGCGCTCAGAATGAATTCCATATGCATTAACGTCACAGGTGCTAGGTGATAGTGATCATGGCACAAACCTTAAGCCTGCACATAAACTCATGCCGACGAGGTCCTAAAACTGACGATGAGACAGAACTGTAAGGGACTCTACTCTACTTTAATCTTGTTACTAATACTCGAAGTGTGACAAGATTGTTTCCCTTGATTAAAGACACCATTTTGCTGTTTTCCGTCCTTAAAAATGTTGACGAAAACGGGCAGAAAAAAACACACGAGCAGTAGTAGTAGTAGTAGTAGTAGTAGTAGTAGTAGTAGTATAGTAGTAGTAGTAGTAGAAGTAGGAGTAATGGTAGTAACAGCACTAGCAGTAGTAGTAACAGCACTAGCAGCAGAAGTAACAGCAGCAGCAGTAGTAGTAGTAGTAGTAGTAGTAGTAGTAACAGCACTAGCAGTAGTAGTAACAGCACTAGCAGCAGAAGTAACAGCAGCAGCAGCAGTAGTAGTAGCAGTAACGGCAGTAGTAGTTGTAACAGTAGAAGGTGGAGCAGTAATAACAAGCAGCAGTAGCAATAGAAGTCATAAAGGTAGAGGTATAGTAGTAGCAGTAGTAGTAACAGCAGCATTGGTAGTAACAATAACAACGGCAGTAGTAGTTGTAACAGTAGAAGTAGTAGTAACCGCGGCAGTAGCAATAGAGGTAGTAGTAGCAGTACAGTAACAATAGCAGTAGTAACCGCAGGCTCAGCGGTGATAGTTACTTCGCCAAAGAGGTCGGGGCAAGAGGGTTTGTGGGCACCTCCGCTTATGATCTCCTGAAACAACTCGCCATTTCTGGGAAGAAGAGGACTAGAGCCCTTAAAGCGATGGCAGTGTTTTCGAGTATGTATTTGTGTTTGTGCGTCCAAGTGTGAGTGATTGCGTGTAAAATCAAGCAGGCAAGCGCATGCATGTATGCACATGTGTGTGTGTGTGTGTGTGTTTTGTATATGTCTATATGTGTGTGCGTGTGTGTGTGTGTGTGTGTGTAAGTGTGTGTGTGTGTAAGTGTGTGTGTGTTTTTGTGTGCCTATGTTGTGTGTGTGTGTGTGTGTGTGTGTGTGTGTGTGTGTGTGTGTGTGTGTGTGTGTGTGTGGTGTGTGTGTTGTGTTGTGTTTGCATGTGTCTATGTGTGCCTGTGTTCGTTTGTATGTGTCTATGTGTGCGAGCGCGCGCGCGGGCGTGCGCGTGCGTGTTTACATACATGTGTGCGTGCGTGAACGAGCACATGTGTATGCAACCGAACAGGGGAGTCATGCCGAAATAGAAATCTTTCTCAATCTCCCGTGTCCTTTTCTTTCGACTCATCCGACTGTACGACTGTTCGGCGGGAACGTTGGCACGCTTCGCTCGTTCCCTACAGATGCAGTGACCCTTGTCCCTTTACCCCTGACCTCTTGACAATTAGC
>CM060313.1:37938715-37941215 GCA_030674185.1 Monoplex corrugatus | reverse complement strand
TGTGAGTGTGTGCGTGTGAGTGTGTGCGTGTGAGTGTGTGCGTGTGAGTGTGTGCGTGTGAGTGTGTGCGTGTGAGTGTGTGCGTGTGAGTGTGTGCGTGTGAGTGTATGCGTGTATTTTATTTGCTATATGTGCATTTCGTGTATTTTATTTGCTATATGTGCATTGCGTGTATTTTATTTGCTATATGTGCATTTCATGCTTGTGATTCAGGAAACGATTAGCCAAAATACTTTCAAATCGTAAAATTTCTGATAACAACAATACATCATTCAACCATGAAAAATGCAGACTAATCAATCAAGAACAACAATATAATCAAACATAAAAAAAATATAACTCACCATCAGACGAAAATAGTATTGACATTTGTTGGGAAAAAAAATAATACAACCACCAGCCAAAAAAAAAATTAAAGAAAGAAAAAAGAAGAATAAAAAATGAAACACACACACACACACACACACACACACACACACACACACACACACACACACACACACACACACACACACACACACACACACACACACACACTATAGAGACTATAGGGAACGAAAAAGAAAAGAAAGATGTATATAAGGATCCTGCCTCTGACAATACTCACTACATAAATGCATCACTCACACTTCAAGAATTAAAAGATGCCATTCAGTCCCTTCCAAGTAAAAAAACGTCAGTTGGACTAGATGCAATTTCCAATGAGATGCTGAAAAATTTACCAGAAAATTTTATAATTTTGCTACATGACATATTTCAAAATGCTGGAATAGTGGGAAAATGCCCAACAACTGGAAAGAAACAATAGTGGTTCCTGTACTAAAATCAGGTAAATGTAATACCGATCTGAAAAACTACAGGCCAATTGCATTAACATCACACGTATGTAAACTAATGGAGAAAATAATCTTAAAGAGACTGATGCACTATTGTGAAAAGAATAAAATAATACCAGTAAATCAGGCAGGATTTCGAAAAGGCAGGTCACCAGTAGAAATCCTAACAAAGCTAACTACTAACATAAAACAACAATTTGCAAGACGTCAATGTGTTTTAGCTACATTTTTTGATATAACGAAAGCATACGATCAAGTGTGGCACTCCAGATTGTTATTTAAATTTAAAAGTATTGGGCTGACAGGTCACATTTTTGACTATGTTAAGTGTTTCTTAGAAAACAGAGTATTTCAAACGAGGATTGAAAATGTATATTCCACGAAACGAATTCTTCAAATGGGTATCCCTCAGGGATCCGTTATAGCTCCCCTTCTTTTCATGATATTAATGCACGACTTACCCAGTAAAGTATCTAAGCATGTAGTTTTAGCTCAATATGCTGACGATTTATGCATGTGGATGCAGGTAAATATGAAAAGGAAAACTCCTTTGCGCTGTATTAATTATACACGCAAATGCTACCAATTAGAACTTGATAAAATAGCACGATACATGGTAGAAAATGGGTTACATCTATCCCTGGAAAAATCGAAAATAGTTTTATTTAATAATGGAGCTAACCCAGTAAATATTCCCACTTTCAAACTGGGAGATACTCTTCTTCAGTTTAATGAGTCAATTAAATTCTTAGGAGTTTTTCTTACGGCAAAATTATCTTGGAATCAGCATATTGAATACTTATTAACCAAAGCTCAAAAAAGTTTAAATTTCTTAAAAATAGTTCGCAAACAGGCATGGGTCAAGATTCATCAACACTTGTTCATCTTTGTAAATCGCTTGTTAGATCTAAATTAACCTATGCCCAAGAAATCTTCTTCAGTGCACCGAAACACTTACTGAAAAAACTGCAGAGCATAGATTGTAAAGGTTTCAAACTTGCACTGGGTCTTCCAATGCATGCTTCCTGTCTTCGCACATATAATGAAATCAAACTGTTGCCACTTGATGAGCAAAGGAAAGTCGCTTCTACTAAATTTTTGTTAAGACACACCACTGTAGAAAACATCTCTGAAACAGAAATTAAACTGAGATCAGATACCGACTTTCCAAAAAGAGCTAAATCAATATCTTCACAGGTCACTCTTGCAACATACACATCTGACGTCATGAAAGGTTCAGGAATTGATCTACACGTAGATCCTGTATCTATAAGACCTTCCTTTTCGCCAGTACCCAGTTGGGAACTCCAAAGAGCACAATTTGACGTACATCACACTAACTTAAAAAAAGGAGACAATGTAAACTTACTGGCAAGTCAGGTTAAATGTCATATTGACGACTTATATTCCGATCATTTGAAAATTTACACTGATGGATCAGTAATTGAAAGAAAAGCAGGCTCAGCGTTTTTAATACCTGCTCTCAAAATTGAAAAATCTTTCTACATAGGACTTGATAAATCTGTCTTTACAGCTGAACTTTTTGCAATATTAATGGCTTTAAACTTTATGATAAGTCTTCCTAGGACAATTTTTCAAACACTTTTTTGCGTTGATTCAAAATCAGTACTTCAGGCTCTTGAATTATCAAAATTACAAACAAG
>CM060313.1:37916215-37918715 GCA_030674185.1 Monoplex corrugatus | reverse complement strand
AAAATATCTGTCAAACGTGATGATTCATATCAATCATTAACATCCAAGAATATCCAAATCCATGAAGATGAGCATACAAGGATCTGTAATTACACATTGAGGATTCTGTCAAAATCCAAGTTCATATTGACCCAAGAAGATCAACAACAACAACAACAACAACAACAAAAAGCATCAAAGATTCAAAATCCACGATACTCAAAACATTTGGAAACGGAAGACATCAAACAGCCACGTTATCTTGTTTACAATCCAACACTGTGAACAGTGATCTTCGGTGTGATGGGCTGATAGTACATTAATAACAGATGCGATGACTGATCAGTGATTCGTACGTGGAGAAGATAATTCACACAATCGTTGTATCATAAACCTTTCTACTTGTAGTAGCATTCACCAGGCAGGTGTTGTTGGCAGGTGTTGTTGACAGCAGTGATTAACAATAGATGCGCTGCATGGTTCGTCCTTCACACACGAAGATTTAATGACACGTTCTTTGTTGTCCTTCCTCTCAAGACTGTATACCCGTTTGTGTGATGTGTTGATAGTATTAATTACGCTTCCACTGAATTCTTCGTCCTCTGCAGGTGGAAGATTTATTAACACACACATACACGCACACCATGTGGAAATTGTTCCACTGTAATCAAAAGGCAGCGTGGTGCAAATTGTGCAGAAAAGACAGATTCAAAACTGATAAGTAGAATGTTTCGTGGCTCATGTTACCACATAATGTGTGTATCACACTGAGAGGTCAACGGGTGTTAATCCATATAAACACACACGCTCACAAACTCACACACACACACGCAGAGTAAACCACAAGTGGATGAAGAGAAACACGATCACGTTTATCCCTGCAAAGTCTTTGGCTTTGAAAGTGGGTAAATCTCTCATGTAAATGTTGTGTCGATTAGCCCATTCGCCGATCCACAAATCTTTCTGTTTTGTAGAACGTCTAAACAGCCCGGAAGCTACAGAAGGAAGCAAAAAAACAAAAAAAACAACAAAAAAAAGAAAATAAAAGCTGATTGATTAAGAAAAGCGAAATGTAATCTGAAAAGAAAACGTCGAGGGAAAGTGAACAGAAAGTAGACAGAAACAAACACTCTTATAGCACAAAAACCTCCGTCTGTGCAAACACCAACTGTATTCTGAGCTTACAGTTTTTGTGCTCTGTATCTGTTTCTATGCTAGCTGAATGGGTAGCGCAAACTGTGTTAGATTTGAGAAGTTCTACAATACATGGGAGATAATTCCAAAGAGTTATGTCCTCTGATTTGAACTTGCTCTGTTTGAAGTTTGGAGTTTGTTCAAGAGGGATTCATCACAAATGGGACAAGTCCATATGCGCCCCACCCACTATTGCGTACAGCCATATCAGGGCTCTAACCGTTTCAAAACACGCACAATACTTAAATAGGGAAAAAAAGAAAATTGATGCATTATTCGAGTACATAATCTAAGGAGATGCCCTTGGCGTTGACCACTCCGTCTAATTTATTACAGGGGATTTTAAAAAACATACATGAATACAAATTTAAACATAACTGGAAACACTGAAACATATAAAAACTGATCTAAATTACCTAAAAATATTTCCGCATATCTCACTTACCTACAGCCAAAAATGCACTTTATACCAGTTCCCATTTATCAATATTAAGAGAAAGTACGTAAGACTTTATCGAACACATACAGGTGAATGGACCAGCAAGGCAAAAAATTATAGAAAAAATGTCCGAAAGCAAAGGAGGAAGAAAGAGACGAAGAAAGTGACAGAAAAGAAGAATATTCCTCGCACACAATTTCCAGAAGGTGGGGATACTGTTTACACTGACAGAAACCCCGGCATCCCCACAAGGGGTTCCTTCCCACTGGCAAGGCAAGGCATTGAAATTGGGAGAAGAGGGGATACGGATCTGTGACATACTAGGCTGACACCGCTAGAATAACTAACGTGTTAAGATGAGCAGCCAATATGGACAGTTTTTTATGTAGCGGTCCGGGATTAAACTCGAGACATCAGAACTCGAGTCAACGGCTTGTATCAAAAACACCTGCAGAACAGTCAGCGTAAAACTATAGTCATCCTGGGAGTCGAACTCAGCACCGCTGAATTAGCGGCGTGGGGCTCTAGGCCACTGAACCTAATGGAGCCGCTGATTCGCTGGCAAAACCATAAAACATAGACGCCACAAAAAGACAAGGAGGAAGTCTGCATCGATCAAACAGCAAGTTGTGTACTCTGGAAGAATTTGATCATCTGAAATGTCAAACGTCATTCACTTGGTTTCCTTTTTGAATTTAGGGAAATCAGTGAGAATTTTTTTTCTGCTTCTTCTTCTTTTTTTTTTTTTTTCTTTTCTTCCTTCCGAATTTTCTCGAATTGTGTGTATGCACGTTGTGCTTTACCTACATTGCGCAGGCGGTATGTTGCTGCATAGTGTGCATACTCCGTCTTTGGTGGACGTGCTTGTAGGGTGTTTTAGTGTTTCCG
>CM060313.1:37908715-37911215 GCA_030674185.1 Monoplex corrugatus | reverse complement strand
GGGAAGTGGGATTAAACACGCAAAAACCCACTCTCAATACATTTTGATTGATTTTCGGTGATCAAAAACCCACTTTCGCCAAATATACATATTGCCAGCGAGTGAGATGATAATCACAATTCTACAGAGTCCCATAATAGATTGGCACTGCGTGATGATAGAGGCTGAACTCTATCCTTTTTTGTCACACTACATATCCTTGAGTCAACCAGGCCCGAGAGAGACAAACACCTGCGGTGCTGGTCGAAAGATTTGAGCGACACCCCCGCAAAGCGGACGGAGACTGGACTGTGCGGCTCAGTCCTCACAACGCGCACACAGCACACTCAACTCTGGGTAGGAAAACGTTTGGGGGCAGAAAAATCCCACGAATGAATTTTTGACGCGAAGAGTCGGGAGATTCGAACCCACAACCTTCCAGTCGGTAATCCGTTACGGTAACAAACCGCACCACGGTGAATATTCGGGTGAAGCATGCTCACATTTTCGCAAAAAACAAGTAAATAGCTAAAATCCACACACAGTGACTATTTGTGTGAAGCATGCTTACCTTCACACACACACAAAAAAAAAAACAAGTAAATTCGTAGATCAGTTTTGAAGTGATTATAACAACGACTGACAATTTATATCTGTCATCGATTTCATGAAAGTATCCACGAAGAATAAACCTGTTGTTGCAAAAGAAAAAACAAACAACAAACAAACAAAGAAGGAAAAAGAAACAATTCAACAAATGAACAGAAGGAAATCCACGACCTCGTAACTCACAACCAAAACCAATTCAACAAATGAACAGAAGGAAATCCACGACCTCGTAACTCACAAACAAAAACCAATTCGACAAATGAACAGAAGGAAATCCACACGACCTGGTAATGATGGTGTATCACTCACACTGACATTCGTTTAGTTAGAGCGATCCAAATCCAAAGACGCTCACATGCTGGTTGTGAATGTATAAACCGCCTTATTCCCCCTTGACTGTTTCTGGCATTGGGGGAACGTTACAGGGATTGTAGCCTCACTCACTCACACACACACACACACACAAGTAAAAGGCATCACACACACACACTGGTTCGTCCGTCATTCACTCCACTGCCACAGCACACACACACGCGCGCGCGCGCGCGAACACACACACACACACACACACAACACACCACACACACACACCACCATTCACACACACACATTGATTCACATACACACACATACACACGACGGCGACCATTCGTTGACGCTATCTCGCTTTATCGACGGGGGCAGGACTCAACACTGCCACGACACCCACGCACGCACACACACACACACACATGCACGCAGCACAATCACGGTCGCTCTCTGTCTATCCAGCGATCTGTCCCTGTCTCAGTCCGGGCTGGTGTGCTGACCCAGTGTTTAATAACGATATGCTATGAGAATATTAACCCTTTGACTTCCGCACCCTGTCCACCAGCATCCTGCATTGTCAACCATGCTGGCAAAGCAAAAACTTTACCCTTTGACTCCCTCACCCTACCCACCAGCTTCTGGTGGATAGCGTGAGGGAGTCAAAGGGTTAATTTTTTGCAATTGATAGATAGGGTGCGGGAATCAAAGGGTTAAGTTTTTGCAGTTGATAGATAGAGTGCGGGAATCAAAGGGTTAACAAGAAACACTACGACAGTGCGGATGGGACCCGCAGCACCAGTGCCTCGCCACTCTCCGGACAATCACCTCCCAAACCTCCGACACCACTTGACAGACATGTCATCAAGCAAAAGGGGGGGCTGTCCATACGCTGCATGACCCATTCAGACCCAGTCATCAGTTACCTTGTTCACAAACAAATGGCAAGGTGGGGAGATGACAAACCCCGGGACATAGCCACACAATGCACACCAACCAGGGACAGCCCAGCCTCCGGACCAAGATAGAATGGAAGACCCCTCTCTCGCCCAACATAATAATATCAATTACAATAATCAGTTCCGCCAGAGATGAATGGTCCACATCTGCAGCGGCATCACCTGGCAAGATTAAGTGTCCAACTGTCCACAAGCAGCTTGGCCAAAGATTGGAATTTCTATTCTGCAAATGCCAGCTTCATAGGACAGGACATGGTGTCTGTACAGAAGACAGCCACATTCCAAAGATAATCATGTGCGGAGAGTTCAAACAAATATACCGCGAAACAGAAAACAAACAAAAAAACAAAACAAAAACACGAATAAAGAATAAGAACGCGTATTTAAATAATTCAACACGACAAGACAGGCGCAAATTTTCGGCCAACTGGTCTTCATCAAGCGTAAGATCACAAACAAACAAACAAACAAACAAACACCAGATTAAAAAAAAATCACACTGGACAGAGCAGCTGGGAAGTTTCAGTCCTTTTTTTCCTAATTTTTGTTATCTGGTGTTTGTTTCTTTGTGATCTTAACGCTTGACAAAGGCCAGTTGGCCGAAAATTTGCGCCTGTCTTGTCTTGTATCAAATACGCGTTCTTTTT
>CM060313.1:37893715-37898715 GCA_030674185.1 Monoplex corrugatus | reverse complement strand
TTTACCGTGGGTCTACCTGGTGCTCTCTTTCCCTCCAGCTTTCCTGTTGTGACCAGGCGCTCCAATTCCCTTTCCTCATAAAATGGCCTATAATATGTTGCCTGTCTTTTCCTAATCTTCCTTATGAATGATTTCTTGCGTCTGCCTCCACCAAGACTGTCTCGTTTGTTTTCTTTGCCGTCCATGGAGCTCTCAACATTCTGACACCACCAGAACGATAGAAACATTAAGATGGGCAGCAAACAGGCCAGTGTTTAATGTTGCGGACTTGGACTGAGCTCAGATATCAGATCTTGAGTCCACGGCTCTATGAAAAGAACCAACTAGCCTGCTTTTAACCCTCTGACTCCCGCACCCTGTCCAACCAGCATTCTGCAATGTCAACCATGCTAGCAAAGCGAAAATTTAAATCTTTGGCTCTCTCACCCTATCCACCAGCTTCCTACAGGAAGAAGGTGGGATAGGATGAGGGAGTCAAAGAGTTAGGTTTTTGCAGGTGGTGGGTAGGGTGCGGGAGTGAATGGGTTAAAAAGAAAAAAGATAACAACAAAAACCGACATTGACGAGCTAAACGTGGGTGGATAGTTTGAAAAGCCGAGTTAGAGGACTCAGGGTGGGGTGGCGATTGGAGAGTGAGTGTTTGTATTTGTGTGTGTGTGTGTGTGAGTGTGTGTGTGTGTGTGTGTGTGTGTGTGTGTGTGTGTGTGGTGTGTGTGTGTGTGTGTCTCTCTCTCTCTCTCTTCTCTCTCTCCTTTTCTCTGTGTTTGTGTGTGTATGAGTGAGTGTGTATGCGTGTGCGTGTGTGAGTGTGTGTTTGTGTGTGTGCGTGTGAGTGTGTGTGTGTACGTGTGTGTGTGTGTGTGTGTGTGTGTGTGTGTCTATGTGTGCGTGTGTGTGCGCACGTGCGTACGCATGTGTGTTTTTTACGCTTGTATGTATGTGCTGTGTGTCTATGAGAGTGTAGTGTGTGTGTATGTGTGTATGTGAGTGTGTTTATACGTGTGTAAGTGTTCATGTGCGTGTGTTCATGTGTGTATGAGTATGTGTGCGTGTATGTGTTTGTGTGTGTGAGTGTGAGAGTGTGTGTGTGTGTGTGTGCGTGTGTGTGTGTATGTGTGGTGTGCTTGTTTGTGTGTGCGTGTGTGCGTGTAGCTGTGTGTATATATGTGCGTGAGTGAGAAGTTGCTTATGTGTGTATGTGTGCATATGTGTGTAAGTGTGTGTGTATGTGGTGACGTGTATGTCTATGTCTATGTGTATGCGTGCGTATCTGTGTATGTCTAAACATGTGGGCGCGTGTGCGTAAGTATGTGCACGTGTGAGGAGATGGATGGATGAATGTCTATTTGTTGGTGGCAGTGTGGTGGTGGTGGTGGTGGTGGTGATGGTGGTGATGACGGTGGTGATGACGGTGGTGGTTGTAGTGGCGTATGTGTGCGCGCCTCTGTGTGAGTGTATGTGTGTGTGTGTGTGTGCGCGCCGCGCGCGCGCGCGGCGCACTGTGTGGTGTGTGTATGTATTTGTTTGTTCGCTTGAGTGCGTGCGCGCACGCCCACGTACTTGTGAGAGAGTGTGTTGGGAGGGGAGACAAGGGGAAAGCAGAGAAAGGATGGTGGATAGCGAAGCGGAGAGGGTACATTTACATTGGAAAAGGTGTGGGTATTATTGACGTCATATTCAGGCAGTTAGCAGACATATCCCACTTCTTCCCCTCTTTTCCTTTTGATTTTTTTGGGGTTTTTTTTTTGGTCATGACATGATGAGTAGACGAAAAGCAAACAAGCAAGAAAGGAAGAAAAACAAAAAGAGGAAGATAAATAAACAGAACAGAAAAGAAGGAAGGAAGGAAAAAAAGGCTTGTGTGTGTATTTGTGTTGTGTGTATGTGTATGTGTGTATGTGTGTGTGTGTGTTGTGTGGTGTGTGTGTTGTGTGGTGTGTGTATTGTGTATGTGTGTGTGTGTGTGTGTTTGTGTATGTGTGTGTGTGTGTGTGTGTATGTGTTGTGTGTGTGTGTGTGTGTATTTGTGTATGTGTGTGTGTATTTGTGTATGTGTGTTGTGTGTGTATGTGTGTGTGTGTGTGTGTGTGTGTGTGTGTGTATGTGTGTGTGTGTTGTGTGTGTGTGTGTGTGTGTATCAGTGCAGTGGTAGGGTAGTCACTGATTTAATGTATGTTCACTGAAGTGATTTTACAACACACACACACACACACACACACATACACACACACACACACACACACACACACACACACACACACACACACACACACACACACACACTCAAATAAGGACAAATAAAACCACAGACAGATGACACTGATGGAAATAATACAAGACTTAAGGATGTGGGACAAGAAGAAACAACAGGACACCATGGAGGTGAAAAGGAAAAGGCGAATACAAAGTATGATCACTGCTGTCTTTGACACATTCTATACAGAAACCGTACTCCGTACTCCACAGTCGATCGGCAATCAGCGCCCAAACACCCAGGACCCCTATCGTTGTCCTCCTCAACAACGCCAGTCCACACAAAAGAAGGGCAGTAACTCAGTGTCTCATCATCACCGTCATCATCATCATCATCATCACTATGTGCCTTACCGCATGGCGTTGGCGATCATGGCCCTCCATACGAATCTATCCCTTGTCGCTGCGAGTACATCTCCCACCCTCTCTGTCCTTAGACAGCCTGCAAGTCTGTCCAATGTTTTCTCCCTGGGTCTACCTGGTGTTGTCTTTCCCTCCAGCTTCTCTGTTGTGACCGGGTGCTCTAATTTCTCTTTCCTTATAAAATGTCCTGTAAATGTTGTTTGTCTTTTCATAATCTTTTTTATTTAATGATCTTCTGTTGTGTCTGCCTCCTTCAAGACTGCATCGTTTGTTTTCTTTGCTGGCCATGGAACTTTCAACGTTCTTCTTAGAAACCACATTCCAATTGCCTCAATTTTAGTCTGATTTTGCGTGTTGACTGTCCATGCCTCACACCGTACAACAGTATTGGTTCTATATAACACTGAAAATCTCTCTCCCTGATGTTAATTGATAGGCATTTGTTGGTAAGAACGCTTTTCATCTTCTCGAATGCTGCTTTGGTCTGGCCGATTCTGCTCAGTATCTAGAAGAAACAAAAATCCAGGTTTTTCTCTCCACCCGTCCTATAGCTCCTAATTTGCCTCTTCTGGTTGTTCGCTTTCTTGAAGAAGAAGAACAACAACAGCAAAATGTAGGCTAGGTAGAACATAGGCTAGGTAGGGCCTCAGGACCTGGCCAGCTCATGGGTTTCTGTGCAGACTTAATAAGGCTTGTGCCATGATCACTATACACATAGCACCTGTGACTTTAGTACATATGGAAGGTGAAGACGTCAACTTGAGATACTGAAACTGAAACTTGAAAAGAGGCGGGCTGTTAGGAAGTTTTGCCGCATCCAGGATTTGGTAAAAACAGATTCATCGCCAATCCCCAAGGAGGACTATCGGAAGGCCTTTTTTTCTGATAGGGCCAGACGCTTGCCACATTCCATCCTGAAGGAAGGAAAGAACTTCACAGGGATGCTGGAATCTGTGCCAGCTGCGTCAGACAGTTTCCAGAAATATCCATTTTGATCATTTTGTTGGGATCATTCCTGGTAAGTTAAAATAAAAAACAACAGTTTTATTGAACACGGTTTAAATTTGAATTTTTGAAATATACAACGAAAGTTGTTGGCGTGTCGTTGTTGTTCTTGTTGTTGTTGTTGTAGTGGTGGTGGTGGTGATGGTTTTAGTTTCAGTTTCTCAAGACGACGTCTCCGCGCTCGGAAGTGGAGTGGTGGTGAGGATGTTAGAGTAGTGGTGACGGTGCTGCTGCTGTTGTAGTTGTTATCGATGATGTTGTTACTGTTATCGATGTTGTTGTTGCTGCTGCAGCTGTTGCTGTTGTTGTCCACGTTGTTTTCGTTGTAGTTTGCGTTGTCGTCGTCGTCGTCGTTGTTGTTTGAATGACATAGCACACTTTAGTCCATCCACACTCCCAAAGTGCAAGCGAACTTTCACTAACGCTCGCGCACACACGCTTTTGCCATCAAAGACTTCAAACTTTTCGCCGAAATTGTCTGTGCGTGTTGCCACATAAACGGCAAGTGGCGATGTTATCGGAAGTGGATTTGAGGCGGAATTTAACACCTACCCACCGGTTTCAAAGTTTCTATACCGCTACAGGGGTGAAAGTCACACGTGGGTGATTGTGCGCGCGCGCACACATAGACATACACACATTTATAACTGCTCTCTCTCTCTCTCTCTCTCTCTCTCTCTCTTCTCCCTCTCTCCACACACACACACACACACACACACACACACACACACACACTGGCACACATACACACACGCGCGCGCACGTATTCATCCATTCTCTGTCTTCACACTCAGACAATCTATCTATCTGTCTCTTTGTCTCTTTGTCTATCTATCTATCTATCTGTCTATCTATCTATCTATCTGTCTATCTATCTGTCTATCTATCTATCTATCTATCCGTCTGTCTATCTATCTATCTATCTATCTGTCTGTCTATCTATCTATCTATCTATCTATCTATCCGTCTGTCTATCTATCTATCTATCTGTCTATCTATCTATCTATCTATCCGTCTGTCTATCTATCTATCTATCTATCTGTCTATCTATCTATCTATCTATCTATCTATCTGTCTGTCTATCTATCTATCTATCTATCTATCTGTCTATCTATCCGTCTGTCTATCTATCTGTCTATCTGTCTATCTGTTGTCCGTCTGTCTGTCTGTGTGTCTGTGAGTCAGTGTATCTGTCTGTCTGTCTGTCTACCTGCCTGCCTGATTGCCTGCCTGCCTCTCTCTGTCTGTCTGTCTGTCTCTCTCTCTCTCTCTCTCTCTCTCTCTCTCTCTCTCTCTTCCCCCCCCCCCCTAACTGCCCCCGCCAAAGGCTTCAGCAAAATGCACGGTCATAAGCAGATCTGGGACAATCAAAATTCTTT
>CM060313.1:37886215-37888715 GCA_030674185.1 Monoplex corrugatus | reverse complement strand
TCAGAATGGCTCGACTATCTTCTTTGTTCTTCATGTCTGCTCTGTCTTCAGAATCTTTGACGAAAAACAGGTCAGTAGATTATTAGGTTAGTTTGCTGGTTGATTAGCTAGTCAGTCAGTAGGTGGCTTGCTTGCTTTTCTGCTTGCATGTTTGGATGCTTCACGCCCTATTGGTTGTGTGTCATGTCTGCTTTGTCTTAAAATGAATGTCTGACGAAAACGGGTCTGCATTATGCGCTTCACGCCCCATTTCGTGCGGAGCTGAATTGGGGGCTGGTAGGTTACTTAGGGAGGGAAGGAGGGAAGGAGGGAGGGAGGGAGGTACGTAGATAGGTAAGTAGATAGGTAGGTAGGCAGATAGGCAGGCAAGTAGGTAGGTAGGTATGTAAGTAGATAGGTAGGTAGGTAGGTAGGCAGGTAAGTAGGTAGGTACGTTACTTAGGTAGGTAAGTAGGTAGGTAGGTAGGTAGGTTACTTAGGTAAGTAGGTAGGTAGGTAGGTAGGTAAGTAGGTAGGTAGGTAGGTTACTTAGGTAGGTAAGTAGGTAGGTAGGTAAGTAAGTAGGTGGGTAGGTAGGTACGTAGATACATAGGCAAGCAGGCAGGTAGCAGGTAAGTAGGTAGGTAGGTAAGTAGGTAGGTAGGTAGGTAGCAGGTAGGTAGGTAGATACGTACGTACGTACGTGGGTAGGTAGGCAGGTAGGTAGTTATGTAGGTAGGCAGATAGGTAGGTAGGCAGGTAGTTTACACAGGTAAGTAGGTAGGTAGGTAGGCAGGTATGTAGGTAGATAGGTAGGTTATTTAGGTAAGTAGGTAGGTAGGTAGGCAGCTAGGTAGGTAGGTTACTTAGATAAGTAGGCAGGTAGTTAGGCAGGTGGGTAGGTAGGTAGGTTACTTAGGTAAATAGGTAAGTAGACAGGTAGGTAGATAGGTAGGTAGGTAGGTAAGTAGGTAGGCAGGTAGGTAGGTAGGTAGGTAGGCAGGTAGGTAGGTAGGTAGGTAGGCAGGCAGACAGACAGGCAGACAGGCAGGCAGGGTAGGTAGGTAGGTAGGTTACTTAGCTAGGTTGGTAAGTAGGTAGGTAGATAGGAGGTAGGTTATTGTTATTGTTATTTAAAGCCCAGCCGACTGCGTAGAGCCATATCAGGGCTACAACCCCGCTTCAAAACATACTAAACTTCATCAGAAAAGAAAAGAAAAGAGAAAAAAGTACACATATCAATGCATTTGGGCACATGATCTAAGGACATGCTCCTGGCGTTGACCACTCCGTCCAATTTATCACACAGGGGATTTGAAAAACACACCTGAATACAAATATAAACATATATAAGAAAAAAAACATACATAAAAACAGGCATAAAATACCCAAAATTGCTTCCACATATCTCACCTCCCTAGAGCCAAAAACTGCGTTTAATACATATACCCAGTTTTCAATCCTAAGAAAAAGTACGTAAGACTTTATCGAACACATACAGGTGAATGGACCAGCAAGGCAGAAAAATGACAGGAAGAAATGACAGAAAGCAAAGGAACAAGGCAGAAAAAAGACAGTGACAGAAAACAGGAAATTTTTAGCAGAAAATTTCCAGAAGGTGAGGATACTATTTATACTGAAAGAGCCCCCGGCATCCCCACGGAAGAAGGTAGGTCAGTACGTACGTACCTAAGAATGTAGATACAAAGGTAGGAATGCAGGTATGTGGATAGGTAGTGAACCAGGTCGTCAGTTGGAGACACTCTGTCAGCGGTGGGTCATTCGGTCTGTCGGTTTGTGTCTTTCTTTTTTTTTTTTCTTTTCTTTTCTATTATTTTTAAGGGTCATTGCACGGAGGCAGTTTCATTTCTGCTCAACTTTCTTTATCCTCTCATTTGGTACGTTACTTTAATGGCCACAAAAGCTGGGATATCTTTAAGTAAACCTTTTATTTTTTTATTCATTTATTCATTCGTTCATTCATTCATTCATTCATTCATTCATTCATTCATTCATTCATTCATTCTTCAGTCGTCAGTCAGTCAGTCAGTCATCAGTCAGTCAGTCATAGTCAGTCCAGTCAGTCAGTCAGTCAGTCAGTCAGTCAGTCTCAGTCAGTCAGTCAGTCAGTCAGTCAGTCAGTCAGTCAGTCAGTCAGTCAGTCAGTCAGTATAGTTAGTTAGTTAGTTAGTTAGTCGGTTGGTTGGCTGGCTGGCTGGCTGGCTGGTTGGGTGGATGGGTGGTCGGTTAGCTGGTTGGTTGATTGACTCGTTCGTTTGTTCGTCCAGTAGACAGTTCGATTTCTATTTCCTCGCTCAGTGTAAATTCTATAGAGTATTCACAACGTAATACACGTCTTTCTCGTCATCAACAGTATAAGATACATGTAACCGAACGCATCAGAAAAATAAACACCACGTCAGTCATATTTTGTAACATTCCTTCTCTTTCTCTCTTCCAGTCAGTGTAAAAATCAAACAGGAACTTCATCAGTCAACAAGCACCCAACAGTGATACCACC
>CM060313.1:37871215-37878715 GCA_030674185.1 Monoplex corrugatus | reverse complement strand
GCCAGGTATCTGGACCACTTGGTGTTCTTTCTTTGTTGATATGTTGATGGACTGGTGTGTCTCTCCCCCTCTCCCCCCCCCCCACCCGCACACACACAAAGACATTATAGAAAGTTTGCTCCTACCATTTCTCTTATCTTGGAGATGTGGACCATGTCTTATTGTGTCTTGTTTGTGGCTCTCCTCAAACATTGCATTTCACAGGGGGTTATACTACTCTCGAGGGGCTTTGTCAGCGTCCATTTTGGTCAACGGTATGCCAGGAATGGGAGTGAAGATGGAGTTGATGAGCTTGGCCTGTGTTTCCATGGACATGTTCGGGTGTGTCAGCAAGAAGTTGCCAGTTGGTAGCCGATGTTGTCAACTTTCTGGAACCTGGTCTCGATCTCCAAGTCGGATCTGCCGTCACATGTGGAAAAACGCTGCCCGAGGTATTTGATTAATCCTTTGACTCCCACATCCTGTCCACCAGCATCCTGTAGTGCCAAACCATGCTGGCGAAGCAAAAACGTAACCCTTTGATTCACTCACCCTATCCACCAGCTTCCTGCTGGAGGGTTGGTGGATAGTGTGAGGGAAAAATCAAAAGATTAAGTTTTTTAGCAATTTGTGGATAGCGTGCGGGAGTCAAGGGGTTAAACTCATTTACTTGCTTAAACTGCGTGCCGTTGACGCTGACATCAAAAATTACCACGTGCTCTGGTGATTTTTTCATAGCCTCGGTCTTACTGAGGCTCACTTATGTATCATCATCCTTCTCCCAGACAGGGTTCAGGTTATAAGGAAATACATGAAATTTGTGACCCGTGTAAGGGTTGAACCCATGCCCCCTGTGCTGCCAGCTTGACCTCCTAACCAACACGGCCCCAGTAACACAAAAAAGCAAAACACAATGATATGGTCAAGCCTTTCTAACCATCTTCCTTTGCATACAAAGTCATTACAGAGCATTCAGATTTTGGTATTTGTTCAAAGTCACAGTGACCTTACAGAAGTATTAGATCAAGTAAAACTTAAAGCGAGGGAATGGTGGAGTTACCACAACAGTGAAAACAGAATGTAAAACATCATCATCATCATCATCATCATCATCATCATCATCATCATCATCATCATCATCATCATCATCATCATGTGCCCTGCCGCATGGCGTTGGCGATCATGGCCTTCCATATAAATCTATCCCTTGTCGCTGCAAGTACATCTTCCACCCTCTCTGTCCTCAGCCACCCTGCGAGTCTGTCCAATATTTTCTCCCTAGGTCTACCTGATGTTCTCTTTCCCTCCAGCTTTCCTATTGTGACCAGGTGCTCTAATTCCCTTTTCCTCATAATATGTCCTGTAAATCTTGCTTGTCTTTTCCTAATCTTCTTTAAAATCATGGCCAGCCAAAGCAAGAATGTCAAATATTGTTAGATATTCCTGAGAAAATACTGTTTACAAAAATGATCAATTTAATATTCTCTCTCTCTCTCTCTCTCTCTCTCTCTCTCTCTCTCTCTCTCTCTCTCTCTCTCTCTCTCTCTCTTTCTCTCTTCCGTATGAGCTGGACCTTAGCACAATGACTTCCAAATCTTTTACGTATTCACAACTCCACAACGGTCCACACTTTTCATGAAAATTTGGTACAGATCTATCAACAACAACAAAATAGTTGAGAAAATATGTTAACATATTTTTGTCACAGACACACAGACAGATACAATGCTCTCTCCAGTCGATATGAAACAATCTCATGGAAAAAAAAAAAGAAATCATCGGCTAAAACTTGTTTTGGTCACACGTGTCTACCTGGCAGTGTGGACACAGGGATATTTAGGGTTGTGTTGACAAGGAGGAAAACACACAAAAACTGACCCTTCCAACCGTGTGCTGACCAGTTTACCCAGCGTGCGCCCTTACGCCCTTACTCAATTCATTTCCGCTTCCTGTCGAGCAATGGAAATCCCCTCTGATCCTAGCGAGACAGATGGGGCGGCCATATTGTCGCCGCCATTTACCCCCACAATGCACCGCGGGTGGTGGGGTTAATTCCGGTAACAGAGGTCCTAAATTTAGAGGTCTCCCCTCTCGGTGTGTTTTTTTTGTAAGGAGTTCGGGGTGGGGGTGGGGATATTATGCATGGAGGAGCGAGGAGGTTGTGGTTTAATGTTGCATTTATCTTGAAGAACTCGTGGGTTGTTTTTATGGTAAGTTGACGTTAAAACTGCTGGTCAGTGTAGGTATGAGACTTTAGTATACATGTACAGTTTTTGACACATTTATTGTGCTGCTTGCTTTTTTGTTTGTTTCTTTCTTTCTGTCTGTCTTTCTTTCCTTGTCTGTTTGTTTGCTTGCTTGTTTGATTGCTCTTGTTTGATTGCTTGTGTTTGTAAAACTGATTGTTTGTTTGCTTGTGCATTTATGTGTATGTGTGTATGTGTGTGAGTGTTTGCGTGAACGGTGTGTGTGTGTGTGTGTGTGTGTGTGTGTGTGTGTGTGTGTGTGTGTGTGTGTGTGTGTGTGTGTGTGTGTGTGTGTGTGAGTAAAATCACTACCGATATGCACTGGCGCATGCACCGAAACAAGAAATTAAAAAAACAACCAAGACAGACAGGTAGGGCAAAAAGAGAAAGGGAAGGGAAAGGGTGGTGTATGCCACAATTACTAAAAACAAAACACAACTGTATGTTAGCATCATAGTACATCAATATTACTGATGTGACTTTTAACGATATACAAAAGGCCTTTGTCTTGCAGAGCAGTCAGGTAGAATATTGACCTAGCTGAACTACGCTGATTGATGCAAACTTCTTGATCACTGATCACTTTGAAGATATAACACGATATCTTGAGACTCAGAATTAAGAATCTGAATTATTTCTATGAATATAACCACTGGTGTATACAGGGTTGTGTCTGTGGCCATGCCTTGTTTGGTGTATCTTTTAAGCTCAAATGAATTGTACAGTCAGCGATTTAACCCATAGTATTCAGCTATTTGTGGTGTGGGTCGACTGGTGAGAGGTTTGTTGATTACGAAGCGCTCTCTCTCTCTCTCTCTCTCTCTCTCTTTCTCTCTCTCTCTCTCCCTCGCGCACGTGCACACACACACACACACACACACACGCACACCACCACCACCACACCACACAGACACACATACACACACACCACATCACACCACATGAACACACACGCTCTCTCTCTCTCTCTCACTCACTAACCCCTCCCCCCCCACACACACACATCACACCCCCATACACATACACTCACTCACATACACACACGCCCTCTCTCTCTCACACATACTCTCTCCTCTCTCTCTCTCTCTCTCTCTCCTCTCTCTCTCTCTCTCTCCTCTCTCTCTCTCTCTCCCCCTCTCTGTCGCTCTCATTTTTGTTGGTACAAAAAATTGCATGAAAGATCTTTGCACATTTTATTCAACCCTTTCCCTTCCTATCTCCGCTCTACCCTCCTTCCCCCTGCACCTTCTCCCACCCCTCTCACCCCCATCCCCACCCCACCCCACCACCCACACACACACAACACACATACCCACACACATCTACACCCACCCACACACCCACACCCTTACCCCCACCCACCCACCCTCCCACACACACAGAAACTCTTGTTCCGCCTCTTGTTCTCTTCAGTCGGTGGCGTTCTGGCACCTTCCTGTCAAGCCGATGTTTTCACGCCCTGGTAGCCACGAAAGAACATCGTACAGATCAGGACCAGCAAAAAGAACCCTGAGAGATCGGTGGGAACATTGCCTCAGAGTCAGAGTGAATGCTGTGCACTTTGTGCGCTGGGGCGTGAAGGGGTTTGCACTGCAAGTCTTTGGATCTCCGCTGATACGATCTGAAAGGAACATTTCTATGCTTCATTCTCTCTCTGTCTCTGTCTCTGTCTCTGTCTCTCTCTCTGTCTTACCCTCTTTTCCTCCCGCTCACTCTCTCCCTCTCTCGTTCTCCTCTCTCTTTCTCTCTCTCTCACTCTCTCTCTCTCCCACTCTCTCTCTCTCTCTCACTCTCTCTCTCTTTCTCTGACTGTCTTTCTTTCTTTCTCTCTCTCTCTCTCTCTCTCTCTCTCTCTCTTCTCTCTCTCTCTCTTACCCTCTTTCTCTCCCTCTCACTCTCTCCCTCTCTCGTTCTCCTCTCTCTTTCTCTCTCTCTCACTCTCTCTTTCTCTTTCTCTCTTTCTTTCTTTCTCTCTTTCTCCTCTCTCTCTCTCTCTCAGTCTTACCCTCTTTCTCTCCCTCTCACTCTTACCCTCTTTTCTCTCCCTCTCTCTCCCTCTCTCGTTCTTCTCTCTCTTTCTCTCTCTCACTCTCTCTCTCATCTCTCTCTCTCCCACTCTCTCTCTCTCTCACTCTCTCTCTCTCTCTTTCTCTCTTTCTTTCTTTCTCTCTTCTCTTTCTCACTCTCTCTCTTTCATCTCTCTCTCTCTCTCTTCTCTCTGACTCTCTCTCTCTCTCTCTCTCTCTTTCTCTCTCTCTCCCCCTACTACCGTACCCCAGTTCTTGCCCCTATTGCACAGCGAAATTGCCAACCAATTCATCTCTAATTTTCGTATGTACATTTTAAACACTTATGCTGAGTATAGAAAGGTTGTGTGTGTGTGTGTGTGTGTGTGTGTGTGTGTGTGTGTGTGTGTGTGTGTGTGTGTGTGTGTCTGTGTGTGTGTCTGTGTGTGTCTGTGTGTGTCTCTGTGTGTGTGTGTGTGTGTGTGTGTGTGTGTCTGTGTCTGTGTGTGTCTGTGTCTGTATGTGTGTCTGTGTGGGGGGGGGGGGGGGCGGTTCTCTTAATAATGACAAGAGGGTGTCTCTTTGTCCGTATCTAACTTTCCGTCTCTCTGTCTTTTTGTCTGTTTGTCGAGTTTTCTGTCTTTTTCTGTCTGTCTGTCTGTCTGTCTCTCCCTCTCTCTTCTGTCTCGTCTCTCTCCTCCCTCCTCTCTCTCCTGTCTCCACCCTCTCTCTCTCTCTCTCTCTCCCTCTTCTCTCTCTCTGTCTCCCTCTTCTCTCTCTGTCTCTGTCTCAACCCAACTCTCTACTCTCTCTCACTCTGTCGTCCCTCTCTCTGTCTCTCTGCCTCTGTCTGTCCCTCTTTCTCTCTGTCTGTCCTCTGTCTTCATCCTCTCTCTCCTCACTTCTCTCTCATCTCTCTCTCTTCTCTCTCTGTCTCTCTGTCTCTTCTCCAACCAATCTCGTCTCTCATCTCTCTCTCTCTCTCTTGTCTGTCCCTCTTTGTCTCTCTCCTCTGATCTGTCCCTCTTTCTCTCTCTGTCTCTGTCTTCATCTCTCTCTCTACTCTCACTCCTCTCTCTCTCTCGCTCGCTCGTTCTATCTCTCTCTTTTCTCTCTTTCTGTCCTTGTTGTGTGCTTCTCTTTTCCCGACCTGATCTCATTCTCAATCAGCTCTCTCACTCTCAGCATCTTTACTCTCCACTCCTCTCTCATCTTGCATCTCTTCCCCATTTCCTCAGTCTTTCCTCTCTGATCTCTCCTTGCTTGCTTGCTTTCTCGTTTCCTGCATGAAAACAAAATAATCATCAGACAACGCATCAACAAATCAGAGCGATCGTTCAATCAATCCATCCACAGATTGATCTTGTCAATCATTGAACCAATCAGTCTTTCCTATCTTTGTTTCATGTGTATGTCTGTATGATATGAATTTAGATGTATATATATATAGAGATAGAGAGATAGAGAGGATAGAGAGATAGAGAGATAGAGAGATAAAATAGGTAGTAGGTAGGTAGTAGTAGGTAGTAGGTAGTAGGTAGTAGAGTAGGGTAGATAGATAGGAGATGATGGTAGGTAGATAGATAGGTAGATAGATAGGTAGATAGATAGGTAGATAGATAGTAGATAAATAGGTAGATAGGTAGGTAGATAGATAGTATGATAGGTAGATAGATAGATAGATAGATAGATAGATAGATTGAGATGGGTGGTGATGGATATGATAGGATAGTAGTAGTAGTAGGTAAGATAGATAGATAGATAGATAGATAGATAGATAGATAGATAGATAGATAGATATGGTGGTAGTAGTAATAGATAGATAGATAGATAGATAGTGTAGATAATAGATAGATAGATAGATAGATAATAATAGTAGTAGATGTGATAGACAGTAGATATGTGTGTGTGTATGTAGATAGATAGATAGATATGTGTTATAGTATATTAATTGTGTGTGTGTGTGTGTGTGTGTGTGTGTGTGTGTGTGTGTGTGTGTGTGTGGTGTGTGTGTTGTGTGTTGTGTTTTGTGTGTGTGTGTGTGTGTGTGTGTGTGGTGTGTGTGTTTGTGTGTTGTGTGTACTGTATGTGTTGTATGTGAATGTGTTTTGTGCGTGTGCGTTTGAGTGTGTGTGCGTGTGTGTGTGTGTGTGTTGTGTGTGTGTGTGGTGGTGGCGCGCGCGCGCGCGCGTGTGTGTGTGTGTGTGTATCTGTTGTATGTAAGACAGGGGGCAAAGAGAGAGAATAGGGAAGACAGAAAGAAAATAGAGAGGTTGGGAAAGAGACAGTGACAGAGACAGAGAGAAAGAGAGAACTAAACAACTAAATAGTTTAAAGATTAAATCCAAGACATCAGACCTTCAGATCTTGAGCTCTCTCAACAGAACCAGTCAATCTACAAAACACGTCTTTTCACTATAAGCCACATCAGACGAAGACGTACATGTTGTTGTCAGCGCTTGATATGGGTCTTCATGTAGAATATATCTTTCTTTTTTTTGTCCTTTCGGCGTCTATATGGTCAGGCGACATCTGTCGATGAATGTGGTCGTTTTTTACCGTTTGCCGTGGACGTAGAACTTGGATGGTCAGAGCAGTTGGAGAGAGAGAAAGAAAGAGAGAGAGAGAGAGAGAGAGAGAGAGACAAAGAGACAGACAGACAGACAGACATACAGACAAACAGACAGAGAGAGAGCTGTCAAGTTTTGTTGTTGTTTTTTTATTGACCCAAGGACTCAAGTTCCGATGTCTGGAGTTCGATTCCAAGCCGACAGCTTGTCAGCTGGATGTTTCGTAGGACCCTCCCCGGCCCTCCACACCTCCCCGCCCTCCCTCAGTTTCCTCTTCATTTCAAGACCTTGCCCACGCATAAGGTTTTGCACAAGCTCACGAACGTCCGCTGGATAACCCACTCACAGATTTGGGTGCAGCGCATATGGAATTTGTCCAAGGGAGATAAATCCCTCTTGAACAAATTCAGTCTCCTGTCTCCACACGATGAAAAAAGAAAGACGTGGCTTGCAATAAGATATGTTCAGCTGCCTAGAAGTTCTCTTCACCTTACGGAGTGGGGGGGGGGGGGGCGGGGGGGGGGGGGGCAGAATGGTGGTGTGGAGTTATAAGGACACATCGGTGAAAACGAAGACCAGTCCTGGAGACACATCCCGGATTCAGCAGTAGTTGTCATGAATAAAAGATAGCTGGTAGAATCCGCCCTCAGTCGTCTCCCCTGCTGTGAGCTGTCGATGCCTATTATGGGCCTTTGAAAT
>CM060313.1:37863715-37866215 GCA_030674185.1 Monoplex corrugatus | reverse complement strand
TTTCTCTCCCATTATGTAACACATCAGTCCCAATTTCTGATTCAGCTAAAAACCTTGGTGTCTGCATTGACTCTACCCTCTCCATGAACAACTTTGTTTCTCAAACTGCCAGATCTTGCTACTATCATCTCCATCGTATAAGCCTGATCAGGAAGTATCCTCTCTGTCGAAACAACTGCAAAACTCGTTCTCTCCTTCATAATGTCTCGCATTGACTATTGCAATTCACTCCTGTCTGGTCTTCCTGCCTCCACCATTCACATCCTACAGCGCATTCAAAACAATGCTGTACGCCTTGTACTCAAAAAGAAAAAAGCTGACCACATATCTCCTCTCCTGGCACAACTTCACTGGCTCCCTGTATCAAAGCGCATACAGTACAAACTAGACACCATGTGCTACAAAAGCCTCAATAACGCAGCCCCCGATTACCTGTCAAGCCTACTTGAGATCTATGTTCCCTCACGTACCCTCCGCTCTGCCTCCGATCCTCTGACTTTTCGCTTTCCACGCACTAAGCTCAATACCTATGGTCCACGAGCCTTCTCTGTTTCTGGTCCACTCTCCTGGAACAAACTTCCTCTCTCAGTCCGTCAGCAACCTACTTTTGCCTCCTTCAAGTCCGCTCTCAAAACTCACCTTTTCTCCTCCGCATAAAATCCTAACCTCACTCAACCCCCCTCTGCAGCCTGTCTCCGCTCGGAGGGGAATCACTTTGTTTTAATATATAATTGTATATGATGTGCTCTCTGTGGTTTTCCATTGGTTTTATTCTTGCTTTTATTGCTTTTATTCTTTTCTCCCCATTTGTGGCCATGCATGTGTGTGTGTGTGTGTGTGTGTGTGTGTGTGTGTGTGTGTGTGTGTGTGTGTGTGTGCGCGCGTGTGTGTGCGTGCGTGCGTGTGTGCGTGTGTGT
The DNA here is from genome assembly GCA_030674185.1 of Monoplex corrugatus. Lineage (NCBI taxonomy): Eukaryota > Metazoa > Mollusca > Gastropoda > Littorinimorpha > Ranellidae > Monoplex > Monoplex corrugatus. The sequence goes on along the minus strand of CM060313.1, from coordinate 37,865,298 downwards.
CTTTTCGGCGCTTGAATTTGATTTTGTCGAGATTTGCGCTATATAAATATTGTAATTATTATGTATGCATGTGCGTACGTATGTATGTATGTATGTATGTATGTATGTATGTATAACGCTTAGATTTATGTATGTATGTATGTATGCATGTATACGCTCAGCTTAGATTTATGTATGTAAGTATGTAAGCATGTATGTATGCATGTATACGCTCATATGTATGTTGGTATGTATGCATGTATACGCTCAGCGCTTAGATTTGATTTTATCAAGATTTTGCGCTATATAAATAAAATATATTATTATTATTATTATATCAGTGAAGTGTGGCTGAAACTCGACTGTGTGGTTCCAATCTTCCCAATGAGAGCTTACCACACTCAACTATAGGTAGGAGCCGGTTGGAGCCGAAAAATCCCCTCAAAAAATTTTTTTTGAAGGGACTGAAGGGGGATTGGAACCCGCAACCTTCCAATCGGTAGTCCCGTTGTGCTGACCACTACACCAAGGCGACTTGGTTGGTTTGTCGTCTTATTCATCGTATGGCCTTAGTGGTCGTGGGGCTGTCAGCATGAACATGAACATGAACATGAACATGTCAGCAACATTGTACATAGTTATACAAGGGAACCTCTCTCTCTCTCTCAGCGCAAAAAAAATGACAATTCTCCTGTCAGCCACAAATTGCTTGCACACCGGGGATTTGGTTTTATTACAGCAGTGACACGGCACTATGACTCCACGTGCGGCTCTTTTAAACCCTTTCACTCGTCCCGCATCCTATCCATTACCAGCAAAAACTTTAACCCTTTGACTCCCTAACCCTATCCACCAGCTTTCTGCACCACACTACACTGCATTACACTACAATACACTATACTACACTACACTACACTGCATTATACTACACTACTCTATACCACACTGCACTACACTACACTACACTACACTGCATTACACTACACTACTCTATACCACACTAAACAGCATTACACTACAATACACTATACTACACTACACTACACTGCATTATACTACACTACTCTATACCACACTGCACTACACTACACTGCATTACACTACACTACTCTATACCACACTACACTACACTACACTGCATTACACTACACTACTCTATACCACACTACACTACACTGCATTACACTACACTACTCTATACCAACACTGCACTACACTACACTATACTGCATTAGACTACACTACTCTATACCACACTACACTACACTGCATTACACTACACTACTCTATACCACACTACACTACACTGCATTACACTACACTACACTACACTGCACTACACTACACTACACTACACTACACACCACACTACACTACACTACATATACGTACACAGAGATACCAACTTAACTTTATTTCCAAGAGAGAAATACCACTTGTGTTTCATAACGAGAGAAGTGCAAGCAGTACAGTAGATGATTATATTCACGTCAATTCTCTCCCTCCCCCCCCCCCCCCCCATCTCTCTCTCTCTCTCTCACTTACTCACACGCATACATATACACACATAGACACACACATAAACACACACATGCATATGCGTG
>CM060313.1:37858715-37861215 GCA_030674185.1 Monoplex corrugatus | reverse complement strand
ACATTTTTACAATATTTTGTTCTCAATGCGTTTAGCTGAATACGAAAACAAACAGCAACAATCGATCTCAAATGATACATAGAAGAATACTGCAATTTTTTACATACATTTTGAACGGTAAGTTTTATCATTTGTTGTGACACAAACTGTTCATCTGAATGTTCAAGAAATCGAGTCCATGAGGCTGATTCGAGCAAGTTGCAAGCTTCTTTTACGGAGGTATGAACATGTAATTCTATAGCATTATCAGCATTCTGGGCGCCTTGCTTAGCTGCTCTGTCAACTACTTCGTTGCCGTGAAGACCAACATGAGAAGGCACCCAGCATAAACTGATATCTGTACCTTTGACCCTTAAACGATGTATAAGATGATTTGCCTCAGTAATTAAATCAGGTCTTGTGTCGGCATTAAAAGACCGTAAGGCATATAATACAGATTTTGAGTCAACAAAGAGAACTACTTTGAAAGACATGGGTTTAAGATTTACTAGATAATGCAATGCTTGATTAATAGCGACTAATTCCGCTGTAAAGATCGATAAGTTTGCCCCAACGAAAAATGACTTTTTTATCTTAAATTTTGGAACATAAAATGCTGCTCCAGCACATTTATTTTCTAAGACTGATCCATCGGTAAAAATGTGAAGGTGGGTACGGTATTTTTCATCGATGTGTTCTCTTGCTGTGGATATCGAAATGTTGACGTTTTCAGATTTCTTAGCGTCTGTATAATCAATATCAAAAGAGGCTTTTTGCATTTCACATGTAGGGATAGGCGTTGTTGATGGTGTCTCAGCTATTTCATCCATATTTATGTTAGACTGTTTGACCAAGTCAGATATGTAAGTTGAAACAGTCATTTGTGATGAAATGCTTTTTGCTCGCTTTGGAAAGTCAACATCAGACCTGATTTTAATTTCCTTACTCACAAAATTGTCCGTTTGTGAAGTAGTTCTAACTGCAAATTTTGCTGTCGCTAGCTCACGATAGTTGTTCAGAGGCAGAATTCCAGCAACTTTGTACGTTTCCAGATTAGAGGCATGAGTAGGGACACCTAGAGCAATTTTAATACTTTTGCAGTCTAAGCTTTGTATCTTCTTTAATAAATATTTTGGTGCACTGAAAAACACTTCTTGCGCATAGGATAATTTAGATCGTACAAGTGCTGTTGACAGATGAATTAGTATGTTCGTATCCATTCCCCAAGGTAATCGGCTTATTATCTTTAGAAAATTTAGGGCTTTTCTTGCTTTTGTTGAAATATAATCAAAATGGACATTCCAGTTTAATTTCGATGTCATAAAGACTCCCAGAAATTTTACAACCTGTTTGTAATGTAACACTTCACCAAGCAATCTGAAAGTAGGCAAGTTACTTAAAGTACCACCAGAATTAAATAGCATCATGTTAGTTTTTTCCGCTGACAACGACAGACCATTTTCTAACATATAGTTTCCAAGATTATCAAGATCAGATTGATACAATTTCCTAATGTAATTCTGTGCTCTCTGTGGAGTTGTCTTTTTTAAAGTAATATTCATCCAAATACATATATCATCAGCATACTGTGCCAAAACAACACGATTTGAGAGTGCTTTAGGAAGATCCTGTATAAGGATATTAAATAAAAGCGGTGCTATCACTGAACCTTGTGGAATTCCCATATCAAGATGTCGTGAAGTAGAATAACTAGTTCCCACTCTTGCCTGAATAGTTCTATTGGCTAAAAAAGACTTAATGTAATCATACATATTGCCAGATAAACCAATAGATTTCAGCTTGTACAATAAACGCGTATGCCAAACTTGATCGTAAGCTTTTTTCACATCAAAAAATGTAGCTAAAAGACTTTTTCTGCGGGCAAACTCTTTCTTGATGTGAGTGGTAAGTTTAACCAGGTGCTCAACTGTAGATCTCCCTTTTCTAAAACCAGCCTGATTTACTGGAATAACGTTATTTTTATCACAGTAATGTACAAGTCTGTTTAATACCAATTTTTCCAATAGTTTGCTCGTATGGGACGTTAAAGCAATAGGTCTGTAACTGTTTTTATTGTTTTTAGGCTTTCCTGCTTTTAATACTGGTATAACAACAGACGTTTGCCATAATTGTGGTATAGTTCCACCAGCCCAGCATTTCTGAAAAATTTTGTGTAAAAAAATAATATAGTTTTCTGGAAGATGTTTAATCATTTCAGTTGAAACTGCATCAACACCTACCGAACTCCTTTTGTTGCGCAGAGACAAGATAGTGTTTTTTAACTCTTCTAAGGTGATTGGAGAATTAAACCAGAGATCATTTTGAGGTATTGGATCAGTGTATATAGGGTTGTTAGCTGCCATTTCCCTGTAGTGTTTGCAGGTAGGAGTCAAACCATCTACTTTACTATTTTGGGCAAAAAGTTCCACAAAAGTTTCAGCTTTGTCCATGTCGGAAAGAAATTTGTGACTTGTATCAATCATTATTGGACACCTAGGTAAGTTGGCTCCATTTTTCATTT
>CM060313.1:37851215-37853715 GCA_030674185.1 Monoplex corrugatus | reverse complement strand
TACAAGTACCCATACAGGCAAAGAGAGAGAGTGGGGGGGAGGGAGACAGAGAGACAGAGACACAGAGAGACAGAGAGAGAGAACCCAAATTGTCAAGCCTTATTTACGATCTCCCTTACAAACACTTTGAAATTTTTCCATTTTGTTTCAGCGGAATTATTACCCGAATGTGAAAAAACAATATTATACAATTACAACAGAAGACCTTGCAGATGAATCTTCTTCAGAAACCCTGACTCCTTAATAACTAAACCCTTGGCCATGTTATCCGCATGCAAGATGGCAGAATACCCAGACATTTTGAATGGCGAGCTTGCTACTGGCTCCAGACCCACGGGAAGGGGCATACTCCGCTACAGAGATGTGTCCATGCGGGACCTCAGGGCGGGTGAAATTACACCAGCAGGCTTCGAAGTGGTAGCAGCAGACCGCAGCAGCTGGAAACTTGCCATCAATTCGGCCATCAAGACATCCGAGCAGAGGAGAGAGGAGCAGTGGGAGGTAAGAAGAGCACACAGACGCCAGAGAGCAGGGTCAGCGCCTTCGGACGACACCATCTTCACGTGCAGCAACTGCAACAGGACCTGCCGTTCGAGGATCGGGCTCTACAGCCACAGCCACAGCCGGCGCTGCAGTTCCACCGCAGAATGACTTCCAAGGCGCAATCTCCATTGTCTCCCGAGACAGACGGATGCCAATACATAAGAAAACATGAAACGACTCCCGCGCCCTGTCCATCAGCATCCTGCATTTGCCAGACATGCTAGCAAAGCAAATACTTAACTCTTTGATTCCCTCACCCTATCCTTCCGGAAGCTGGTGGATAGGGCGAGGAAATCAAAGGGTTAATTTTTTTTTGCAGTTGGTGGATAAGGTGCGGGAATTAAAGGGTTAAGAGAAGAACATCTTAGAAAGACGAAAACCCTGGTACTGGAATCGATCATGAACATTCACAGCTATTGAAAACACCGATTCAAACAAACAAACAAACCGCAAAAAAAGTTATGTTCCTCTGTGTTTAACACTCCTCTATACTAAACACCTAAAATATACGTTCCAATTCACACCCCGCTCACAAAAGGGTACCACACTAGGGACGACCCAAGACAATTTTTTTGCATGGGAACAGAGATCACGCAACTCCCCCATCTTTGGGGAATTATCTGAAACGAAGCGACATTGCCACCAAATGAGGCGGAAGATTTTATGGAGGATAACACTGAAGGAGATTTCAAAAGCAAGGCTTTCAAAGCGACGGTGGTTTTCGTGCTGGTTTCAGACATAGAAATCAAACAGAAAAAAAAACGTAAGAAGGAAAGAAAGGAAAGATTGAAAGGAGAAAGAAAGAAAGACAGATAAGCATTCATACACACATAGGTACGCGCACACACGCGCGCGCAGCCCCCCCCCCCCCCACACACACACATATACACACATACACACATACACATTAAGAGAGAGAAATTCTTGCTAACACAACGCAAACAGAGAGAGAGGAGAGAGAGAGAGAGAGAGGGGGACACAGACTCACTCACACACACACACACACACACACACACACACACACACACACACACACACACAACACACACACACACACACAAAACATACACACACACTCACGCTCAGTCACAGAAACTCTTGCTAACATAAAGCAAACACACACACACACATGCACACACACACACGCGCGCACGCATACGCACACGCACACGCACACACACTCACAGAGAGAGAGAGAGAGAGAGAGATCCTGCTACACATTGCAAACATGCACACACACATACACAATGTTGTTTAACACCACACACACACAGAGGCACATACAGACAGACAGACACACCCACACTCACTCACACACACACACACACTCACTCACTCACCACACACACACACACACTCACATACACAGACACACTCACACACACAGACACAGACACGTTCACCCCCCCCCCCCACACACACACACACTTCACGCTCACACACCCCACACAAATACACACACTCACTCACACACACACACACACACCACGTTCACCCACCCACACACACACACACGCTCACACCCCCCACACAGACACACACACACACACACACACACACACACACACACACACCGCTGATCGTTTGATCAATATAAAAAAATAATTTCCTCTGCATTAGAGAGAAAAAAAAAAGAGGAAAAAGACTGAAAAAGCCGAAATAGAAGAAAGACTGAAAAAGCCGAAATAGAAGAAAGACTGAAAAAGCCGAAATAGAAACGAAAAATCCTTTGGCAGCGAAGATGAAAAGGACAAAGACACTATGTTCTGCTACTGGTCTGAACGTCTCTTTACATTAAAAAGTTTCAATAAATCTTTTTATGCATACCATTCAATAAAGACTCCAAAGATCAGATCAGAGTCAGCCTTGAACTTGACGTACCTTCTGGTACCAAATAGTGTGAAAGCCGGGGAACAGAAAGAGGGTAGAATAGTTTAGAGTTTATCTAAGGAGGGAT
>CM060313.1:37836215-37843715 GCA_030674185.1 Monoplex corrugatus | reverse complement strand
GAGAGAGAGACAGAGAGACAAGGAGAGAGAGAGACAAGGAGAGAGAGACACACACAGAGAGAGACAAGGAGAGAGAGACAAGGAGAGAGAGACAGAGAGAGAGAGACAGAGAGAGAGACAGAGAGAGAGACAAGGAGAGAGAGACAAGGAGAGAGATAAGGAGAGAGAGACAGAGAGAGAGACAGAGAGAGAGACACAGAGAGAGAGACAGAGAGAGAGACAGAGAGAGAGAGACAAGGAGAGAGAGACAAGGAGAGAGAGACAAGGAGAGAGAGACAAGGAGAGAGAGACAAGGAGAGAGAGACAAGGAGAGAGAGACAAGGAGAGAGAGACAAGGAGAGAGAGACAAGGAGAGAGAGAGAGAGAGAGAGAGACAGACAGTCAGACAGACAGACAGACCAAAGGACATCATGACATAATGACATAATGACAATGATAATGATACTTTATTTTCCCACAGTAGATGTTATTAGCTGAAAGCCGTTGTTTGTTTCTTAACTGACCGTTGCTTTGCACAGTGTTAGTAATTGCATCTTTCTATTAACCAGCCACAAAAATGATTCACAGGATTTGGAACGGGCATATGTGATTTAGATACTGGGAGAGAAGGTAAGAAAGAAAGACAGAAAGAAAGAAAGAGAGAGGGAGAGACAAAGAGAAAGAAAGTGAGAAAGAAAGAAAAAGGGAGAGACAGAGAGAGAGAGAGAGGAAGAGAAAGAAAGAAAGAAAGAAAGACGGAGAGAGACAGAGACAGACAGACAGAGAGAAAGAGTGAGAGAGAGAGAGAGACAGAGAGAAAAGAAAGAGAGAGAAAGAAAGAGAGAGATGCAAAAGAGAAGGGAAGGGGCAGTTTGACAATTTGATAGCTTACTGTCTTTTTCGTTTCAACATTTATAGGCCATTTTATGAGGAAAGGGGAATTGGAGCACCTGGCCACAACAGGGAAGCTGGAGGGAAAGAGAGCACCAGGTAGACCCAGGGAAAAATATTGGACGGACTTGCAGAGTGGCTGAAGACGGACAGGGTGGAAGAAGTGCTTGCGGCAACAAGGAATAGATGCATATGGAGGACCATGATCTCCAACACCATGTGGCAGGACACACGATGACGAAGATGAATGTCTTTTTCAGCCTTCAACCTTATAAAGAGATAAAGGCGGTGAGAGGTGGAGTCTTTCCATACAAAGAAACATAAATACCACAAAAAGGTGTCAGTTGGAAACGCTTTTAATTGTATATGACAAAAAAATGAACGAAATTGAAAATAAACACACACATACACACAAACATATATGCAAAAAAAACCCCACTAACATTATGCATCACACATTTCTCTCTCTCTCTCTCTCTCTCTCTCTCTCTCTCTCTCTCTCTCTCTCTCTCTCTCTCTCTCTCTCTCTCTCTCTCTCCCTCCCTTTCTCGAACACACAAACACACATGCAAACAAAACACACTCACATATATATAATTATACAAACAGACATATAAACTCATACACATCTACACGCACACGCACATACACACACGCGCGCACACAAACATACACACATGCACGTACACACATGCACATACGCACAAACACATTCATACACTCTCTATCTCTCTCTCTCTCTCTCTCTCTCTCTCTCCCCTTTCTCTCTCTCTCCCTCTCTCCCCCTTTCTTTCTCTCTCACACACACATACAAGTACACCAAACACACACACATACTCTCTCTCTCTCTCTCTCTCCCTCTCTCTCTCTCTCAATCCCTCTCTCTCTCTCTTTCTCTCTCTCACACACACGCACACGCACACAAAACACACACACACACTCTCTCTCCCTCTCTCTCTCTCTCTCTGTCTTTCTCTCTCTCTCTCTCTCTCTCTCTCTCACACACACACACACACACACACACACATACACATACACAGACGCGCGCGCACGCGCGCGTGCTCGCGCGCATATACACACATAAAAAACTTACACCACACGCATAAAAATCTTGCACACACACGCACACACAAATACACACACACTCTCTCTCTCTCTCACGCGTACATATACATATACAAACTTATACACACACGCACACACACTCAATACACACACGCACGAAACACACACACAGAAACACACACACCCATAGATAGACAGACAGACAGACAGACAGACCGACCGACCGACCGACCGATTGATACATAGATACGTGACTCGCGCTCACACCCACTCACATCCTCATGTCACATCGAACAATCTTGCTTTCTTCCCCACCCCACCATCATCACCACCACCACCCCACACCACAACCCCATCACCTGGCCACACATGCTCGCACACCCTTAACAAGATCTCTCAAACATTTAACGAAAGAGCGATAGAGTGCATGTTCCAAAGCACTTTACCTCGCGACGACCCCACCCCCCACCCCCCCAGAATTATGAAACCACCTTTTCACCTTTCTCCAAGCGTCGCTCAACAAACACCTAGATAATGGCCTGTGTTTTTCCCTCTCACGGGAATAGAACAGCTAACCAGCTGAGAGTTTTTCTTTTTTCGTCTTCTTCTTCTTTCTTTTCTTTTCTGTTCTTTTTCTTTTTCTTTCCTTCTGTTTTCTCCCCCCCCCCCTACCCCACCTCCCTTTTTTTTTCAAAGTGTGGAAGTAGAGTGATGAGGAATAGGAGAGTTGAGTGGAGGGGGGGGGAACACTTGTGGGAAGGACAGAGGTTTTAGTTTCTGTTTCAGTTTCTCAAGATGGTGTCTCCGCTCTTGGGATGAATTCCAATAATGCACTGACGCCTTTTGGTACCATGTGATCGGGGAAGGTTCAGAATGATCATGGCACAAGATTTAAGCCTGCACATGAGTCCATGAGCTGGCCAGGTCCTGAGGTCGTAACGAGCCTATGGGTTTTGTGTCTTATCTTAGTATTTGTATAATTCTGTTAATGGAACAATCTTGGCAACAGCGCATTCACCTGTGTATCTGTGTATCTCATCTTCAAAAAAAAAAAGAAAATAGTTAGATGAACATAAATGATTTTTTTTTAAAAGGATTCACTGAAAACACGACTACCCACTAAGTATGAACTTGTCTCACATCACAGAAAGCTCCCCCGAGCAATACTACACATAGCCTCCGCTGCCTATCTACATGATGAAATCATAGCCCCACCAGTCTGCCGTCCAGCTCCGAGGGAAAAATGAATAGGTAGATAAACAGACAAGTAAAAAATAAGAAATAAATGACAGTAAACACACACACACACACACACACACACACACACACACACACACACACACACACACACACACACACACATATATATATATATATATATATATATATATATAAATATACATATACAAACGCTCGTGCACGTGCATACACACACACAAACATACACATACATGCATACACACACATAAACACACATACATACACATACATACATACATAATACACACACATTCACACACCAACACATTCACGCAAACACGCACACACATACTCACACTTACACACACATACACATACACTTACACACACACACACTTACACACTTACACACACACACACACACACACACACACACACTTACACACTTACACACACACACACACACACACACACACACTTACACACTTACACACACACACACACACACACACACACACACACACACACACACACACACACACACACACACACACACAGTCGATGCCTGACAGCAATGCAATGAATCACACAAGTAAAGAGACCACAACACAACGAAATAAAACAAAGAGAAGAGAGACAAAGAAAAATAAAACAAAACGAAACAAAACAAAAGCAGAAAAAAAAACACACAAAAATGGAAACACACACGTACACGTACACACACATACTCTACATATACATACATCAACCAGCACAGACACAAAAGAAGACGGAACAAAAAGACAAATATCAGGACAAAGACATACAGACAACATTCAACAAACAACACACACACACACACACACACACACACACACACACACACACACACACACACACACACACATACATGTATGTAAGCAAACGCTTACATGCACACACACACACACACACCACCCTGTACAAATTCAGGCAGCCTGGCTGTTCTAACGTTCTGAATGTTTTTCTGTTGCTCGTTAGATCGTGTGATACCTTATATGAAACAATGTCAATATGATTTCATGGATTCATTCATCCCATAGTCACGTCTCTGTATTCTTTCTTTCTTTCTTTCTTTCTTTATTTAAATATTTATTTATGTATCTATTTATTTGTCCATTCGTTTTTGTTTGTTTTATTTTATTTATTTTATTTATTTATTACTTTATTTGTTTAATTAATTATTTACTCATTTGTTTATTTTCTGTCTAAAAGCACATATGTGAATAGACGTTAAAAGAAATAACGAACACACACACACACACACACACACACACACACACACACACACACACACACACACACACACACACACAACAAACACACACACACACACACACACACACACACACACAATGTGACAACCTCCACCATTTTCCGGCAGTCTTTTCCTTTTCTTCAAGTGTCCTTTATCTCTGTGTGGATCCATTCCATGCTGTAGTAGTCTGCGCTACAATACCTTTTTGAAATGGTACCAATATTTGTCTGACTGATGATAGTTCTTGTTTTTCCTTTCAAAGTAGATTTTCGGCCACTTCATCTATATAATCCTTTTTCAATAAGGCGATCAATGATACGATGACTCACATTTTGTTCGCTAAGGTGCGATTTTAAGCATCTAAGGACTTCGGACTTTCCAGGATGGAGATTTTTTGTTGTAATGGTATTGCCTGCAAGTTTATCGATACTTTCATTTCCCTTAACACTAGCGTGTCTGGGGCGGTAGATTCACGTGAGATTTTGTAGGTCGATACTGTTCATTGCTTTGTGCTAGTCTGGGTTTCTACATCATTTGGCACTTTTTGAAGTAGATTCATCGAATCAGTCAGGATGAAGGCTTGACTTTCTTTCATTTCATCATCCAATGAAGTTAACCACTGAAGTGCATGCGTGACTACCTCAATTTCCATCGTTAGACTGGAGGTTGTGATATCATAATATCATATTATAGTTTTTTTCATGTGTGGTGTTTCCATTCTGTTTGGCAGTGAAGCCCTACCCAGAATGTTATTGGTGAATGAGCCATCCGTGTAACCTTGGGGTTGCAGCTTATTTGCTCCATGAATATCTCAATTTCTGTATCAGCTGTCTCTTCTGGTCATTTGCGACAGTGCCTCTCACATTTTTTTTATATGATTGTTTTGTGTAGGTTTTTGAATCGGTTTGGATATTCTTCCCATTCCTTTGTCCCTTTGAGTTCTGTCAGTTGACACACATGCTGAATGGATTCTTCTGCCTGTCCCATTCACGATTTTCCATGTTGGAGTCTATTGTTTTTTGGCTGTTCCGACCACCTCGTGGAGTGGGTTTTCCGGATTCTCCAATGCTCTGAAATATGCCTTCACAGTTCACTTGCTTTATTTTATGTCTGTACATGTACTGTATTGAAGGAAGGTCATGCAGGTATTTCGTGGTCTCCATGGCAGTGCCTTTTGTTGTTTCCGGGATCACTCTCATTGCTTCGTTTTGTGTTATGTCTAGTTTGAACAGATCTGTCTGTGACAATGTAGTGAGGCCAGGTCAATAGTTCATTACACTCACTATTACAGCCTGGCATACCTGGAAGAGACGACGTTGTTCAAGCCTCTAGGCTGCCATTGTTTACAGGATTGTAAGGCCCTTTTTACATTTGAGTGTTTTGGTTTCCACATGTTTCCTAAGGTCAGCAGTCTATCAAAACTAATGGCAATGGAGCGAAAGTTGTTCTAACGATCGATACTCGTTCCTCTGAACGTAACTGATGGAATGTTTTTATTCGCTACTTTGTTATCAAAAGTACAGAACAGTACCTGTGCTTTGGTGGAGTTGATTACCGAACCGGTTTTTTTACACCACTGATCTACGTTGTTTAACTGTTTTTGGACTGCTTTGTTTCTTTCTTGTGCATTTTACCTGTCATGTAGATAGTCCACCCCAACCAAAGGTGAGTAATCGGGTTGGTCTGTTGTTATTTAGGTCATCAAGTCCTTTTATGCATCTGTTGAAGAGAACTGGAGAAAGTGGCGATCTTTGAGGGAGTCCCGTGGAGAGTTTTGTGTGGTGCTGGACACCAGTTTCCAAGTCGTAGGACTACTATTCGTTGTTGGAGTGTAACGGCAATCCATCGTGTGACTGTCATGCTTACGCCATATCACTGAAGTAGTTCCATGAGTAACGTGAATTGAACTTTACTGTACCAATCTTCTAGGTAAATAGCTACAGCAAGAGTTTCTTCTTTGTTCTTAACACCTTCGTAGACTTCGTAAGCAAAGACAGCTGCGTTTTCCCATGTACTTTTTCCTCTTCTAAAGCCTCCTTGGTTAGGCGGGAATATTTTTCTGTCTTCTGGGTCTCTAGTTAGATCTTTGCTATTATGTTTTCCATCAGTTTCCCAGTTACGTTTTGCATTGTCAGGATGCGATATCCGTTTAGTCTGTGATGATCATATGACTGATATCAGAGTATGGAATCTTGTCTGGACCAGGGACTGTGTCTTTTCTGCATCGTGCAAGTCCTTCCTGCATTTTGTGTTCAGTTATTTCATCATTTAGTCCAGTTTGTGTCTTTTTCTTTTTCTTTTTCTTTTTTCCCCCTCAAGTCAGCGATGAATTTTCTTTTTTATTTAATTAATTAATAAGTTATAATTATATAATTTATCCTTCCTCATACCTCCTGGGTGAAAAATCACCCATACTTTCACGTAAATGACCTTAACTCCGTCATTTTGTAAACCACGTCCATTAAATTTTATGACTTTTGTCACTAAGGCATTGTTGCACATGTCTACCGAATATTATGCGATTTGGACCATAAATAAACACACACACAAACAACAAAACTGAAGTTTAAAGTATTTCTGATCACTCTGTCGTATGAAATGATAAAACAGGGCTTGACCTTTATCTTCCTTTGTTCTTAATACGGTTCCATCTGCGTTCGTGATATCAAGGTGTGTGCTGTTTGTGGTTTTCCCTTCCATTTGTTGATAGAACTGCCAGAATTGTGTTTGTGTTGAACTGGCATCGAGTCTCTCACAGAACCGTTTCCATCGATTGTCCATGGTTTCCTGTGCTGAGGTTTTGAAGTGCTCGCTTTTTTCGGCAACGTTTGTTTTATGCTCGTCCATTTTTCTAGCACTACCAATGGTCTGAACGATGTCTTCTTCTGTGTTTTTGCCAGGCTTTTACAGCCAGCCTGTTTTCCTTCCAGACAGTCTCTGTGTCACGGTTCCACCAAAGGAATTGTTATTAGATGTTAGATAGCTTTTTGGCTTTTCCTTTTGAATTTGATAGTTGTGAGTTTGGAAACGATATCAGACTCTACACTGTCATATTGAAATCGACTTCTTGGTTGAGTTATTGAGTTTCT
>CM060313.1:37806215-37826215 GCA_030674185.1 Monoplex corrugatus | reverse complement strand
GGGGAGAGGGAAGGAGAAAGAAAGACAGAGAGAGAGAGAGAAGAGAAGAGAGACAGACAGACAGACACAGACAGACACAGACAGAGAGAGACAGAGAGACAGAGACCAAGAAAGGAGAGAGGGAAGGAGAAAGAAAGAGAGACAGACAGACAGACATGCAGACAGACAGAGACAGAGAGAGACGGAGAGACAGAGGCCAAGAAGAGGAAGAGAGGGAAGGAGAAAGAAAGAAGAGAGAGGAAAGAGAGAGAGAAGAGACACACACACACACAGAAGGGGTGGAGAGGGGGTGGGTGTGTTGAGCCATTTTCTAGAACAAAACAACGCAGGAAATTCAAGAGAAGAAGAAGAAGAAGGAAAAAAAAAAAAAGTGCCACAAATGAAATGCAAACACTCTCTATTCTTTACTCCATTTGAATGTGCAAACATTCACGCTTTTTGCAGCAAGCGAAAGGAAATGGAAAGAAAGAGTGTGTGAGAGGACATGAGCGAAACACATACATAAAGTTTTTTTTGTTCAGTTTTGACAAATCAGTCATTCAACACACCCCGTACGAGCTGGGTGACATAAGCACGCAATGTGTGTGTGTGTGTCAACTTCATAAATGGTTCGTTAATTGCAACGGGGTAAGAACTAGGTTTATAAGTGTGGTAAACAGCTCTTGCATACACGCACAACCGCTCGCTCAAACACACACGCGTACAAACGCGCACACACACACACGCACGCACGCGCACAAACGCACACACACACATGCATGCACAAACGCACACACCGCACAAACGCACAAACGCACGCACGCACGCACGCACTCGCACACATACACACACACAAACGCGCGCGTGCGCACACTCTCACACACACACACACATAGATAGGTAATAGATAGATAGACAGACAGAAATCAGATAGACATAGATATACAGACAGATAGATAGAGATAGATAGATAGATAGATAGATAGATAGATAGATAGATAGATAGATAGATAGATAGATAGATAGATTAAAAACAAAAACCAGGACAAACACACACACAGCACAGACACGCAAATAAATACTCAAAAATACAGACACACACACACACACACACACACACAAACACACACACGCACGACGCACACACGTGCACGCACGCACACACATGTACGCACAGACAGAGAGAGAATGAGAGAGAGAGAGAGACAGAGACAGACAGACAGAGACAGACAGACAGACAGACAGAGAAATATAAAAGTTAAAGAAAAGACAAACACACAAACACGATACACACAACAAAAAACACTCTCTCTCTCTCTCTCTCTCTCTCTCTCTCTCTCTCTCACCACACAACACACACACACCACACACACACACTCACGAACACAAACACATTAAATACATCAACTGACCTTCGACCTCGTAAAGACCTCATGAGGGCCTGCTCCGCCAGTGTCTATCGTCCAGAAAATGCCAACAGATATCCAACAGTTTTCAAGATTTCAGTCTTTGTATCAGATGATCATCACACACCACTTTTTACTCTTTAAGAAACAGCTCCACCCATGTTTATTCCATGGCCACCCTTTCGTTGCCGTCGAAAATATAAAGTTGAAAATATTTGTCCACAATACTGTCAGATCATGAACAGTTTTGTGTTCTTCGTAAACATGTTCACAAAAAAGAGTGTTATTTTCATTACATATCCGTGCATCCACACAAACCTGAATACATCTCAATGTATTTTAATTAAGTGTCCAAACAACTTTTTCTTGTTGTTTTGTTTTGTTGTTGTTTTCTTCCCCTGCCTAATATGAGCAGTTTCTCACAGCAAAATCCCCGTTTAGTTTCGCAGGTATTTCCCAGGAAGCCGATCCTTGAATCTGCCATCAAAACAAAAATACAAGATAGTCAAGCCATCCTCACAGTAATTCTTTTTTTTTTTATAAAAACAAAATTATTAGAGGAAATTTAAATTTTCTGCATCTAAAGGTCGCTGTGACCTCGAAATAATTTCACTTTAAATGAAACGTTGACATACACCGAGGATCTTCTTCTTCTTCTTCTTCTTCTTGGCGTACGCTGCTACACAATCATCTGAGTCCGGGCGATGAATGCAGCCGTCTTTTCCAGCTCCTTGTCTGCAGCCATGGAGTTTGGTTGTCAGCGGAGTGTCTGTCGGCCACACGTCCTGTCTTGACACCTGGTGAAGGGGGACATCTTTGGAGTATAGCTATGCTCCGGGGTTTGGTCTTCTTGACCGCAGGGACATGTTAGACTGTCATGTTAGGATAATGTTAGATTGTCACGACAGACAAAAACAGGTTTTAAATAATTTCAGAATTGTCTCAAGAAAGTGCTATTTACATGCTCTTCTTCAAAAAAACTATATAAAAAGGTTTGCCGCTCCCCTCCCCCTCCCCCTCCCCCCTCCCTTCTGTTGTTAATGTGACCTTGACCTTGACATCCTGTCCTCCTTTCTGTTGTATTTGTGTCTCCTTAACAGTGCACACCTAATTCTGAAAACACTCGCTCCACTTTGTTTGTTTGTGTGTGTGTTTGCTTGTTGGTTGATTGGTTGATGGTTGACTGGTTGACTGGTTGGTTGGTTGGTTGGTTGGTTGATTGGTTGGTTGGTCAGTTGGTTGGTCGTTTGGTTGGTCAGTTGGTTGGTAGGTTGGTTGGTTGGTTGGTTGGTCGGTTGGTTGGTTGGTTGGTTGATTGGTCGGTTGGTTGGTTGGTTGGTTGGTTGGTTGGTCGGTTGGTTGGTTGGTCGGTTGGTCGGTTGGTTGTTTGGTTGGTTGGCCAGCCGGTTCGTTGACTGGCTATTTGTTGATGTTCTTGTGTTTTGTTCTTGGTGTTCTTGTTGATTTTTCTGGATTGTTTGTTTGTTTGCTTGCTTGCCTGTTGTTTTGTTTGTTTTTGTTTTTTGTTTTTTTCAATCAAGGATTATTCGTCGCTTTCCTTAATTACATTTAAACGAGCCCACGTGAAGGTCTATTCAGGGTCTACACAGAGTACATTCTCGCACACGCTGTGCTTTCCTAGAATGAGTTGAATGCACATTAATTTGTTGTCCTGTCCTTTTACCCTGGACCTAACGATCTTCTTTCTATTGTGGTATTAGTTTTACACGCTTAACAAACGGCCCGTTAGCTGTCATGTTTTCTGCCTGTCTTGTTTCATCAATGTACATTTGTTCATTCCCTCACCCTACCATTTTTTTTTCTACAAGAAAGCTGGAGGTTAGGGTGAGGGAGTGAGAATGAAAGGGGTTAAATCAGTGATTGCATTCTCTGGCTCAAGATCTTATAATGTCTCGAGTTCAAAATCCCAGCCCGCGATTTAAAACTTCAGCTTTTTTGGCTGCTCCATCTTTATTAACCCTTTGACTCCCGCACCCTGTCCTCCATCAGCATCCTGCGTTGTCAGCCATGCTAGTCAAGCAAAAACTTAACCCTTTGACTCCCTCACCCTATCCACCAGCTTCCTGCAATGAAAAGGGTGAGGGAGTCAAAGGGTTAAGTTTTGGCATTTGGTGGCTAGAGCGCGGGAGTCAAAGGGTGAAGACTCTAATTATTCTGGCGGTGTCAGTGTTTCACAGGTCCTCTTCCCACCCACATCTCCTCCCTCATTCCAAGACTGCCAGTGCATACGAGTTTTGCGCAAGCTCGAGGGGTTTCTCAGACAACTGCTGGCAGATTTGGGTGGGTGGAGCGCATACGGAAGTGTCAGAGAGCGATGAATCCCTCTAAAACGTAGTCCAACTCCAAACTCCTATTCCCTCCTCTGTGGACTTTTGCTGAATGGCTTTTTTTTAATTTATATACATTTATTTATTTATTTATTTATTTGTTTATTCATTTATTTATCTATTTATCTATCTATCTATCTATCTATCTTATCTATGTATTTATTCATTATTTATTTATTTATTTATTTATTCGTTTATTTATTTATTCATTATTTATTTATTTATTCATTATTATTTATTATTTATTTATTTATTTATTTATTCATTTATTTCTTGGACGTTCCATTTCTTCTTCTCTTCTTCGTCTTCTTTTTATGCGTATATACACGTTGTTTTGCCCACACTGTGCAGGCAGTATGCTGCTGCACACTCTGCGTACTGTGCCTTCGGTGGGCGTGCTTACTGAGTGTGTTCATGTTCCGTGAGTCACCGGACATAGACATGGCTTACAGGATCTTTAACCCTTCCACTCCTGCACCATGTCCGTCGGCATCCTGCATGCAACTATGCTAGCTAAGCAAAAACTTAACCCTTTGACTCTCTGGTGGGTGGGGTGAGGCATACGGAAGTGTCAGAGAGCGATGATCCTCTAGAACGTAGTCCAAACTCCAAACTCCTATTCCTCCTCTGTGGACTTTTGCTGAATGAGTTAAGTTTTTGCAGCTGGTGGATAGGGTGCGGGATTCAAAGGGTTAAGTTTTTGCAGCTGGTGGACAAGTTACGGAATTCAAAGGGTTAAGTTTTTGCAGTCGGTGGATGAGGTGTGGGGGGGTCAAAGTGTGAACGTATGGATTCGATGTTTTGCTTGCGTATTCGCACAAAGGGTGTTTATGCATCGGCACGTTTACAATACATGCATGTTGACCTCAAAAATCAGAAAAATCTTCACCCTCTACCCATCGGATGGGCAGGATGGAACCTGAACTATCGGATTGGAAGTTTGACGTCTTGACTGCTGTGCCCGTCAGTGCTGGCTCAGGAGTTTGCCAGATAATTGTTAGGAGTTTTGGGTGAAACGCTCAAGGAACTGCCCGAGTGCTATGGACCTTTCATGAACTAGCCCCAGACTCTTTGACTCTTATTCCCACCACCTGTATATCTGCTGAAGACACTGTGCATGTAGACTTCAAACACTGAGGTCAAAGAATGTTAACCCTTTGACTCCCGCAACCTGTCTCCACCAGCATCTCGCATTGCCAGCGATGCTAGCAAACGTAACCCTTTGATTCCCTCACCCTTTCCACCAGTTTCCTGCAGGAAGCTGGTGGACAGGGTGAGGGAGTCAAAGGATTAAGTTTTTGCAGTTGGTGGATAGGGTGCGGGAGTCAAAGGGTTAAGTTTTTGCAGTTGGTAGATAGGGTGAGGGAGTCAAACTGTGCTAAGGTGGATTTCACAACCTTCCCACGACCATCCGTTTAGACGTACCCAGACCACAGGTAGCTCCTCCATCATAACCATTAGCATCTGTCGAGTTCATCCGACCATGCATCGTTAGAGAATGAAGCAGACGATTTAAATGTCCCCCTACCCACCCACCATCCCCTTCCCTATGATAGATTGAACTCAGGTCATGTATCCTATTTCGTCAGGCTTGGCCAGTTCGATCTACAGTTAAACACAAAATAATTGAGGAAGGGAGGGTGGGGGGGGGGGGGGGACTGAAACGGAGTATCAACATTCCAACACATTCAGCAGTACTTCAGATTTCAAACTCAAGAACCTCAGCAACATTTTCACACAAGACAGTAAACTGAACAGAGAGATTGAAACCAAAATCTAGACACAATGTCAACGATCAGTTTGTCCTACTCCTGAAACATTCCACTTGAATTGTGCGTTCAAACTAACACCATCACCTATCTTGGCCCCTGTGGCCAACAGTATCAAACAGACGAAATCCTACAACCATGTCGCTGATCAGTTTAGAGCTTCCACTGCTATTGCTGTATTTGGGGCTGGAAACTCATTAAATTGTGGGTAGGAAGTTCTCTGCTACGTCCAAGTTAGGCTTCTTGCGTTTCGGAAATCTTTGTATACAAAAATGTGAACATGAATATAAATTTGAAGCGAGGGAGAGGGGATGGGTGCTGCCCTCGTGGTGCTGGCCCCGGGAAAAGTTGAAGTCTCTGCCACCTCACTCCCCTACAACCCCAGGGTTATGGAACTATCTAGGTAGGACCTCAGGACCTGGCAAGCTAATGGGTTTATGTGCAGGCTTAAGGTTTGTGTCGTGATCATTCTTGATCTTCTCCATCAGATGGCGCCTATGACGTTAGTGCATATGGAATTCATTCCGAGCGCAGAGATGCCATCTTGAGAAATTGAAACTGCTACGTCCTGGTAAGTACCAGTCTGCCCAGTAGTACAGCAGTTCCAGCACATCCTCCAATTTCCCTTGTGGTCTCAGCAACCTCCCGGTAGGTATCCAGATTTCTCTTTTCTGACAACTCCTCTGTTGTCAAGGTCGTAGATATAGACTGCCTCGTTGGTGAGCAGCGTGTCAAAGCATAACCTTGCCCTTTGACCTTTCTGGCAAGAGCTGACGTTGTGGAGGCAGTAACTCTTTTATTGTCTGCTGCACTTTCTCAGAGAAAAATCTTCCCTCACGAAAATTGCTGGAAACCCTCAGTTTTTGACTTCCTGGCATTGACCAGCACTAATATCTTCTGTCGATAGGACTGAAACGTAACAATGACTACTTAACCCACCCGATTTATACGACTTATTAAGTTTTATTTTTTCAGATTTGCCCATTCCATTTTAAATGACTTCCCTAACTTGGAGCTGATAGTCCTAATATGTCTGGCATTTCCTTCGTGGCTGAACACCAAAGAAGGTTTGTAACATTTGCATTGACTTTCCATGTTATCAAACTTGTCTGCCTGAAAACTGACCGTTTCATGCAGTCTGTCGTTTTCGGAGTTCCAGGACTGGCACAGTGCAAGTCCGTAACTATGTGATGTTATCACATTTAATTCTTGTTTGAAAAATTGCAAAGTCCAATACAACAGGCCACAGGTCACTCTGGTGGACACACTTATCTTGGCATCATCGTAATACCACCACACTAACAAAGCATAGAATATTGAAATTCACTTTCGCTTCCGGTTATATAAAGGCACTGACTGACAGCGCACGATGTAAACGCATGTCTTGCTGCTCCAGGATCGAACCCAATGTAACTCACTTGACCACTGCGCCTTTCAAGTGCTGGCCCAGTCTTCCAGATTATTGCAGGCAGATTTGGGTGAAGCGCGTATGTAACTGTCCGAGTGTGAAGAACTCATCTACAACAAATTCCACACTCCAGACTCTTATTGCCATCACGTGTTGTTCTATTGAATCAGTTGTCGATCTGAGTGAAGCTTTCAGCTTAAAGTGTGTCAAAGCGGATTTCACAACCTTCCCACCACCATCCGTTCAGACGTACCCAGGCCACAGCTAGCTTCCTCCATCATCAACCATTAGCATCTGTCGAGTTCACCAGACCGTTCATCGTTAATGAATGAAGCAGACGATTTAAATGCCCCCCCCCCCTACCCACCCACATCCCCTCCTCTATGAGAGATGAAGATGGTTACGTACTCTCTTGTTTGGTCAAGTGTGGCCTGGTGGATCTACAGATAAACACAGAATAAAGCATCAAGGATTTCAGCCAGACCATCAACATCCCAACACACTCAGCAGTAATTCAAATTCAAACACCGTGGCAGCATTTGTCTTGTCTTTGTATTAAATATGCGTTCTTATTCTTTTTTCGTGGGTTTTTTTTTTTCTGGTTACAGAGTAAAGCAACAAGGCTTCCAGATGCAGCATCAACATCCCAACGCTCTCAGCAGCGTTTCAAATTCAAACACCTTGGCAGCTTGTTCACACAAGACAAGAAAATTGAACAGAAATATCGACACACAGAATCCAGAACACTGTCAATTGTTAACTTGGACCACTTCTGAAGAATCCAATTTGACCTGTCAGTTCAAACTGATGCCATTACCAAATGTCCCTACTGTCAACACTACCAAACAGCTGAATACATAATGCGGGGATGTCACCTTTTTCAAGTGGAGCGACAGGAGACATTGCCGACTTCACACAATTCCTCTGGCTACCAAGCTCTATGGCAACCAGTAAGGAATAGGGAGAAAAGGCCACATTCGTATTGCCAGATGTCGCCTGCCATGTAGACGAAGAACGAAAGAAGGAGAAGAAGAGAGAAGGAGGAGAAAAGAAGAAGGAGGAGAGAAGAAGAAGGAGGAGAAGAAGAAGAAGAAGAAGAAGAAGAAAGAAGAAGAAGAAGGAGGAGAAGAGAAGAAGAGAAGAAGAAGGAGGAGGAGAAGAAGAAGAAGAAGAAGAAGAAGATGAGGAGAGATAAAGAAGGAGAAGAAGAAGGAGGAGGAGAAGAAGAAGGAGGAGGAGAAGAAGAAGAAGAAGAAGAAGAAGAAGAAGAAGAGATGAAGAAGAAGAAGAAGAGAAGAAGAAGGAGAGAGAAGAAGAAGAGAAGAAGAAGAAGAAGAAGAAGAAGAAGGAAGAAGAAGAAGGAAGAAGAGAGAAAAAGAGAAGAAGAAGAAGAAAGAAAAGAAGAAGAAGAAGGAGAAGAAGAAGAAGAAGAGAAGAAGAAGAAGAAAGAAGAAGAAGAGCAAAAGAAGAAGAAGAAGAAGAGAAGAAGGAGGAGAAGAGAAGAAGAAGAAGAAGAAGAGAAGATGAAGAAGAAGAAGAAGGAGAAGAAGAGAGAAGGAGAGAGAAGAAGAAGAGAGAAGAAGAAGAGAAAGAAGAAGAAGAAGAAGAGGGAGAAGGAGATACAGAAAAAGTACAAGGAGGAGGAGAAAAACAAGAAGAAGAAGCCGGAGAAACAAGAAGGAAAAACGATGACGACAACGACGATGATGTTCATGATGATGCTGATGGTGATGATGACAATGATGTTGCTGATTATCATGCTGAAGAAGAAGAAGAGAGGAGGAGGAGGAGGAGGAAGAAGTAGTAGTAGAGTAGTACGAGGACGAGGACGAGGAGAGGAGGAGAAAAAAGAGGAAATTTCTGGCACAGAATTTCCAGAATGTGGGGATACTGTTTATACTGAAAGAGCCCCTGGCATCCCCACAGGGGACAATGCAACCTTTCCACCTGGCTCAAGATATAACAAAAAAACATCTGGGATTTAAATCGACAGGCAGACAAAGGAAGATCAAGAGTGACGGTGTAAAAGAGATCTTGAACTCCTCACTTCAGGGCTTCCAGTTCACTGCTGACCATCAACTCTTTCTTCGTATGACACCTAAGATGGTACAAACGGACAATGTGATAAAAAAAAAAGTATCAACAATCAATCAATCTCCAGCAGGGCTGGGATTGAACTCGTGATGTCAATCTCGATTCCATGGTTCTATCAAACGAAAAAGAAAGAGAAGAAAGAAAATGAACACTACATAAATTGTCATCATAACAGTTCCACCATTAAACAAAAAAAATGTACGTGTATGACAGATCACCAGATTTTCGAAAAGGGAGGATTACAATACCTTAATCCTGAGAAAGCAACTGATTCAGATCTTCTTTACAGACTTCACAGATTCCGCACAAAGAATGAACACAGAACACACAGCAGCTCCGTCAGTTCTGAAAATGGCACAGACAGACTGTAAGGATACAGATACGATAAAGGAACACGCACACATGCAGTCTTGACAATCTCAACACTACGTTTTTTCCAACCTCAAAAATATCCCCAGCAAGAGACGTGGTCAGGAGAGTGACAGGTTTCCGGTATGGCTCTAGCAAGTCCCCAAGCAAAAAACAAACATTGCCAAGATCTGATATCGTCTCCCCTCGTCTGCCGGATAATAACCTTGACTTATCTGCCCCTGCTGACACTGTCCAATCAGAACTCTCTTTGCGAGCTAGTAACACTTGAACTCCAACCGTCCGACCACTTGATTTGTGGGCACAAACCTATCACCACGAAGCCCGAAAATGCAAATCCCTTGAGACCACAAAACCTCATGAGGACAAAACCCTGTAAACACAAAATCAAAGGTTTGATAACTTAGCCTGTCCAGTCTTGGAAAGGGGGATCATAAGGGAACGGTGGTAGTGGGTGTAGTGGAGCAGGGGGGGGGGGGAAGGAGCGAGCGGGTGATCCTTGATAAGGAAGAAGACCTCTGTTACTGTTATTTTGGTTGAAAGCCCAGCCGACTGCGCAGAGCCATATCAAGGCTATAACCGTTTCAAAACATACACAATACTTGTTGTTGTTGTTGTTGTTGTTATTGTTGCTGTTGTTGTTGTTGTGTTAGAAATAGTTCCTGTACACCACCATCATCCAGACTTATGTGGACTCAGTGTGTATGACACACAGTCAGACTTTTTATCACAGCACAGACAACTCAAGCTGTTGGAGGAGCTGACCAAATTCACACACTGTTGTTGTACAGTCTGCACTTTCCGTGAGCGTGCATGCTGGGTGGTTTCGTTTTTGTTTGTGTTTTTTTGTTTTTTTGTTTGTTTGTTTTGTTGTTGTTGTTTTTCTTCAACCCAGCCACTGTCATGACTCACAGGATCTTTAACGTGCATATTTTATATTCTGAACGCGTATACACACGAAGGAGGATTAAACCACTGACAGGTCTGCACACATGTTGACCCGGAAGATCTGTGGAAAAAAAAATGCCCATCCTTTACCCACCAAGCAGAGGTGTCCAGCAGGATCGAACCTGACACCTTCCCATTGAAAGTGCGGAGTGTTCCCACTTGTTTACCCGTGCCCCGTGTCATGACATGGCTTACGCTGTAGGCTTTTTGATGCTGTTACTTCATGTGTCCTTAAAAAGCTATAACACACTGTTCTTGTTGTTTAGTGTCCACAATCAACACGTTGGTTATTCTGACACTATTACACGGGGGGGGAGGGGTTGGCACCAAAAAAAAAACCCCACTTACTTCTACTACTACTGGTGGAGTATGCGAGCTCCCGACGTGAACACGCCAGGAGACGCGGCTCCAACCACAGCTTCAGTCAAAGATTCGTTCCACTCAGGGATGGTTCGCGGGAGGAACGAATACATTCTGTAATCCCGTGAACACTCAAGTCTAGCAAGCTGCCTTGAGTGTGCTCTTCTGTCCTTCTCCTTTGGTGCTCTCAACTTTGATTCCTGGGATTTGTGTATTTTGCCAAAATCCACCTGGACCATTTTGTTAGTAATTTTGTATACATCATGGTGAGCCTTGCGATCTTACGTCGGCTTTGTAGAGATATCCATCCGAGGTGGTGTAACATGTTGGTGACGCTATCGACACTTAGCGAACACACACGTGTAAATCAAGACACCTCAGAAAAGACCTTTACCATTCATCCGATCAATTTTGGTTGAATGTCTCTGTGATAAAGACATGAACTCAAGATCTGATATTTCGAATTTATTCCAAGACCACAAAATTATAAACTGGCATGTTCTCTGCTCATCTTAACGTTTCCGTCATTCTGGTGACGTAAGCTCGGTGATTCGTAGGTCCCCTCTTCTCCACACGCTCCCCATTGCAAGACCTTGCCAGCTCATAGGGGTTTGCTCAGGCTGAAACACTCTGCCAGATAATTGCTGGCAGATTTGGGTGGAGCGGATAAGGAATTGCCTGGTGCAACGAATGTCTTAAAAGAGCTCTAAACTTTATCAGAATAGACGTTTAGATTTGTATGATTTTTTTTTAATCACCATGCAAACACGCCGGACCCACCCCCCCCCACCCACCCACACCTTCTCCCCGCCCCCAGTATGATCTTTTTGCTTTTCATGTATTATAAAAGTAACCTGGAAGAACTTGATACCACCAGACAACTGCTAGCAGACACCAACAAGAGAAGACTAACATACACTGGCCATGTATCACTCAACAAGAACACAGACCTCATGGCAACCATCTTTCAAGGAAAAACAGTGGCAAAAAGGAAGAAAGGCAGACATCCAATCTCATACATCGAGAACATAACCAACATCAGTGGCCTAGATATTCAAGAAATTGTCCACAAAAGTCAAGACAGAGCAGCCAGGAGGGAGATGGTGGTGTCCAGGTGTACGGCGGCCAACATCGAACCCAGTGACGCCGACAGGTGAGATATGTTATAAAACACCTGTAACAAGTATTGTAATCATTGTCCCTTTTACGAGCGTACACAGCTTCGCAGAGTTTTCCAGATTAATTACTTACTATCCGATTTGAGCGAAGCCCATACGGGATCTCAGGATGCCATACACTCCTGCTGATCAAAATGTCAGACTCCAAGGGCTTAGAGATACACAGAAGATAACAAACACACAACAGCACCCACTACCCCATTCATGTCCTCCCCACAGTTAACACATGTCATCACCCTGACTTTCCACGTGCCGGCCGGCGTGGAGATCAACTGATCAAAGTTTGACACGACATGCAAAGACAGGGATCACTTGTCGCCGTGGTGCAGTGGTTAATGCAACGGATTTCCGACTGGAAGGTTTTGGTTTCGAATCCCCATCAGTCTGGCTAAAATTACTATGGGATGTTTCGGCCTCCAAACAGTTCTGGTTGAGTGTTCTATGGGCTCACTTGGGAAAAGTGGGACCACACGGTCGAGTCTCATCCATTTCATGGTGCCGTCGTTGCGGGTGTTCCACGAAACGCAATACCAACGCTGCAGGAATAATAGATATATATATATATATATAATAGAGAGAGAGAGAGAGAGAGAGAGAGAGGAGAGTACACAGAACAGATAGATAGATAGAGACTTAGAGAGAGAGAGATAAATAGATAGACAGATAGACAGAAGACAGACAGATAGAGATAGATAGATAGATAGATAGATAGATAGATAGATAGATAGAGATAGATAGATAGTGATGATAGATAGACAGATAGATAGATAGATAGACAGATAGATAGCATAGAGATAGATAGATAGACAGATAGATAGAGTAGATAGATAGATAGACAGATAGACAGATAGATAAATAGATAGATAGATAATAATAGATAGAAGATAGACAGACAGATAGATAGATAGATAGATAGATAGATATGAGTAACATCGTAAATGACATGTCCGGGAGATGGATGAGACTCGGCTATATGGAAGTCCCAGTCTTCCTACTCTAACCAGCCCGTAGCACTCTCAGTTCTGGGACAGCAGCCGGCCAGTTGGGGGGGGGGGGGGGGGGGGGGCCGATAAAATTCCGACGGCTGATTTCGAGAGGACTGAGCGAGAAGCGAACCGACAACCTTCCAGTCATTAATCCGCCCAGTTATCCACAGCACCACGGTATCTGGTTGTTGGTCCCTTTTTGTACGTCTATGAACTCTATATGAAATGTCAAAGCCAGACGCCAACGCAGGACAATGCCGACGGCCCCTTACCAATTCTGTACGACAGTGCTATAACAGTTTACGGTGTCTTGACCTGGCCTGAGATTCCGTCACAGATCATGGCCAGTGCCACTGACCTTGCGTAACATGGCCACCCACCCGTGACCTACTCTACTTACGAGGCACACTCAAGGTCAAAGCCCAGACTGGCCGACCCTTACTCGCTGTTTTGTATTCATATTGTCTCCATTTTCCATCGGTTTAGATACAGGCCGTTGTTATATTAATATCAAAACAAAAGAAAATGAAAAAGTACGATACTACATAAGAATTTTAAACGAGAAACGAGAAACAAAACAGTAACACTAGAGAGAAAAACTAAAGTAGGAATGTGTATTATTAACACATACAAGATATACATATATAGATTAGATAAGATACATACATACATACATATGTACATATACATTAATACATATATAAATATGTAGTGTGTGAGTGTATGTGTGTGTGTATGTATGTATAGATAGACAGACAGACAGACAGACAGATAGATAGATAGATAGATAGATAGATAGATAGATAGATAGATAGATAGATAGATAGATAGATAGATAGATAGATAGATAGATAGATACACACGTATATGTGTGAGTGCGTGCATTGTGAGTGAAAAGAAACTAAGAATGCAATTTCATGTTTAGCAGCTGATGACAATATTTCTTTCATGAAGTTACTTCTCTTATGAAATTATGAATATGAAGTATGCATAATCTTATCATACCAAAATGGACACATTAACCATGCATTATGACATCTCATTTATGAAATCATAGATATCACTGATGACTAACAAGTTGTTAACAAGAAACACTCGATGTGCCGGATGGGACCCAGAGCATCAATGCCTCACCACTCTCCAGGGCAATCAACTGTCAAGTTCCCGATGCCACTCGATAGTCGTTTCATCAAGCAAAGGGGGACTGTGTGATGTTATGATCATAACAAAATGGACAGTTTAATCATGCATGTATTGTACACAAACAGATTTTTGTATTATTGAAATAATTGAATATCAGTATCTGCAGCTACCCACATACAGATGTGTATACATTTGTAAAGTGTATGTAGAACTGGAATGAAATCAAGCACAAAATGACACAGATTAAAAACATTTAATTATGGGCCTTAACTCGCATGTAAGTGATCTGAGAATGTTTAGCACGCTTAGGTAAGGAAAGACTACTTGAAAACATGCAAACACTTTCTTAATCAATTTCAGAGAGAGACAGACAGACAGACGCAGACAGGACAGACAGACACACACAGACAGCGACACACAGAACAGACAGATGAGCTAGCTATCAGTTGCGTTGAAAGTTCAACATTCTTCGCAAAGTCTGGAAAGATTAAAACACACAATGTGACAAGAGACCTGTTCAAACAATAGAGTCTACGGAAGAAGGAAAGAACGATCACCTACCTACCTATCTATCTATCTATCTATCTATCTATCTATCTCTATCTATCTATCTATCAAATTTTCTTCTATCTATCTATCTTCGTATCTATCTATCTATAGATCTATCTATTCTATTATCTATCTATCTATCTTCTTCTATCTGTTCATATGCATATCTATCGTATCTATCTGTCTATCTTCTATCTATCTATCTATTGTCACTTCTAGTCTATTATCTATCTGTCTATCTATCTTCTGTCTATCTATCTATCTATCTATCTTCTTCTAGTCTATCTATTCTATTCTATCTATCTATTTAGTCTATCTATCTATCTATCTTATCTATCTATCTATTATTCTGTCTATCTATCTATCTATCTATCTATCTATCTATCTATCTAGTCTATCTATCTATCTATCTATCTTCTGTCTTCTATCTATCTATCTATCTATTGTCTGTCTATCTATCTATTTCTTTATCTATCTATCTGTCTATCTATCTATCTATTATCTATATCTGTTCTGTCTATATCTATCTGTTACTATCTATCTATCTGTCTATCTATCTATCTGTCTATCTATCTATCTATCTGTCTATCTATCTATCTATTGTCTATCTTCTATCTTATTACTATCTGTCTATTATCTATCTGTCTATCTGTCTATCTATCTTCTATTCTGTCTATCTATCTATCTGTCTATCTATCTATCTATTTCTATCTTATCTATCTGTCTATCTATCTACTATCTGTCTATCTGTACTATCTGTCTATCTATCTATTCTGTCTATCTATCTATCTGTCTATCTATCTATCTGTCTATCTATCTGTCTATACTAGTCTATCTATTTGTCTATCTATCTGTTATCTTTCTATTTCTATCTATCTGTCTATCTGTCTATCTAGTCTATCTAGTCTATCTGTCTATCTATCTATCTGTCTATCTGTCTATCTTTATCTATCTATCTGTCTATCTATCTATCTGTCTATCTATCTTATCTATCTATCTTCTATGTATCTATCTGTCTATCTATATCTATCTAAATCTATCTATCTACTTTATCATCTATCTATATATATATATATATATATATATATATATATATAACTCATTTATGTACTTACTTTATGATGCTGAAAACTCACAAGCAATGTTTAATGGATCATCAAGTTAGCAAGAAACACCACGAGGGTACGCGTGAGACTCAGAGCACCAACGTCTCGCCACTCTCCGGACAATCACTTTCCAAGCTCCTGACACCACTCGACAGCCATTATTTCAAGCAATGGGGGCCTGTACAAGCATTGCATGACCCATTCGGACCCAGCCATCAGTTTACCTTGTTTACAAACCGAATGGCAAGGTGGGGAGATGACAAACCCCGGGACATAGCCACACAATGCACACCAACCAGGTCCAGCCCAGCCTCCGGACCAAGAGAGAATGGAAGACCCCTCTCTTGCCTCATCCTGGTCTTTATCTCTCTTTCGGACATCCCGCCCTGCCACCAGCTCACACAGCTGCCAGCTTCCCCCCCCCCTCCACACACACACACCGCATACCCCCCCCCCCCCTATTTCCACCATAGTCTCGACACTTAGCAGTCGGAAGCTCCCAACGTTGCCTTACTTCAACCACAGGGGTTGTTTGAACGGCCGCGAAAGTGGCTAGGTATGATGCTCCAGACACAACCCATTTCGCTGTTCAGCAAGGTCAGACATGCCACGAATGGGATCCCAAGTTTGCCGTCTTTCCGAGCAGCCAGCGATCATCAGGCCTCATTTCCTGACATCAGTGGCCAAGCCACAAGCCGAAGTTAACAAGAAATACCACGAGGGTGCGGATTGGACCCGGAGCACCATTGCCCCGCAACTCTCTGGACAATCATCTCCCAAGATCCCGACGCCATTCGATGACGAGCACGATACGGTAAACATGAGTCAACGTCGGACGTCCGTTGGGAAGGTCCTGGATACGATCCACCCAGACACCTCCATCGAGTGGGTAAAGAGTGGAGATTTGTTAGCTCTCCCAGATCAACATGTGAGCAGACATGTTAGTGCCTAAACCCCATTCGTGTGTCTGTGAACGCAGAATATCAAATGGGTCCTGTGAATCACATCAGTGTTTTGGTGGTTGGTGAAAACACGGACAAATCCAGCTTCCGCGCCCACGCTTCCATTAGAGTGAAGTTTCCTCTCTTTGTGAATATACAACAAATGATGTACTCAAAAATGTCCAATAGTGATCTTCAGATACATTAGGTACTAGCAGATAAATGGAAGTCTGAAAGACAACCAGTGTACTGGCAGAAAAAAGGAAGTCTGAAAGACAACCAGTGTACTGGCAGAAAAAAGGAAGTCTGAAAGACAACCAGTGTACTAGCAGAAAAAAGGAAGTCTGAAAGACAACCAGTGTACTAGCAGAAAAAAGGAAGTCTGAAAGACCAACCAGTGTACTAGCAGAAAAAAGGAAGTCTGAAAGACCAACCAGTGTACTAGCAGAAAAAAGGAAGTCTGAAAGACCAACCAGTGTACTAGCAGAAAAAAGGAAGTCTGAAAGACCAACCAGTGTACTGGCAGAAAAAAGGAACTCTGAAAGACCAACCAGTGTACTGGCAGAAAAAAGGAAGTCTGAAAGACCAACCAGTGTACTGGCAGAAAAAAGGAAGTCTGAAAGACCAACCAGTGTACTAGCAGAAAAAAGGAAGTCTGAAAGACCAACCAGTGTACTGGCAGAAAAAAGGAAGTCTGAAAGACCAACCAGTGTACTGGCAGAAAAAAGGAAGTCTGAAAGACCAACCAGTGTACTGGCAGAAAAAAGGAAGTCTGAAAGACCAACCAGTGTACTGGCAGAAAAAAGGAAGTCTGAAAGACCAACCAGTGTACTGGCAGAAAAAAGGAAGTCTGAAAGACAACCAGTGTACTGGCAGAAAAAAAGGAAGTCTGAAAGACCAACCAGAAAACAGTGTCGGCTGCAGCAAGAACAGAAGCATCACCAGATCACTCCTTAAGCCGCAGACAGAAAGGGACGACTAACATCTTCTTGTCCAGCAAGCAGCAAGTGATCTTAGCTTGATGAGGCTCTGCACTGACCGTAACAGGCTCAACGTACACGTGAGCCAATAAACGCAAGAGCAAACTGGACAGCTGAACACATATTCCAGCTATGCCACTTCTATCAAGCAGACCTACAGGAACCGAAAATATAGTCAACTACAAGTCTGTTGAACACCAGCATCTATGACAGTCAGCAGAAACTGGAGAAAACGTCCACGGAAATGGTCAGGTGTGGCATGACCATGAAGTCGGCGAACTTACAGTAAGCATACGTACAGTATACAAACCAGACAGTAACCAGAAGGAAAAAAAAAAGAACAACACAAAAATAGAATCAGAATGCATATTTAGTACAACCAGACAAGACAGGTGCAAATTTTCGACTTACTGGCCTTTATCAAGCGTGCGTAAATGTACGATCACAAACGAACAAACACTAAATACAAAAATTAGGAGGAAAAGACATGAAAGTTCCCTGCTGCTTCGTTCCGTGGAAGAAAAGGACAGTCTTGAAAGAAGCAAAAAACAAAAACAAAAAGAACATCAATAAAGAAGATTAGAAACAGACAATCAACATGTATAGGACATTCTATGAGGCAAGAGAAATTTGAGCACCTAGTTACAACAGGAAAGCTAGAGAGAAAAACACTAGGGAGACCCAGGGAGAAAGTATTAGACAGTTTTTGCTGAGTGGGTGTGGACAGAAAGGGTAGGAGAAACATTTGCAGCAGCAAAAGGTAGATTCGTACGGAGGGCCATGATCACCAAAGTCATGCGGCAAGGCACATAATGATGACGATGACGACGACAACGACGACGAGACGATGATGATGATGATGATGATGATGATGATGATGATGATGATGATGTGATGATGATGATGATGATGATGATGATGATGATAATGATGATGATGAGAATGAGAATGATGATGACGACGACGACGACGATGATGAAGATACATACGTGTGAGAAATCAGGCCACAGAACCATGTCAAAAATCAATCCCAGAGCTGAAGATACCAGCAACAGATGCATGAGATCAATGCGTTCTCAAAATAACACACCACACAACAACCCACCACACAACACAACTCGATACTACGCAATACAACACAACTCAACACAACACAACACCACGGAACATGACACCATACCACACAACACAACACCAAACAACACTTCACCACTCAACACAACACAACACAACACAACATACACAACATAACACAACACAGAAAAGCACAAACAACACAATGCAACACAACACAGAACATGCATAAACAACACAACACACCACAAACAACACAACATGGCAAGGCACAGCACAACACAACACAATATAATGCAACGCAACACAGCATAACCACAACACAACACACCACAACACAACACACCACAACACAACACACCACAAAACAACATAACACAACACAACACAGCACAGCATAGCACTGCTCAACACTACATAACATAACATAGTACAACACAACACAAAACCGCACTACACCACACAACACCATACCACACAACACAACAAAACACAGCACAACCCCAAACCACACAACACTATACACACCACACCACACAACACAACACATTACACCACACCATACAACACAACACCAGACAACACCACACACCAGACAACACCACACATTACACCTCACCTCACCACACCACATCACCCCACACCACACCACACAACACAACACCACACTATACAACACACCAACACACCATACAACACAACACCACGCCACACAACACGATACAACACACCACATAACACAACACATTACACCTCACCACACCACACAACACCATACACCACACCACACTATACAACACACCAACACACCATACAACACAACACCACACAACACCAAACCACACGACACAACAACACACTATACAACACACCAACACACCATACAACACAACACCACGCCACACAACACGATACAACACACCACATAACACAACACATTACACCTCACCACACCACACAGCACCATACAACACCACACCACACTGTACAACACACCAACACACCATACAACACAACACCACACAACACCACACCACACCACACAACACAAGACAATAGAACACAGCACAGGACACAGCAAAGCACGGCACAGTACAGCACAACAGCACGCAGCACAACACAACAGCACACAGCATGACAGAGCACAGCACAACTCAGCCAGACACAGCACAGTACAACATACTACAACACAACGCAACATACTACAACACAACACAACACAAAACAGCACAGCACAGCACAACACAACATACTACAACACAACACAACACAACACAGCACAGCACAGCACAACATACTACAACACAACACAACACAGCACAGCATAACATACTACAACACAACACAACACAGCACAGCACA
>CM060313.1:37798715-37801215 GCA_030674185.1 Monoplex corrugatus | reverse complement strand
CACACAATCCGAAATCGAAGTATGTCGGCTGAAATGGCACACGTTTGCTCGATAACATGTGGAGTTAAGAACGAAAAAAGAAAAACTCCAATCAACTGACCTGACTGTACATGTAGTGGAACTGGTGATTTCCATCCTCTCTTCCTCGATTCATGCATTTGGGGTTGACAGTCCATGTAACCAATGTATTTCATCATTCACGAGTTCAATTTCATGTACATGTTTCGAACGTTGAAGGCCTTTCGTCTACTGACTGATTGACTTTGTCATTTACGAAAACCATCACTGACTGTCATAGAATCGTACAAATCTTCTTACCTGATCATTGAATCATCCAGAGAGTTTCGAACCTTTTCTCACAAGCACGATCTGTTGTTGATAATACAACCCCTGTCTCACCACCACACACCACCGTATAGGCTTACACACACATGTGTACACACACCATACCTTGCCACGTACAAATTCACTCAATAGCAAGAGTACGTCCTGAGTAAAATGTCCAGCAGTCTCAACTCAAGTCTCAGCGAGAAAGGGAAATAAACTGCCCAGGGTGTTCGGACTTTCTGTCTGTCTCTCTCTCTCTCCCCCTCCCTCTCCTATTTCTCTCTCCCTCTCTCCTCTTCTTTCTCCCCGACCCACCACCTTTTCTCTCTCCTATTCAAATGGCTTTATTGAGTAACGGGGGCAAGTGCGTGCCTTTGAATGTGCTCAGTTTATATTCCTCTCTCACCAGTGTCTGACGTGCTGTCCCTTAAGGTGAGTACACAGCAGAGGGCATGCAGTAACAGACTTCAGAAAAAAAGATAAAATGGAATTTCTTCTTCAAGAGGGATTTGTCGTGTTTGGACTGTTTTCAGTGTATGAACTGTATCCATTATATCATCATGGGCAGACTCCTTGAGGCTGCACTTTACGCACTAGAAAAGTCTTGAAACGAGACGAGAGATGAAGTATGTCCAATGTGGTTGGATTGTGCCAAGTCGAAGTGTTTGAATATTGACACTAAGCTAACACCATCAATATCATCATCCATCATCATCACCATCATCACCATCATCACCATCATCATCATCTTCTTCATCATCATCATCATCATCATCATCATCATCATGTGCCCTGTCGCATGGCGTTGGCGATCATGGCCCTCCATACGAATTTATCCTCTGTCGCTGCAAGTACATCTCCCACCTTGTCTGTCCTCAGCATCTGCAAATCCGTCCAATATTTTCTCCCTGGGTCTACCTGGTGCTCTCCTTCCCTCCAGCTTTCGTGTTGTGATCAGGTGCTCTAATTTCTCTTGCCTCATGAAATGTCCTATAAATGTTGCTCTCATATCTGGAATTATGTGAACGATCATAGATATCAAGGCAACGAACTGTCTGGAGTACTACACAGAGGCTGGATCCGAACAGACAAGGGCGGAGAATCTTCGTCGTGATCTACATGCAAATGGCTAATGGAATCAAGTATGGTATGGTATGTATGCTACGTGCTATGATGCTACGCTATGGCTATGGCATGTCATGGTATGGTATGGTATGGTATAGTATGGTATGGTATGGTATGGTATGGTATGGTATGGTATGGTATGGTATGGTATGGTATGGTATGGTATGGTATGGTATGGTATGGTATGGACATGGATGACATGGCATGGTATGGTATGGCATGACATGGTATGGTATGGTATGGTATGGTTATGGTATGGTATGGTATGGTATGGTATGGTATGGTATTGGTATGGTATGGTATGGTATAGCATGGCATGGTATGGTATGGTATGGCATAGCATGGATGGTATGGTGTATGGCATGATGGTATGGTATGGTATGGTATGCTATGGTATGCTATGGTATGCTATGGTATGCTATGGTATGGCTTGGTGTGGTATGCTATACAATGCTATGCTATGCTATGGGTAGCATGGCATGACATGGTATGTTATGGTATGCTATGGGTGGCATGGCATGGCATGGCATGGTATGGTATGCTATGCTATGCTATGGCTATGCTATGCTATGGATGGCATGGCATGGCATGGCATGGCATGGTCTAGTCTAGTCTAGTCTAGTCTAGTCCAGTCCGGTCCGGATCGGTCCGGTCCGGTCCAGTCCAGTCCAGTCCAGCCCAGTCTAGTACAGTACATACAGTACAGTACAGTACAGTACAGTATAGTATACTATACTATACTATACTATACTATACTATACTATACTATACTATACTATACTATACTATACTATAGTGGTATGGTATGGTATGGTATGGTATGGTATGGTATGGTATGGTATGGTATGGTATGGTATGGTATGGTATGGTATGGTATGGCATGGTATGGTATGGTATGGTATGGCATGGCATGACATGACAGAGCAAAGCAGTACCATAGCATAGCATAGCATAGCATGGCATGGCATGGCATGACATGCTATGCTATGCTATGCTATGGTACTGCTTTGCTCTGTCATGTTGCTTGATATCGTATCGTGTCGTATTG
>CM060313.1:37778715-37781215 GCA_030674185.1 Monoplex corrugatus | reverse complement strand
ATGTGAATGGTGGAGGCAGGAAGACCAGACAGGAGTGAATTGCAATAGTCAATGCGAGACATTATGAAGGAGAGAACGAGTTTTGCAGTTGTTTGGACAGAGAGATACTTCCTGATCAGCCTTATACGATGGAGATGATAGTAGCAAGATCTGGCAGTTTGAGAAACAAAGTTGTTCATGGAGAGGGTAGAGTCAATGCAGACACCAAGGTTTTTAACTGAATCAGAAATTGGGACTGATGTGTTACATAATGGGAGAGAAAGAGGAGGCAGCTGAGAAAGTTTCTGACGGGTGCCAATGAGGATAGCTTCTGTCTTGTCGTCATTAAGCTGAAGTCTATTGTGTGTCATCCAGTTCTTAATGTCCGAGTAACACTCAGTGGTGCGAGTCAACAGGCGCTGTATATTATCAGGTGAGTCACTGTCTTGAAGTTGGGTGTCATCAGCATAGAAGTGGTGTTTTTATAGAGTGGGAGTTGATGATGGTGGATAGGGGGGAGGTGTAAAGAGTGAAAAGAACAGGGCCAAGGACAGATCCTTATGGAACACCACAGGTCAGGTATGCAGGTTGAGAGTAAGTGCCATTGATGAGAACAGTTTGTTTTCTGTTTGATAGATATGAAGTGAACCAGGAGAGAGCAATGTCAGAGATGCCAAAAGTATGATGAAGTCTAGAAAGGAGAATACCATGGTCAATGGTATCAAAGGCTGCAGACAGATCAAGGAGTGTGAGGAGAGAGACTTTGCCAGTATCAGTTGCAAGGAGGAGATTGTTGAGAATGTGTAGTAGGGCAGTTTCAGTGCTATGGCACTGGCGGTAGGCTGACTGGAAAGGATTGAGGAGATTGTTGGCAGACAGGTGAGAGTTCAGCTTTCATCTCTCTGCTGTGCAGAAGCCAGCTCCCATTGCTGCCAGCTCTTTTCCCCTCCCTATAGTCCCGACACTTAGCGGTCAGAAGCTCACAAATTTGCTTGACCATAACCCCAAGGGGTGTGCGTACTGCTATTTTACCGAGCAAAAATGAAAGTGTTGCACTTTAACCAAATTTTCCCATGTTGGATGATATATGTACACACACACACACACACACACACACACACACACATACATAATATATATATATATATGTGTGTGTGTGTGTGTGTGTGTGTGGTGTGTATGTGTGTGTGTTAGTGTGTGTGTGTGTGTGATATATATGTATATATATATATATGTATGTGTGTGTGCGTGTGTGTGTGTGTGTGTGAGTGAGTAGTGTGTGTGTGTGTGTGTGTGTGTGTGTGTGTGTGTGTGTGTGTGTGTGTGTGTGTGTGTGTGTGTGTGTGTGTGTGTGTGTGTGTGTGTGTGTGTGTGTGTGTGTGTGAATCCTGACTTTGCGCGCCATACTACGTGAAAATCACGCTGGCGTGAGCATCCTGAAAATCCACATCATTTCTCGACTGGGCGACGTCAGTGTACGTGGATTATATACTGAGATCTACGTCAACAACTATTGAAATACGTTCCTCTAATTATATTCCTATGGGACCTATGTCTTCAGCATTAAGATATATATATATTTCTGTGAGACGTACTGGTCACAGAAACACACAGGTATGCACATACATATTTTGGTGAACTACTTTACTACTATTTCTGATTTGTAATGTGGGATCCAAACCAAAAATCCTTTCGAGACAACAAAGGCAATAACAACACTGTCCAGACTGAAACCTGTATGGAAGGACAAGAACATCTCCATGAAACACAAGATCAGGCTCTGAAGTGCTCTGATATACTTACATCTTCCTGTATACACTGAACTGAGAATAGCGCTATGCAAAAGCTATTTATTATTTTTATTATTATTATCATCAAAATATTAGACAGATGGGGAGAGTACATTAAAGACCTTTTTGAGGATGACAGAAACGAAGAACACATTATAAAAAAGAACTTTGAAGGACCACCCATAATGAAAGATGAAGTTAGAGCAGCACTGGAAAAGATGAAACCAGGAAAAGCCCCAGGACCAGACAACATTACTACAGAGATGATTGAAGCCCTGGAGGAATTTGGCATAGAAAAAATAACAGTCCTCCTAAATGAAATTTATGACACTGGAAAAATCCCCAAAGACATGTCAAAATCAATTTTCATTGCACTTTCAAAAAAGACAGGGGCTATAGAATGCGAAATCTATCGCACAATCAGTTTGATGAGTCATGTAACAAAAATCCTGTTAAGAATAATCATGATGAGGACAAGGAATAGAATCAAAAGAGAAATAGCAGAAGAACAGTGTGGATTTGTGGAGGGGAAAGGAACTATTAATGCCATATACATCCTAAGAACTATCATAGAGAGGTCAATTGAGATGAATAAGGATTTGTATTTATGCTTTGTTGACTATACCAAGGCTTTCGATCGGGTACGACATGATGAATTGATCAACCAACTGGAGAGATCTACGAATAATCAGGAATATGTACTGGGAACAAACAGCTGCAATGAGAATAGA
>CM060313.1:37768715-37771215 GCA_030674185.1 Monoplex corrugatus | reverse complement strand
CCTCTCTCTCTTCTCTCTCTCTCTGTCTCTCTCTCTTCTCTCTCTCTTCTCTCTTTCTCTCTCTTTCCTCTCCTCTCTCTCTCTCTTATGCTCTCTTCTCTCTTCTCCTTCTCTCTCTCTCTCTCTCTCTTCTTTTCTCTCTCCTCTTCTCTCTCTTCTTCTCTGTTCTCTCTCTCTCTTCTCTCTTCTTCTCTCTCCTCTCTCTCTCTTCTCTCTTTCTCTCTTCTCTCTCTCTCTCTCTCTTTCTTTTTTTCTCTCTCTTCTCTCTCTTTTCTCTCTCTCTGTCCTCTCTCTCTCTGTTCTCTGTCTCTGTCTGTCTCTCTCCCCTCTCTCTCTTTCTCTCTCTCTCTTCTCTCTCTCTCTCTCTCTGTCTTTCTCTCTCTTTCTCTCTCTTTCTCTCTCTTTCTCTCTCTCTTTGCTCTCTCTCTCTTCTCCTCTTCTTTCTTCTCCTCTCTTTTCCCTCTCTCTTCTCTCTCTCTCTCTCTCTCTTTTTCTCTCTTCTCTCTCTCTTTCTCTTCTTCTCTTCTCTCTCCTCTCTCTCTCTCCTTCTGTCTCTGTCTGTCTGTCTCTCTCTCTCTCACTTCTCTCTCTCTCTCTCTCTTGTCTCTCTCCTTCTCTCTCTCTCTTTTCTTTCTCTCTCTCTCCTCTTCCTCTCTCTCTCTTTTTTTTTTTCGGTGTATGATCATATCAAAAATGAACAAGTGCGCCAAACCATCAACGAGCACACGGGTCATATGAAGATGTGCTGATTACAGTCAAAAACAGAAAAACCATGTCGGTAAGACTATATCACCAGGACTGATGGGTTGCTCAATCAGTTCTCTGGGGAACTGTCGGGGGAGAAGGACAAAGTGCGGGTGGGGTTGGGGTTGGGAGGGGGGGGGAGAGGAGATGGCGAGGACGATGGGTTGACAACACTGGCTGTGGTCCTTCTGATGAAACCTGGACACAAGATCTGATATCTCGAGTTCAAGCCCAGCCCACAACAGTAAAAACTGGCCTGTTCCCCGCTGCCCATGTTTAATGTTTTCACCATTCTGGTGGTGTTAGTTTAGTATTTCATACATCCATCGCACTCCCCACCCACCCTCGTGTTTCAAAACCTGGCCAGTGCC
Source organism: Monoplex corrugatus (assembly GCA_030674185.1). Taxonomy (NCBI): domain Eukaryota; kingdom Metazoa; phylum Mollusca; class Gastropoda; order Littorinimorpha; family Ranellidae; genus Monoplex; species Monoplex corrugatus. The sequence goes on along the minus strand of CM060313.1, from coordinate 37,770,100 downwards.
TAAGGTTTCGGCAGACTCAAGGAATCGATCAGTCTGCCAGATAATCGCTGGCAGATTTGGGTGGAGCACCTATGGAATTGTCTGAGTGCAATGAATCCCTCTTGAACAAATTCTAACCCTTTAGCTCCTCACCCTATCCACCAGCTTCCACAGAATGAGGAAGTCAAAGTGTTATTCATTTTATTTCATTTATTTATTTATTTATTTATGTAGTTGTTTATCTATTTATTATTTATTTATTTATTTGTTTATTTATGTTGCTTAGCTATCGTTGATGACGATGTGCAGGCTTCAGGCTTGTGCCATGATCACCATACACATGGCACCTATGACGTTAGCCCATATGGAATTCATTCAGAGCATAGAGACGTCATCTTGGGAAACAAACTGAAACTGATGACGATACAGGAAGCTGGTGGATAGGGTGAGGGAATCAAAGGGTTAAACACCAAACTCTGGAGAAAAATACCTCATGCAGGTAAGTTTTCGTGGTGAAGTCAGAGGTTTTCCTCTGCTTCTGTTACTTGAGTTACTGGAAATATTCCAAAATGGATTCACCGCGCTCGGACAACTCCATATGCTCTCCACCCAAATCTGCCATCAATTTATAATCTGACAGGTTTCCCGATCCTGCACGAAAATCTTAATGCGCTGGCAAGGTCTCAAAACTGGTCTTGAAACTCTGCTTCTGGTAACCATGTCGCCCAGTACTACCTGACCTGCCGCATGTGGGGAGTGAACCCAACAAAAACAATATCCAGAAGAAGAAGAAGAAGGAGAAGAAGGAAGTAGGAGGAGAAGGGGGAGAAGAGAGGAGAGGAAAGGAGGAAGAGGAGAGCAGAGGAGGAGGAGGAGAAGAAGAAGAAAAGAAGAAGAATAGGGAAGAAGGAGAGGGAAGGGCTTTGCCTGGTTCGATCTGCCCAAGACACGTCGCTATGAAGAAGAAGAAAAAAAGAATGAACAAAGGCCATGCCGGATTGGTCCCAGCCCAGGTCACCAATAACTACGCCATCCGCCGTCTTCAACGATTCCAAGCCATGGAAATGATATGCTGTCGCAAGATATTAATTCCTTTGACTCTCGCACCCTATCCACCGGCTGCAAAAGCTTAACCCTTTGACTACCTCACCCTATCCACCAGCTTCCTACAAGAAGCTGGTGGATAGGATGAAGGAGTCAAAGGGTTTAAGATTTTTTGTTTTGCCGGTATAGTTCACGATACAGGATGCTGGTGGACAAGGTGCGGGAGTCAAAAGGTTAAACATTAGATGCACTGATCATATAAAAAAAATGCACTAGTGCGCTAAACCATCAACGAGAACAGTGGACCATAGGAAAATCTCCTGACTTTAGTTAAGAAAAGAAAACTATGTCGGTATGACCAT
>CM060313.1:37743715-37746215 GCA_030674185.1 Monoplex corrugatus | reverse complement strand
CATACACACACACACACACAAACACACACATACATATACACACATCACGACACATGCATTATAGTGTACACACACACACACACACACACCACACACATACACAACAACAACACACAGCAACTCACACATAACACACACACCACATTATATATACATATACACACATGTATAATCTACTGTAATATATACTAACACATACATATAACATATATGTATCTATAATATACATATATTATGTACTATACTACACACACCATATCTCACACATGTACTCACACCACATACACACACACACCACACAACTACACATACACTAACACACACACACACACACAAATAACACACATATTCACACATGTATACTCACAATCACACGTACACACTGTTTATTTCTTTCCTTCGTTCTTTCTACTGATTTTTTTTTTCAAAATAGAATGATTTGTATTATCTCTCAAAAACACATTTCTTCTCTCATCTCTCTCTCTCTCTCTCCTCTCTCTCTCTCTCTCTCTCTCTCTCTCTCTCTCTCTCTCTCTCTCTCTCTCTCTCTCTCTCCTCCTCTCTCTCCTCTCTCTCTCTCTGTCTCTCTCTCTCTCGCTGTCTCTCATATTTTTATCTCAAATTCAAAGAACAGAATAAACAAAACGAAAAAGCGGTAATGATTGTTTATAATCCTAATGAGGTGTAGTCTGTGTGCGTCTGTCTGTCTGTGAGAAGAATGTGTGAACAAGATATCATTATATTATTATTATATTATTATTATTATTATCATCATTATATATTATTATTATTATTATTATTTATTATTATTATTGTTATTATTATCATTATATTATGTATAGTAGTAGTAGTAGCAGTGGTAGTAGTAGTAGTAGTGGTAGTAGTAGTATTGTTATTGTTCTTTTTGTTCTTGTTGTTATCACCATCATCAGCATCACTATTATTATCATTATCATCAGTAGTAGTAGTAGTAGTAGTAGTAGTAGTAGTATGTAATTCTTCTTCTTCTTCTTCTTTTTCTTCTTCTTCTTCTTCATCTTCTTCCTTCTTCTTTTCTTCTTCTTATTATTATTATTATATTGTTATATTATCATTATTATCATTATTATTATTATGTAATTCTCGTAAAGCAAATAAATAAATGTAAACAATTTTCTCAGCTGTTTATCGGTATGGATCCTTCATTAACTGATCTTGGTAAAGGATGAGAACTGACGAGGACTTGGGAAAGCAAAAAGCTTGAAAAATAAGGCACAAAAGTCACACAGACAAAAAAAGCCTCCAGTGCCTAGAATCAGCACTTTTCCATGTAGGTACATGATCAGTACTTTCTCACAAAATTTCTGACAGTATTTCAATTCTGTCATCACAGTTGTTCGCAGTTGACAGTCTATTATTGTCCTCGCCTCACCGTCAAGATTTATTAATTATCATTCGATGCTTCTTCTAGGTCACATATTCGCCTTGAGAAGTACAAAATCTGGATTTTCTGATGCGAAGCAAAACTTCGTGTATAAAAAGGGAGATTGTTAAAATGGCTTGACTTCCTTTTGTTGTTGTTGTTGTTGCTGCTGCTGCTGCTGTTATTGTTGTTGTTGATGGTTGGTTGGTTGGTTGGTTGGTTGGTTGGCTGGTTGGCTGGTTGGTTGGTTGGTTGCTTGCTTGCTTGCTTGCTTGGTTGTTTGGTTGCTTGGTTGATTGGTTTTTAGCGTTCCGATATTTTAGATGCGTATATGCACGTTGTTTTGCCCACACTGTGCAGGTGGTTCGTTCGTTCTTTGATTTAACGTCTTTTCACTATGAGTGATATTAGACCAAAAAAATAAAAATAAATAAAAAATAGAAAAAATAAAAAAGTATGTGAGATGAAAGATGGGCGGGTTGGTTTTGAGGCATAGAGGAGACAGAGTTATAGACATAAGTAGATGGGAAAATAGAAAAATGGAACAAGAACTTAACACTAACATTTAACATCAACAATGTGTATGGAAAATTTAACTCTAAAGTACAAACTTCATAAACTTAAAGTAATGCATTAACATGACTGTGAACCAACGATTCTGAAATTTTAACTGACAAAAATTGATCGGAAGTTACTTCTTTAAAATGAGTTTCAGAATAATTTTCTTGTGTAAACATTTTTGGTAAAATTTTGTGCAGGTGGTATGTTGCTGCACAGTCTGCATACTCCGTCTTCGGTGGGTATGCTAGCTGGTCGGTTGTTTTTTTTATGTTTGCATGAGCCAACGGACACTGACATAACTTACACAACCTTTAAAGTATGTATGAGATGTTCTGCGTGTTTAATACACGTTAAAGGGGGTTTAAGCAATAACAAGTCTGCACACATGTTGACCTGGGAGATTGGAAAAAAGAAATCTCCACCCTTTACCTATCGTCTAATATCACTTGTAGTGAAAAGACGTTAAATCAAAGAACGAACGAACGAACCCTTTACCTACCAGACAGGAGGTACCTAAGCGAGTTCAAATTCCAAACA
>CM060313.1:37713715-37728715 GCA_030674185.1 Monoplex corrugatus | reverse complement strand
AAACAATGACAGCATTATCAAAGGCATGCCATCTAAGATAAGCTGCATGCCGAAACGTCAACGAGCACTATACAACAGCAGAAGCTGTACTATTGTGTTGTAATGTAAAAATGATGATGATGTTGATGATGATGATGATGATGATGATGACGATGATGACGACGATGACGACTAGTCAACGACAACGACAACGACGAGACAACGACGACGACGACGACGACGACGATGATGATGATGATGATGATGATGGTGGTTGTGTGGTAGTGGTGGTGGTGTAGGTGGTGATGATGATGATGATGATAATGATGGTGGTGGTGGTGGTGGTGGTGATAATGCTGATGATGATGACGAAAATGCTGATGCTGATGCTGTTGCTGATGACGATGACGACGACGACGACGATGATGCCGGTAGTGTCCTCCCGGCTGGTGATGTTGATGACACAGATGATGAGGATGACCTTCAGAGTATCCTGGCATCGCTTTAGTAGACTTCCCTGGTCACGGTGTCCTTGCGTGGCCTGTGTGTACTGCTGGTGCCAACATACTCTATTGCGGGCAAGGTCTTCCCAGCTGATGAGGTTGATGCCACAGCTGATGAGGTTGTCCTCCAGAGCATCCTTGTATCGCTTTGGTGGTTTACTATGGTCACAGTATCCCTGCTTTAGCTCTCCATACAGGAGCATCTTCGAGACTGTAAGACCTGCCATCTGTTCTCCTCTTACTATATAACCTGCTAAGTATCAAAACCATGGTAAGAGGAGAGGAGCTGGCAGCTATGCGAGCTGGCGGCTGAGTAGGCTGCCCAATAGAGAGATGAAGGCCCAGAGTATGGCGAGAGAGGGTTCTTTCATTCTCTCTCGGTAAAAGGTAGCAGGGCTGGACGAGGCTGGAGCACGTAATGTGGCTGTGTCCCGGGGTTTGTCATCTCTCCACCCTGCCATTCGGTGTGTAAATGAGGTAACTGATGTCTGGGTCTGAATGAGTCATGTAGCTCACAAACAGCCCCCCTTTGCTTTGTAAAATGCCTTAACCCTTTCACTCCCGCACTCCAGTCACCAGCATCTGCATTGTCAACCATGTTAGCAAAGCAAAAACTTAACCCTTTGATTCCCTCACCCTATCCACCAGCTTCCTGCAGGAAGCTGGTGGATAGGGTGAGAGAATCAAAGGGTTAAGTTTTTGTAGTTGGTAGATAGGGTGCGGGAGTCAAAGGGTTAATGAGTGGCCTTGGTAGCTGGGAGGTGATTTTTTTCCGAACAGTATTCAGGCATTGTCGTTCCGGATCCCCCATACACCTACTCGGGAGGTTTTTGTTAACTTGTTAACTTTGGCTTTACCTTTCCGTACAGGAGCGTGTGTGAGTTAATCATAGATATATTGTAGGACACAGCACAAATTACCATCATTTCATGACCATCTTGTCGTAAAGCGTACGACAGAAAACGTGAGATAAGCGTATCGCATTGCCATATGTTCTATTGTATCCTATCGCTTCGTATCATATCAGTGTCGTTCCGATACGGTCAAATGTCTGCGTCCCAGTGGGAAAATGGATTCGCCCTTTCCATAGTCACCACAATGAGTGACAAGCGCGCAGAGGTCGCCCAGGTACGGCGCCACCCTTTCACAACAAAAAACGCTCTTAAAACCTTGGGCTGTGTGTGTGTGTGAGGGGGGGGAGGGGGAAGGTGGGGGGGGAGGAATGATTCATGAGACGAAAAACATGAAAAGGGAGCCGAGAGACAAGACTGTCAATCGCCTTGTCAAAGCATTTGGTTCAGGGTGGGGGTAAAGGGGCGGGTGGAATTGTCTCCCAACCCCCCCCCCAATCCCCCAACCCCACGCCTCCCACACCCGTCCTCCCCCCTATTGTCCACAGACAGAAAAGGCAAGAAAAGAGTCGTGTTTGTGCTTCCTACTCAAGGTCATCAAGGCTGACAATGCCCGCCCACCAAGGTCAAAGGTGAGTTCAGTGAAAGGTCAAGGTTGCAGGTGAGTGAAAATTCCTGTGCAGTTTTGAAAGTCGAGATTTGTGGTGGTGATTGCAATACCAGTAGTCGCAGTAGCAGTGATGAAATTTGAAGTTTGTCGTGCCAAGGGCATGACTGCGCGGATGATCTTAGGGCGCACTAAGTATGCTTAGCGGTGAAAATTGTCTTACAGGGAGGGCATCGGTTAGCATAGGCTTGCTTATCTTCTGTGTGTACGTGCGCACGGAAAGCTCGTCTTTTCTAAGTCTGCTTAGATCCCAAAGTAAACTTAAAATCTTAAGATAATAATATGCTCTCTATAATTTTCCATTGCTTTTATTCTTTCTCCCCATTTATAGCCGTGTGCGTGTGTATGTGTGTGTGTGTGTGTGTGTGTGTGTTGTGTGTGTGTGTGTGTGTGTGCGTGCATGTGTGTGCGTGCGTGCGTGTGTTTCTGTTCAGCGCTTAGATTTGATTTTATCAAGATTTTGCGCTATATGAATATTGTAATTATTATTATTATTATAAGATGGGCTGCGCAACCATGCCCGAGATTGTTCAGTTTCAAGATTCCATCACCCACATTGGTGATTTACCCACTACACCACTAACCCCAATGGTGTGGTGTAGTGTAGTGGCTAGATCACCAAATGTGGGGAGGGGCATCTTCAGAGATTGTTCAAGATGGATTAACTGCACTAGGACAATTCATATTCATGATCATAGTCGTATTCATATTCGTATTCGTATTCGTATTCATATTTATGTTCATATTCATATCTATTTCTTTTATCACAATGGATTTATCACGTGAAACTCAGGCTGCTCTCCCCCTTGAGAGCCATTGTGCAGCGTTCATATTCATATTCATATTACTATCAAATTGATATCATACTCATAATCGTATTCATATTCGTATTCATATTCATATTCGTATTCATATTCATATTCGTATTCGTATTCGTATTCATGTTCATGTTCATATTCGTATTCGTATTCGTATTCGTATTCATATTCATATTCATGTTCATGTTCATATTCATATTCATATTCATATTCGTATTCGTATTCATATTTATGTTCATCTTCATATTTATTTCTTTTATTACAGTGGGTTTACCATGTAAAACTCGGGCTGCCTACCCTTTGAGGGCGCGTCGCCGCTGTGCAGCGCCACCCGCTTTTTTCTAACCAAGACTTTTTACCAAGAAAGGCAAGAAGGCTAATTGGCCCTCAAGGGGAGGGACCTGGGAAATCAACCTATCTTTCCAATGTTTTATACCAGGGCAGCCGGGCAAATGCCCTGCTCTTCACGATTTTCAACTGCCATGGGATCTTTAGCGTGCGCAGGCCAGAAGACACACGGGTCCGACTCGTTTTTCGTCCACCTTCCCAAAGACTAGACGTTTTGTTCGATTTTCCGGTTAAACTGAGAAGAAATGTCGTGCCTCAACGGGGAAAGAGATCCTGGAACCTCGAGTTTAGTTCTTGGTAGGCGAACGTCTGAACCATTCCGCCACTCTTTTCGCCAGTCTTCTCTTTCCAAACACGCTCCACTGAAATCTGGTAGACCTGAATCTGCTTAAAACCCTACGTGCAGGCAGGGTCTTGAAAATTGTGGAGAGAGCTGGATCCATGATACACCGACACCAACACAACGGAAACATTAAGATGGAGTGCGAACAGGCCAGTATTTATGTTGTGGGTTGGATGGGTCTGACCTTCTGACTTAGATTTTGAGTTCACGGTTCTGGAATGGATCTTAACTTCAGACTTAAATTTTGAGTCCCTGGTTCTGAGATGGGTCTGAACTTCAGACTTAGATTTTGAGTCCACGGTTCGGGGATGGGTCTGACCTTCTGACTTAGATTTTGAGTCCACGGTTCTGGTGTGGGTCTGAACTTCACACTTAGATTTTGAGTCCACGGTTCTGGTGTGGGTCTGAACTTTGGACTTACATTTTGAGTCCATGATGCTGGGATGGGTCTGACCTTCTGACTTAGATTTTGAGTCCATGGTTCTCGGATGGGTCTGAACTTCTGACTTAGATTTTGAGTCCATGGTGCTGGGATGGGTCTGAACTTCACACTTAGATTTTGAGTCCACGGTTCTGGGATGGGTCTGAACTTCACACTTAGATTTTGAGTCCACGGTTCTGGGATGGGTCTGAACTTCAGACTTAGATTCTGAGTCCATGGTTCTAACAAAAGAACCAGACAACCCGTGTGAACTATGGCCAGTCCAAGAGTAGAACCCACAGACCTTCGTTATCAATGCAGCGATCTGACCAACCAAGATAATGGATAATGACTGTATTAAAGTAGCAGCAGCAGAGCAACAGTAGCAGTTGTAATACCAGTACTGGTAGTAGCAGTAGTAGTAGTAGTAGAGTACCAGTAGTATTAGCATAGCAGTAGCAGTAGAAATAGTAGTAGAAGTAGCAGCAGTAGTAGTAGTAGTCGTAGGACCAGTAGCAGTAAAAACACAGCAGCAACAGAAGCAGTGATAATAGCAGTGGTGGCAGCAGCAGCAGCAGTAGTAGTAGTAGTAGTATAGTATATATAGCGTCTCAGTTCGAAGACTATGGAGTTGCGCTCTGGGTGTTTATTCAGTGCAGCGCCGGTGTGGCTGGCCAGTCCGAGCGCGGAATGACAGTCCTGTGCAGAGGACAGATAAATCTGACGTGGTCTGTAGTAGTAGTAGTAGTAAAGTATATGTATATTATAGCATAAGTAGAAAATAAGAAGTGGCCAGTCAGTGTTGTAAACAACTGAACACAAGTTTGTTTTATACGGAAGCACGATTGGACGCCTACGTTGATTATTCTCTCTCTCGTCTGTCTCTCTCTCTCTCTCTCTCTCTCTCTCTCTCTCTCTCTCTCTCTCTCTCTCTCTCTTTCTCTCTCTCTCTCTCTCTCTCTCTCTCTCTCTCTTTCTATCTGTCTGTTTCTGTGTCTCCCACCCACTCCTCTCTCTCTCTCTCTCTCTCTCTCTCTCTCTCTCTCTCTCTCTCTCTTTCTTTCTCTCTCTCTCTTTGTCTATCTGTCTGTCTCTGCTTCTCCCACACCCCTCTCTCTCTATTCTCTATCCCTCTCTCTATCTGTCTATCTGCCTGTCTCTGTTTCTCCTCTCTCTCTCTCTCTTTCTCTCTCTCTTTGTCTGTCTGTCTCTGCTTCTCCCACACCCTCTCTCTCTCTCTCTCTCTCTCTCTCTCTCTCTCTCTTCTTCTGTCTGTCTCTGCTTCTCTCACACCCCTCTCTCTCTATTCTCTATCCCTCTTCTATCTATCTGCCTGTCTAGGTCTCTGTTTCTCCCACCTCTCTCTCTCTCTCTCTCTCTCTCTCTCTCTCTCTCTCTCTCCGTTTCTCCCACCTATCTCCTCTCCCCCCTCTCTCTGTTTCTCCCACCTCTCTCTCTCTCTCTCTCTCTCTTTTTTCTTTCTTTCTTTCTTTCTTTCTTTGTGCCTCACTACCTCTCTTCTCTATCACAACAACCTGCCGAGAAATCCTGTACTAACCCTGTTTATGGCAGGTCACAATGACCCGAAAGCTATCGGTCAAACTTTCATTGTAAGGGAGACAGACAATATGACTGAATGGCTACATGACTCATCATCATCATCATTCTGCCTTGCCGCATGGCGTCGGCGATCATGGCCCTCCATTACGAAGAAATCTTCTGTCACTGCAAGAATGTCTTCTACTCTTTCTGTCCCTATCCACTCTGCAAAACTCTCCAGACTATTATTTTCTCCCTGGGTTTACCTGGTGCTCCTTTTCCTTCTAGCTTTCCTGCTGTGATTATGTGCTCAAATTTCTTTTGCCTTGTAAGATGTCCTATAATATTACTTTCTTTTCTGATCTTCTCCATTAATGTTCTTTTTGTGTTTGCTTCTTTCGAGAATGTCTTGTTTGTTTTCTTTGCTGTCCATGGAACTCTTTAACATTTTTCTCAGAAACTACATTTCAGCTGCCTCAATCTGACTTTGCTTGTTGATTTTGTTTGTTGATTGTCCAGGTTAAGCATCCGTAAGAGAGCATTTGTTCTATCTAACACAGAAGAACTCTCTTCCTGATGTTAATTGATAGACATTTGTTGTTGGGAACGCCTTTTTTTTCCTTGAATGCTGTTTTAGCTTGGCCATTCTGTTTGGATATTTGTAATGAGCATCTGCCTCAAAACGAGACAGTCTTGATGGAGGCAGACACAAGTAGATCACTCATAAGGAAGATTAGGAAAAGACAAGCAACATTATAGGCCATTTTATGAGGAAGGGGGATTTGGAGCAACCTGGTCACAACGGGAAAGCTGGAGGGAAAGAGAGCACCAGGTAGACCCAGGGAGAGAATGCTGGACGGACTTGCACAATGGCGGGGGATGAGGAGGGTGGGGGAGATGCTAGGGGCAACGAGAGATAGAGATGGATGGAAGTCCATGGTCGCCAACGCCATGCGGCAGGGCACCTGATGATGATGATGATGATGATCTGCCTCCTGATGAGATGATTGTTCCCAGATATTTACACTTATCAACTTGTCTCAATGTTGTGCAATTTGTTGTTATCTTATACGAAGGTATTCTTCGTTTTTTTAACTGATTATCATGACATCAGTCTCATTACTAATTAGCTCTAGCCCTTTATTTCTTATTTCTCTTTCTGTTTATGCACAAATTTTGTAGGTTTTTTCATTTTCCTCAACAAGAATGGTGTCATCTGCATAACGTAAATTGTTTATCACTTTTCCTCCAACTTTTATCCCAGCGCATTCTTCTAGGTTTCTTATGATGATTTCGCTGTGAAATGAAAACAAATTTGATGAAAGAACACATCGCTGTCTAACCTTTCTTTACATACTTAGAAAAGAGCTTGTATCATTTTCTACTTTTATTGCTGCGGCTTATCCTCATATGCGTATTCCTTATCATTCTTAGATTTTTCCAACAATGTCGAGCTTTTACAGCTGCTTGATGAATTCTTCGTGTCCTGCTCGATCTAAATCCTTGATATAATCAACAAAGCATAAACTCTTATTCAACTCAATTGGTCTTTCTATTAGAGTTCTTGGTATATGTATGGCATTAACAGTAAGTACCTTTCCCATCAACAAATCCACACTGTTCTTCAGCTATTTCTGTGTTGATTCTGTCCCTTGTCCTCATCATGATTAGTCTTAATAGAATCTTTGTCCATGACTCATAAGCTGATTGTACAATGGAGATCGCATTCTATAGCCCCAGTTTTCTTTGTAAGCGCAATGAAAATTGACTTTGACATATCTTTGGGGATTTTTCCGGAGTCATGAATTTCATTTGAGGAGGACTTATGTTTTCAATACAAATTCATCTAGAGCCTCAATCATTTGTATAGTAATATCGTCTGCCCTGGGGCTTTTCCCGGTTTCATCCTTTTCATCACTGCTCTAACGTCTTCTTTCCTTATTGGTGGTCCTTCAACGTTCTTTTAATGCTGTGTTCCTCTCTTCTGTCAACGTCAAAACAGTCTTTAATGTACTCTCTCTATCTATGTAATATTTTGTCTTTCCGTAATAATCATACCATCTTTTGATTTCAAGAATCTGTCAATGGGCAATGTCTTTTTCCTGCGAGCAATTTCTTCAGTATTTCTGTAAATAATTAAAACAGGGTCTGTTTTGTGATGGCTTCTATTTTTTTTAACTTCGTTTCTAGCCAGACTTCCTCAGCTTCACTGCCCTTATTCCCGATTTACTTTTCTATTTTTTGTACTCTTCCTTTTCCCCATCATCCACCAAACATAGAATTTCTGTTGTCGTCCAGGTCTTCATTGCTATTCCTTCAATCTAAGGGATTTCTTCACACCCTTCATTTACTGAGTTTTCAAATTTGTCCATTATTCGTCAGTATCAGAGCACTGAATTTGTTTTGAGCAAATACGTTTGAATTATGCATGAGTTGATTCATCTGTCTTTAAGATTCCCAGGTTTAGCTTTACATTATTTTTGGATTGTTTTTCTTCTCATTAGTTTTCGGCGCCTTAAATTTTCCCAATTATATCAGGATTTAATCAATTTGATTTCTTGTGCTGTTTTCTGAATTCCTCCAAGTCCATTTTCTTCTGTTGGGTTACCAAATCATGTGTTTCCTACTGTTCAATAAGTTTCTCTAGCCCCCCTTTTACTTAGCGATCCAAGGCCATGAGGTCCAGCTATGTCATGTACTTTTTTCTATCTCACTTCGGCGTTAAAATCTTCCATTACAATTGTAATGTCCGGTAATTTACATTGAGAAGTTATCAATCTCTTCCTCTGTATTTGCTGACGTCGGTGCATATACTCGGACGATGCTTATATTAAATGACTTGCCCTCCAGTGTAACCAGAAAAACCTGTATTGATATAGCCCAACATCCTTTGAGAGACTGACATGTCATTGTCCAGTACGATGCCTACTTCTTTTTTTATGTGTCCCCCTCCAGTAGCGCAAACTGTGTTGGATTTGAGAAATTCTACATGGGAGATAACTCCGTGACTCTCAAGAGTTATGTTACTTAGTTGATATTTAAAATTCTTCCTGCTTCCCTCTTATTTCCTTTGGTATTATATATATGCCTTGGAAGCAACCCTGTATATGTTCTGTCTTGTCTATGTGTGTGTGTTCGGTCAGTTCAAGAATAAAAGACTGTGTCAATCTTGAACATAAGACCAATATATTGTATGAATTTCTCTCCACCATCGTGGCTGTGTGTAGCGTAGTTGCAGGGTATATGGGTAACTTGGGCGATTTTTTAAAGAACGTACTGAGTTTACCACTTTATGCTTTGTGGCTGCGTCTATGATAGCTGAATGGGTAGCGCAAACTGTGTTGGGTTTGACAAATTCTACATGGGAGATAACTCCGTGACTCTCAAGAGTTATATACATAGTTTTATGCTTGCCCGAAGTTATCATGTCTGCTCCCTTCCATTTCACCTCTCGTATCCTCAAATATTGATGTTCAATCTTTCCTTTTCTACCTTGATATTGTCTAGTTTTTCCCTTCTGGTTCTAATGTTCCCTGTTGCAATTCTTATCTCTTTTAATCTGACCGCAGCAGCCTGATGATATGTGATGTCACCTCTACATGACCCTTTGACCCAAAACCTATCGGTCAAACCTTTTTTTTTTCCAAGGGAGATTGACGATATGACTGAATGACTGTATGACCCAATGAGTCAAAAAGCAATAGGGCAAAACTTTGTGAGGGAGGTAGACAATATAACCGAATGCCTGCGTGACCTATTGAGCCAAAAGCTATCAGTCAAACCATTGTGAGAGATATGGAAAGTATGACTAATGACTGTATGACCCGTCGACCCAAAGACTCTGTGGGTCAAGCTTAGTAAGGGAAATAGTAGGACTGAATGACTGACTACATGACCAGCTGACCTCACGTAGTCACTATTCACAATTGACTGATTTTTTAAGTACGATTTTTGTAGGGACAGGAGTGGGTACGGGCATACACAAGCGAGGAAATATTAGCTGACTCACTGTAGTGTATTTGTGTTTGTTTTGACCTTCTCTGGGCGAGAACTGGATCACAGGATGTTAAAAAAAAAACATGATATCGCTTACACCACTGCCCTCAAAAATAAACATGTCTTTCGTTCTGTCTGTCTGTCTGTCTGTCTGTCTGTCTGTCTGTATGTCTGTCTGCCTCTCTCTCTCTCTCTCTCTCTCTCCTCTCTCTCTCTCTCTCTCTCTCAACTATTCTAGATATAAGTGGAACTATAATTGTACAATGTGCTGGGTATCAACGAAGTTGTACACTTTTAAGTTGGATTGCATTGTACATGTACACACACACACACACACACACACACACACACACACACATACACATACACACATGCATGGCCCAGACAAAGATTGTCTAAAACCATTCACACAACAACAACACACATTCTTTTTCTCTCTCTCCCTTTTCCCCCCTTCTCTTTCTCTTTCTCTTTCTTTCTCTCTGTTTTCTCTCTCTCTCTCTCTGTCTCTTTCACAGAGAGAGAGACACACACAGACACATACACACGCATACACACGTACACGCACGCAAACACACACATAAACACACCCACGTATATACACACACATAACCACACTTGAATACACACACACAACACACACACACTCATATATACACACAAACACACGTGTATGCATACAAACACACACACACACACACACACACACACACAACACACACACACACACACAGGCACACAGAGAGAGAGAGAGAGAGAAAGGGAGAGAGAGGCACATTATTATACAATATACATAAATATATCATATATATATATATATATATATATGCAAACACACACATGTATGCACGCAAACACACACACGCACACATACACACATACACACACACACACACACACACACACACACACACACACCACCACCACCACCACCACCACCACACCACACACACACACACACACACACACACACACACATACATACACACACGACACACACACACACACACACACACACACACACACACACACACACACTCAAAACACACCACCACCACCACCACCAAAACATATACAAACAAACTCTAAACGGCAAAGTTGAACTGAGAAGAAAGTGAGACTTGGAGACGACGAGGACAGGGTGGGGGGGGGGTGGGGGGTGGGGGGTGGGGGAAACAGATTGGTGGAGCTGACGATTGGCCGTGGGAGAGCTGGGCTGAAACTGAAAGGGGGGCGATTTCTGGGTCCCCAAACAGTCAAAGTCACCAAACCATAACAGTTGATGATAGGTCTTGACGTCGCCAATATCGTAGTGAAAAGAAAAAAAAAAAAGAAATATGGGGCTCGGCTTCATAATTATGAGACCCCCATTCACTCCACGTTAACTGTTTGTCCAACAAGATTTATAACTTTTTAACATACTATCAACTAAATAATTAGATGGTATTCAGTATTCATATTCTATTCAGACAGCAACAACAGCAAACAAAACGAAAAAAAAAAACAGAAAAAAAAGAGTAAAAAAAAGGGTGTTCAGGCCATCTTCAAAATCTCCCTTTTTATATGAAAAATTATTGAAATTTCAGATTTGGTAGTTCTAAAAGACATTCTGACCTTGAAATATCTTCGGTTTAAATAGAAACTGAACGCATTGATGACAATAGTGCAGTGTCTCTAAACAGTGAACATGGATTTTTTTAATATTGTCAGACGTAACTGAGGGATTGCTGTTCACACACCTTCTTCAAAAAGTGTTGATTTGGGGGGGGGGGGGGGGTACTCTTTTGGGTCTGTATGATCTCGATCATGGAGCTTTACCTTCCAAACTGATGCCCGCTATGCTGCGATTCTGTAACACTTTTTTCACAGCTTTGAACAAAGAGGTGGTAAAGATCCCAGTCATAAAGACCTGAAACATTTGTGTTCATACATTTGTGTGTGTGTGTGTGCGCGAGAGAGAAAGAGAGAGAGAGAGAGAGAGCGAGAGAAAGACAGAGAGACATACAGAGAGACACACAGAGAGACACATATAGGCGAACAGAGAGAGACAGAGAAAGACAGAGAGAGACAGAGAGACAGACAAACAGAGACAGAGGGAAAGAGAGAGAGACAGACAGACAGACAGACAAACAGAGACAGAGACCGAGACAGAGACATAGACAGACAGACAGTCAGGGACAGAGAGAGAGAAACACAGAGAGAGAAACACACACACACACACACACACACACACACACACACGCGCGAGCGCACGCACGCACGCACGCACGCACACATACACACATTGGCTGTCTCTCTCTCTCTCTCTCTGTTTCTCTCTCTCTGTGTCCCTGTCTGTCTGTCTGTCTGTCTGTCTGTCTGTCTATCTGTGTGTGTGTGTGTGTGTGTGTGTGTGTGTGTGTGTGTGTGTGTGTGTGTGTGTGTTTCTCTCTCTGTGTTTCTCTCTCTCTGTCCCTGTCTGTCTGTCTGTCTGTCTCTGTCTCTGTGTCTCTGTCTCGGTCTCTGTCTCTGTTTGTCTGTCTGTCTGTCTGTCTCTCTCTCTCTCTCTCTCTCTCTCTCTTTTCCCTCTGTCTCTGTTTGTCTGTCTCTCTGTCTCTCTCTGTCTCTCTCTGTCTTTCTCTGTCTCTCTCTGTTCGTCTATATGTGTCTCTCTCTGTGTCTCTCTGTATGTCTCTCTGTCTGTCTTTCTCTCGCTCTCTATCTCTCTCTCTCTTTCTCTCTCTCACTCATTCACTCACACACGCACACACACATACACACACATATACACACACTCTCTCTCTCTCTCACTCTCTCTCTCTCTCTCTCTCTCTCTCTCTCTCTCTCTCTCTTTCTCTTTCTCTGCGGTCGATAAGAAAAAAGAAAAAAGACCAATGAAATGCAATGTCCGTATGCCCAGCAAGATTTATAACTTAATAAGATAGTAGTTCTAGACAATCTTTGTATACTTGCATTTATCGCTCATTTAACCGGCAAAATAGGAAAAAGAAAGAAAGAAAATACATGGAAAAGAAAATATCGAGTGACATATAGCCCTTCATATCCTACAAGATTTATTACTTTATTATATTCAACACGATTTATGACTGAATAAAATACTACTACTACACAATCTCTGCATCTCATATCCATTATCGCACTCAGTCAGCAAAGGCATCAGGTGCCAAGATGGTCATGCCATTCTGAAAGTCTTCATTTTTTATCCAAAAAAAGTTACAGAAATTTCAGAGTTTGTACTTTTCAAGGTCACTGTGACTTTGAAGAAACTGTAATTGAAATAAAACTTGATAAGTTATCGAGAACAATGGTTAGACTGTCACAATATTGAAATCATCATCATCATCATGTGCCCTGCTGCATGGCGTTGGCGGTTATGGCCCTCCATACGAATCTATCTTTTGTCGTTGCAAGTACATCTTCCACCCTATCTGTCTTCGTCTACTCAGCAAATCCGTCCAGTAGTTTCTCCCTGAGTCTACCTGGTGCTTTTTTTCCCTCTAGCTTTCCTGTTGTGACTAGGTGCTCAAATTTCTCTTGCTTCGTAAAATGTCCTTTTAATATTGCTTCTCTTTTCCTAATCTTCTTCGTTAATGTTCTTTTCTGTTTGCCTCTTTCAAGAATGTCTCGTTTGTTTTCTTTAGTGTTCAAGGAAATTTATTTTTTCTTAGAAATCACATTTTAGCTGCTCAATTTCGTTCTGACTATGCATGTTGACCGTCCACGCTTTGCAGCCATACAACAGGATTGGTTCTATATAACACTGAAGGACTCTCGTCCTGATGTTAATTGACAGGCATTTGTGGTAAGAACGCTTTCCATTTCCCTGCACGCTCTTTCAGTTTAGCCGATTCTGTTGGCTATTTCTAATGTGCATTTGCCGTCTGGTAAGATGACTGTTCCTTGATGTTTCAACTTATCAACTTGTCTCAAAGTTGTGCCATTTGCTGTAATTTTGCATGAGGGGATTTCTGTTTTTTCACTGATTACCATGATTTTAGTCTTCTTGCTATATGGCTCCAGCCCTTTAGTTCTGCTTTCTATTATATTCATAAGATTTTGTAGGTTTTTTTTTTCATTTTCTGCAGTTAGAACGACGTCTTCTGCATAACGAAGATTATGCAATATTTTCTCTCCAACCTTTATGCAGAGCATTTTCTAGGTTTCTCATGATGATATCGCTGTAAAGTGAAAACAAATCTCGTGACAGAACGCGTTCCCTGCCTAACCCATCTTTTGAGATTTTGGAAAGTGCTTACATCGTTTTCTGCTCTCATTGCTGCTATTTGTTCCCAATACATATTCCTAATTATTCTCAGATCTTTTCCATCAACATTGAGCTTTTCCAGTTGGTTGAATCTTCGTGTCTGACCCAACCAGAAACCTTGGTATGATCAACAAAACACAAATATAAATCCCTGTTCAACTCAACTGATCTTTCTATGGGAGTTCTTAGGGTGTATATGGCATCAAAAGTTCCTTTCCCTTCACCAAATCCACATTAGACTTCCGCTCTTTCTGTTTTGCTTCTGCTCCTTGTTCTCATCATGATTATTCTTGATAGAATCTTTGTCACATGGCTCATCAAGCTGACTGTACGATGGAATTCGCATTCTCTAGCCCTTGCTTTCTCTGCAAGTGCAATGAAAATTGACTTTGACATATCTTTGGGGATTTTTCCAGTGTCATAAATTTCACTTAGGAGGACTGTTACTTTTTCAATACCAAATTCATCTAGAGCCTCAATCATTTTTGCAGTAATACCGTCTGGTCCTGGGGCTTTTCCCGGTTTAAATTTTTTTTCAGCGCTGCCCTAACTTCGTCTTTTATTACTGATGGTCTTTCAAAGCTCTCTTCAATGATGTGTTCCTCCCCCGTCTGTCATCGTCAAATACTCTCCCCGTCTATCTAATATTTTTGTCTTTTTCCATAATACCGTACAGTCTTCAGCCTTCAAGCAACCGGTTGATATGCACGTCTTTTTCCTGTTGGCAATTTCTTCAATGTTTCTTTCCTCTTGACTACGCACCTGTTCTGTATTCATATCGTCAACGTATTCAGCCATCAACAGATGAGAAAAGAGTACTGACCTTGTAGTATTGTAGTATCTTTATATCCAGCAAAGTTCATAACTTAATCAAATACTATTTCTGTTCCTCTACAGTCGGTCTGAATCAAATATTCGTGCCTTTTCAGCAGAAAGAAATGAAAAATGACAAACAAACAAGACAGCCAAGCCATTCTAGAATCTCCCTTTTTTGTACAAAAGTTATTACAGAAAATATTCAACGCAAAGGACTATCGACTGGAAGGTTTTGGGTTTGATTCCCATCAGGTCTGTCAAACGTCATAGGATTTTTCTAATCCAACCGGTTCATACCACAGACATCTAAGTTATAGACTGCGCGCGCTTGCCTGCGAGTGGCCCCATAGCGCCACCATTTACCGAGGACCGGTCTGCTCGCTTTCGGCAGCTGGGCGTAGTACAATTTAGTAATGACCGGGTGTTAATTTGACTGAAAAACGTGTATCACTGTT
>CM060313.1:37703715-37711215 GCA_030674185.1 Monoplex corrugatus | reverse complement strand
GCAGCTGAGAAAGTTTCTGACGGGTGCCAATGAGGATAGCTTCTGTCTTGTCGTCATTAAGCTGAAGTTTGTTGAACGTCATCCAGTTCTTAATGTCCGAGTAACACTCAGTGGTGCGAGTCAACAGGCGCTGTATATTATCAGGTGAGTCACTGTCTTGAAGTTGGGTGTCATCAGCATAGAAGTGGTGTTTTATAGAGTGGGAGTTGATGATGGTGGACAGGGGGGAGGTGTAAAGAGTGAAAAGAACAGGGCCAAGGACAGATCCTTGTGGAACACCACAGGTCAGGTATGCAGGTTGAGAGTAAGTGCCATTGATGAGAACAGTTTGTTTTCTGTTTGATAAATACGAAGTGAAAAAGGAGAGAGCAATGTCAGAGATGCCAAAAGTATGATGAAGTCTAGAAAGGAGAATACCATGGTCAATGGTATCGAAGGCTGCAGACAGATCAAGGAGTGTGAGGAGAGAGACTTTGCCAGTATCAGTTGCAAGGAGGAGATTGTTGAGAATGTGTAGTAGGGCAGTTTCAGTGCTATGGCACTGGCGGTAGGCTGACTGGAAAGGATTGAGGAGATTGTTGGCAGACAGGTGAGAGTTCAGCTGGTTGAGGACGACTTTTTCAAGGAGTTTTGACAAGAAAGAGAGATTAGAGATAGGCCGGTAATTTTTCAGTTCATTTGGGTCTAAATTGTGTTTCTTGAGGAGAGGGTGAACAATAGCAGACTTGAAAGAATCTGGGACAGTTCCAGTTTGAAGAGAAGTGTTGATGATGTCAGTGATGAATGGGAGGAGAGTAGGGAGACAGTCGGAGTAGAGAGAACCTGGAAGAGGATCCAGTTCGCAGGTTTTGAACGACATGGATCTGATTGTGTTGAAAATTTCTTCTTGTGAGACTGGGGTAAAAGTAGTAAGAGGTGTGCCAGAGAAGGAAGGATCAGGTGGGCATGGTTGACAGGGTGTCCTGTCAAGCCTGTCACGAAGAGTTTGTATTTTGGTGGTGAAATACTTGGAGCATACAGATGGGAGTTCTACATTTGTGTGTTTTGTTGGGAGAGGTAAATCTTTTCGTGTGCCAAGGAGATGATTCATGGTTGTAAAGAGTTCTTTTGAAGAAGAGGCATTCAGGATTTTGGTTTGGAAATAGCTTGTTTTTGCTGATGCAATGAGGGTGGATACTTTTGTTTTAGAGGCTTGGAAAAGTTGCCTGTGTACAGTGAGTTTGGATTTGCGCCAACGGCGCTCTGCTCTGCGGCGGGTACGTTTTGCACAGGCAATCTCATGAGTGAGCCAGGGGGTAGGGGGGCGGTCAGGTAAAAGACGGGTTGTGGCTGGAGCATGAGTGTCCAGAAGATATGCATATGTAGTACAGCCTCGTCACGCAGTCTCAATCTTTGATGGAACTTCGTATCATTAAAATTATCGTCTCCATTGTCAACATCATCATCATCATCATCATCATCATCATCATCATCATCACAGCACTATGAAATTTTGTCCCGGCTTCTGTGGCCATTAAGGTGATGTAGAAAATGGGACACACACACACACACACACACACACACACACACACACACACACACACACACACACACACTACACACACACCACACACACACACACACACACACACACACATACACACACACACACCCACACACACAACAACACTCACACACACACACACACACACACACAACACACACCACACAACAACACACACACACACACACACACACACAACAGAGAGAGAAACACACACACACACACACACACAGAGAAAGAGAGAGGGAGAGAGAAACACACACACACACACACACACACACAAGAAAGAGAGAGAGAGAGAAAACACACACACACACACACAGAGAAAGAGAGAGAGAGAGAGAGAAAACACACACACACACACACACACGGAGAGAGAGAGAGAGAGAGAAGAGAGAGAGAGAGAAACGCACACACACACACACACACACACACACACAACACACACACACACACTCACACACACACACACACACACACACACAACACACACACACACACACACACACACACCACACACACACACCACACACACACACACACACACACACACAAACGTGCGCACAAATGAAACTGTCTACATACGAAGATCCTGTGAACAGACAAGCTTGTTGGCAAAACGATGTTACGGACGTGATTTTGATGCATATAAAGTGCCAATGTTGCTTGAAATGTGAGTAAATATTTTGAAAATCAGAAGTACCTACACCAACAACATACCATTTTTGTTTGAAGCAATCCAAAAAGCTCTGTTTGAAATCTGATAAGAATACCTGTCACCTTCACCTTGCGATTCCCAAACTATTCCAACACCAGATTTGCAGCAAAAAGTACAAACATCATATGTCCATGTAGCATACTGTTGTTCTGTAAAGCTTGGAGCATGTTAGCATCAATGACAAGCGATACATGGCACTGTATACTCAATTTATGATAGATATACCCAGTTTATGCTATACATATTGTCAAAGTACGTACTGAAATATGATAACAATACCCAGTTTATGGTATATATCATGATTGTCAAAGTACGTACTGAAATATGATAACTATACCCAGTTGTATAGTTAATTATACATAGTTTGTCAAAGTAGGCCTACGTACTGAAATATGATAGCGAGTCTGACTCAATAACAATCTATCCCCGTCATGCTGACAAGGGTTTTGTTTTTGTTTTGTTTTTGTTTTTGTTTCTTGCTTAGTTTGGTTTTTCATTTATATATATATATATATGTAGATATGTAGATATCAAACATCAGCGAACTGACCCAACACCACAGCCTTCTCTGGGAAACTTTGAACGAATGAACTTTGAACGAATGAACCTTGAACGAATGAACTTTGAACGAATGAACTATGAACGAATGAACTTGGAACGAATAAAATTTGAGCGAATGAACCTTGAACGAATGAACTTTGAACGAATGAACCTGGACCAGTATCGAAGAAGTGTCCCAGACACAGAATGAGCGACGTGAGATCAACACTACCTGGCGCGACTGAGAGGCTGAGATAAAACAACAACAACAACAACAAAACAACAACAACAACAACAACGAAGAAAAAAAAAAGAGAGAGAAAGACAGAGCATGTTGTATGCTATGCGGGGGTATCTACTGTTGTCCATGTCTGATAAAGGAAACCAGAATTCGACGCATTTTACACACACACACACACACACCACACACACACACACACAACACACACTACACACACACAACACACACACACACACACACACACACACACACACACACACACACACACACCACACACACACACCCCACACACACACATAAACAGAAGTGACAAGTTCAATGCGGCGGGCTGACTCCAATTCATCTTCATTCTTCTTTTTACGAATGGGACCCTGACACAGCACGCCGTACGCCACACTGTCAATCACACAATACTGAGACGAAGAAAACGGGGAAACAGAGAACCGACAGACCGACAGACAGACAGACAGACAGACAGAACGATAGCGGCAGAGACAGAGAAGATTAAGAAACAGACAGACAGGCTCACAGACAGGGTCACGCCAGAGTGATTCTGAAGTAATCCGATTTTCATACAGGGACTATGAAACAGCGAGTCTTAATTTAAATCATACTGTCAATGTCACCATACTAAGACGGAGGGCGACAGACAGATAGATGGACAGACAGACAGACAGACAGACAGACAGTACAACAGACAAACAGAAACAGAGACAGAGGCACACACAAACAGACGGACAGATTTTCACACAGACATACACACACACACACACACACACACACACACACGCACGCACGCACGCACGCACGCACTCACATACAGATGGGAGCACACAGACAGACAGACAGGCAGACAGACAGACAGAAAGGACATGCACACAGACAGACAGAAGGAGGCACACACACACACACACACACACACACACACACACACACACACACACACACACACACACACACACACACACACACACTCACACACACACACAAGTACAGAGAGAGAGAGAGAGCACACACACACATACAGAAAGACAGAGAGAGAGAGAAGCACGCACACAACACACACACACACACACACACACACACACACACACACACACAACACAACACACACACACACACACACACACAACACACACACACACACACACACAACACACACACACACACACACAACACACACACACACACACACACACAGAACACACACACACACACACACAACACACAGCATGACACACACACACAACACATATACACACAGAATGACACACACACACATACACACGACAGACAGACGGACAAATGGACACATAGACAGACAGACAGAAAGATGGACACACAAACAGAGACGACCTGTGTGGTTCTGAATTAATGGGATTTCCATATAGGGCATTGAAACAGCATGCTATAACTCATATTGTCAACCAAACAATGAAGGCAAAAAGACCACAGAAAAACAGACAGAAAGACAGACAGGACAGAGATACACACAGACACACAGGGAGGAAAGGTATAGCTCGGGATTTCATATATGGACAATGAAACAGCACGCTGTAACTGATACTGTCAATCATACTATTTTCGGGGGAAGGGGGAGAGAGAGGGGAGAAGGAGGGAGGAGAGAGAGAGAGAAAAGAGAGAAAGAGAGAGAAGGAGAGAGACACAAAGAGACAGAGAGAAGGAAGAGACAACAGACAGACAGACAGCGAGACAAAGAGGGAGACAGACATACAGACAGACAGAAAGACAAAAGAGAGACAGAAACAGACAGACAGAGAAAGAGCCATAAAGAGAGCAGACAGAGAGACAAACAGAGAGACAGACAGACAGAGCCAGACAGACAGACAGAAAGAGAGACAGACAGACAGACACAGAGAGAGACTAAGACAGAGAGAGACAGACGGATAGACAGAGAGAAAGACAAACAGACGGACAGGAGGACAGAGAGATGGACAAACAGACAGAGGACAGAGACAGACGGGACAGAGAAGAGCCAAATGTGGTGGGACAGACAGAAACAGAAAATCAGACAAACAGACAAACAAGAGACGTCAGTGGGTGCTCTGAATCAATCTCCCAGATTGAGACCTCCCGCAACTGAAGAGTTCATGTACCACACAACATTGTCAAACATGAATAAGAGAGCAGACACTGCCATGTTATTAGCCAGTTCAGCAAATCCAAAAAAATCACCTTTTAAAGGCTGAACAACGTGTGGAGGTCCCCTCACAGTACAGTGTCAACACCAAGCTGAAACTGTGCCACAACTGTGTCCTTTCCTTCCTGCTTTACGGCTAAGAACACCAAAGCATCACACGCAAAGAACCTCGAAAGATTCATACGAATCTTATGGCTCAACACCATGTCTAACGAACAACAAACTTGCCCAAAACAATCCAAAAAACAAGTGCGACTGCCCGCGGTTAAACAAACAGGAACCAGACCAAAACAAAAAACAAAAACAAAAACAAAAAACCGACAATACCAAAATAGAATCAGAACGCGTATTTAATACAACAAACAAGGCAGGCGTAAATGTTCGGCCAACTGGCCTTTGTCAAGCGTTAACGTAAGATCACAAACGAATATACACCAAATACAAGAATTAGGAGAAAAACAAATAGACATATGGATGTTCATGTATGTGTATATGTACATATATATATATGTATATGTACATGTGTGTGTGTGTGTGTGTGTGTGTGTGTGTGTGTGTGTGTGTGTGTGTATGTATGTGTGTATATATACATATATATATACATATATATGTATGTATGTGTGTGTATGCATATGTGTGTACATATGTATGTGTATGTATACATATATGTGTGTATATGTGTGTCTGTATATATATAAGCATGTGTATGTGAGTATATATAAGTATATTTATGTGTATATGTATGTGTTTAAATATGTATGTAGATATGTATATGTGTCTATAAATATGTATACATATATCAGTGCACATGTACATATATGTATGTGTGTATATATATTGCAATGAATATTTGTTATTTCTAAATTTTGTTAGATCTATTGATTAAGCACTATATACATTTCAAGATGTTTGTAAATGCTATAAATTTGAAAATGAATAAAAACAAGTTTTAAAAAAATAATTAGGAGAAAATGACTAAAACTTCCCTGCTGCTTCGTCCAGTAGCCAAAGCAATCAAGACAGAATGGTCACTATCATCATGAAACGTTGATGGAGATGGACTGGGCGCTTCATCCCAACAGAGCAGGATAACATCATCAGGACTGCCCTTCACTGGACTTCAGAGAGAAGACGTAAGAGAGGAGGACCCAAGAACAACAGGAGGAGACCACAAGGCCCTGAAACTTTACTGGGGCAACATACAGAGGCTGGCCCAGAGAACCTTCGTCGCTGCCCTACATGCCAATGGCAAAATAAGCGACATGTAAGCAAACTGGGACACTGTCTTAGCATGCTATAACTCGTCATATCACACACATGGAAGCAAACGGGGACACTGACTTAGCATGCCATAACTCATGATATCACACACATGTAAGCAAACTGGGACACTGTCTTAGCATGCTATAACTCGTCATATCACACACATGGAAGCAAACGGGGACACTGTCTTAGCATGCTATAACTCGTCATATCACACACATGTAAGCAAACTGGGACACTGTCTTAGCATGCTATAACTCGTCATATCACACACATGTAAGCAAACTGGGACATGCTTGATCTTATAGCAGTGCCTAATATTACATCATCCGTCATATCACACACATGTAAGCAATACACTGGGGTTTACAACTGTCTTAGCATGCCAGTAACCCGTCATAATCAGCAATCACGTTTACACATGGAAGCAAACTGGGTCACTGACTTAGCATGCCATAACTCGTCATATCAGTCACACAATGAAGACAGACATTTGATGAGGCCAGAAAAATTAGGGCACCTAGTCAGAACAGGAAAGCTGGAGGGAAAGAGCACACCAGGAAGACCCAGGGACAAAATATTGGACGGATTTGCAGGGTGGCTGAGGACAGAGAGGGTGGAAGATGTGCTTGCAGTGACAACGGATAGATCCTTGTGGAAGGCCATGATCGCCAACACCATGCGGCAAGGCTCATGATGATGATGAATGAAGACAGGAAAAAAAAGAATGGAGAAAGAGAGTCGAGAGACAGACAAACGTTAGACTTTAGTAATACTTAAGTTCAAAGAAACAGATTTCGAGCTGTTTTACACTAAGTAGTCTAATCTCTATAAAAAAAAAAAAAAAAGAATAAGTTGACGATTATCTGTTTGTTAGGCCATAGAAAAGATACTGATTTTATGAGATGCGTAATATTAAGCAGCGAGCAAGAACTCTCCAAGTTTGCTAAAAAAAAAAAAAAGACTATATGAAATATCGACAAAATACAGCACGGAAATCAGCACAGAGAAGACCAAATTGAAGGCCATCCACA
>CM060313.1:37688715-37698715 GCA_030674185.1 Monoplex corrugatus | reverse complement strand
TCGAATAGTGTGCGTGCGTGCGTGCGTGCGTGCGTGCATGCGTGCATGCGTGTGTGCGTGTGTGTGTGTGCGCGCGTGTGTGTGTATGTGTGTGTGTGTGTGTGTATGCGTGTGTGTGTGCGTGTGTGTATTTCTTTATTCGATTTTTCTCGGATAGTGTGTATTCGTGCGTGCGTGTGTGCGTTTGTGTTTGTGTGTGTATATGAATGCGTGTATGAATGTGTGTGAGTGTGAATGTGTATGCATGTGTATGTCTGTGTGTTTGTGTATGTGTGTGTGTATGCTTGCGTGCGGGCGTTTTATTGTGTGGTTTTGCGTGTTTGTGTGTGTGTGCGTGTGTGCGTTCGTGCGTGCGTGATGTGTGTGTACGTGTGTGTGTGTGTGTGTGTGTGTGTGTGTGTGTGTGTGTGTGTGTGTGTGTGTGTGTGTGTGTGTGTGTGTGTGTATGTATGTGTGTGTGTGTGTGTTTGCTGGGTGTGTGTGAATGCCAAGGAAAGTGTCGTGTTCTTGTGCATATGAATGAATGTGTGTGTGTGCATGCAAATGTCATTTTGTGTGTGTGTGTATGTGTGTGTGCGCGCGTGTGTGTATGTATGGATAGCCTCTCTTCTCTGCCTCATTTTCTCTCTGTCTGCCTACCTGTCTGTCTGTCTGTCTGTCTGGCTAGCTGGCTGGCTGGCTTTCTCGCTCTTTCACTGTCTGTCTGTCAGTCTGTCCACCTGTCTCTCCCTCTCTCTCTCTCTCTCTCTCTGTCTCTCTCTCTCTCTCTCTCTCTCACACACACACACACACACAATAACTCAAGCACGCATACACAATTACGCACGCACACACACACACACACACACACACACACACACACACACACACACACACACACACACACACACACACACACACACACACACACACACACACACACACACGGAGACACTGAATCTCCAATAAACTACCATTGTTAATAAATTTAAAAAAAAAAAAAGATTTAATATCGAAATCTTGAATATTTGGGGCCTTAGCGTGTGCTAGGTACTTCCATCCGAGTCTCTTTTTCACAGGCAAGTTCAGTCAATAGACTGGCAATTACATGACGCTGCTCTGTTCTTTTCAGGTTTAATGCAGATTGTGTGAGCAAAAGAAATGGGCATTATAACAAAAGACGATTGAACATAGTGGAAGGGGACAATAACCAGTGTTGGCGGCTGAACTCAAACTGACCTGAAAATGCAATGATTTGAATTACAGACTCAAAAGAACTGAACGAAACGCTACCCCAATTTATCAAGAATACAATAATCTCCCATAATATATATATATAATAACTAGTCAAAAGATATTATTTGGAAAGTGGTTTGATGTATTTGGTTCACGCTTTACGTCAGCACCCACCTCAGGTGATATTGCCGATGGAGAATAATCATCCCAGGGAAGTAGGGAAAAGGAGGGGGGGGGGGGGGGACTTATCTTATCCTAAAATGACACCACCAGAACACAAATAGTGTTACGATGGGACAGCGAGAAATCCAGTTTTTATGTAATGTACCCCCGGGATAGGATCCTGTACAGGGTAGACCGGGTTGGAAAGGCAGCTGGGCTGGACTTAAATTCAAAGAAGACAAAGGTTATGCATGTTGCAGGCAAATATAACACTAGACAGGACCAGATCATGCTAAACCAAGTCCCTCTAGAAAATGTCAAGGACTTTAGATATTTAGGTTCAGTCAAGACACACGATGGAACATGCTCAAAAGACATAAAGATGAGAATTGGAATGGCCAAGAACAGTATGGTTCAATTGAACAATATTTGGAAAGACCACAGCATAACAGCAGACCTTAAGATAAAACTCTTAAAATGTCTTGTCTGGCCAGTGATGTTATACGGCTGCGAGGCATGGACAATGAAGAAAGAGGATGAAAGACGAGTGGAAGCAGCAGAGCTGTGGTTTTACCGAAGACTGCTGAGGGTCAAATGGACGGATAGGCGCTCAAATGAAAGCATACTGAATGAGTTGGGTACTACACGCAAGCTTCTAGTACTCATACAACGGAGGAAACTGAAATATGTTGGACACGCAATCCGTAATGAGAGAACAGACTTGATGTCCACTGTCCTCCAAGGTAAAGTGGAAGGAAAGAGAAACAGAGGACGGCCACCTGCATCACTTGCTAGAAACATCACAAACATCAGTGGCAAGAAACTCCAGGAGGTGGTCAGACTTTGCCAAGATCGAGAGTGCTGGAGGCAACTTGTGAGGACATCATGTGCAGCGGCCAACACTGTTCCCGGTGACGCCGACAGGTGAGACAGGTGAGACCCCTGGGATTCCTGGACGGACTTGCAGAGTGGCTGGGGACGAGGAGGGTGGGGAGAGATACTAGGGGCAACGAGAGATAGAGGCAGATGGAAGTCCATGATCGCCAACGCCATGCGGCAGGGCACCTGATGATGATGATGATGACCCCGGGATTCCAACCCACAACCACAATCAGAAAGTGAAAAAGAATATCATTTTATTTTGGGTCCCAGCTGTAAGAAAAGGAAGACGAGAAGAGGAAGTTTCTGTTTCAGGTTGTTAAAATGGCGTCTCCGCGCTCAAAACAAATTCCATATGCGCTGACGTCACTGACGCCATATGATGGACGTGATCCAATATGATCGTAACATAAGCATTATGCTTGCACGTAACCCCTTGAGCCTGCCAAAATCAGAGGTCCTATCTAGCGTGTGGGTTTCATGTCTGTCTTTGTACTATTAATCTGTCATCTGTTCGGGTTATATTGTAGTGAAATATATATCAGCAGTGTTTTACACACGCTGCGCGCGCACGCGCATACACACACACACACTCACACACACACGCACACACACACTCATACACACACATCACACACACACACACAACACCACACACACACACACACACACATGCACACACCACACACACACCACCACACACACACACGAGAACATAGAACAACACACAACAGCACACGTACGCACACTACACACACGCACGCAGGCACACACACACACAGAACATAAACATACACACAAACGCGCACGCGCAAACACACACACAACGCACGCACGCACACACATACACACACACGATGACACACACAGAGAACACAGTCACACACACACACACACCAAGCACGCACGCACACACACACGCACACACCATGTGCACACACGCACCACAGACACACGCACGCATACACACATCTCTACACACACACCACGCACACACGCACGCACACACGCACACAGAACACACACGCACTACGACACACACACAGACACACACACAAACACACAGACACACACACACACACAACACACAAAAACACACAGACATACAACAGATATACACACACAGAAGACACAACACAGACACACACACACACACACACGCACACACGCATCCACACACACGCACACGCACACACACACACACACACACACGCACAGGCACACACACACACACACACAACACACACACAGTCCTCTTAGTATAAAATGACCATACCAACATTGCACACAACAATATGACAGAGACCAAAAACCCAACAAAACGACAGACAGCCTCCATCCACAACTAACACGATTTATCATCTCTGTCACACCACCACCTCCATCAACACCACTACCACCAAAACAACACATAAAAGAAACATAAGCGAAAGAAGTGGAAGAATACGATGATACTAAAGAAAAGCAAAGAGAAAAAGAAGTTAAATTAGTAGAAGAGGAGGAGGGGGAAGAAGAAGAAAGAGGAGGAGAAGAAGGAGAAGAAGAAGAAGGAGGAGGAGGAGGAGGAAGAAGAAGAAGGAGGAGGAGGAGGAGGAAGAAGAAGAAGAAAACAAGAACAAGTAGAAGAACAAGAAGAAGAACAAGAAGAAGAACAAGAAGAACAGAAGACCAGAAGAAGAAGAAGAACAAGAAGACAAGAAGAACAAAAGAACAAGAAGAACAAGAAGAACAAGAAGAAAAAGAACAAGAAGAGAAAAAGAAGAAGAACAAGAAAAGAAGAACAAGAAGAAGAAGAACAAGAAGAACAAGAAGAAGAACAAGAAGAAACAAGAAGAACAAGAACAAGAACAAGAACAAGAACAAGAAGAAGAACAAGAGAGAAGAAAAGAAGAAAAGAAGAAGAACAGAGAAGAACAAGAACAAGAACAAGAACAAGAAGAAGAACAAGAAGAAGAAGAACAAGAAGAACAAGAAGAAGAACAAGAAGAACAAGAAGAACAAGAACAAGAACAAGAACAAGAAGAACAAGAACAAGAACAACAAGAAGAAGAACAAGAAGAACAAGAAGAACAAGAAGAAGAACAAGAAGAACAAGAAAACAAAAACCGACAAAAAGAAGAAGAAGAAAATGATGATAGTAGTGGTGCTGACGGTGATGGTGGAGATGATAATGGTGAGGAGGAAGAGAATGAGGAAGCAGAGGAGGAGAAGGAGGAGGATGGAGGCAACGATGATGATGATGACAATGATGATGGTGCTAGAAAACGAAAGAGAAAAGCAAGAAGAACAAGAACAAAACGTATAACACAGAGAGAGAGAGAGAGAGAGAGAGAGAGAGGAGAGAGAGAGAGAGAGAGAGAGAGAGAGAGACTGTAACATAAACACTAGACCAACAGAGAATCCTGACGCTTCAATGCAAAAGCTGAATACTAATATCTCAAAATGAACATTTTCGATATTTGTTGCTGTTGTTGTAGCTGTTTTTATTGTTCCAACTTTACTCAGCTGCGAGTATGCACTTTGTTTCTGCATACACACTGTGTAGGCTGTATGTTGCTGCACAGTCTGCATACTCGGTGGCGTGCACACTGGATGCTTTCGTGTTTCCATAAGCCATCTGTCATGACTCACAGGATCTTAACGTGCGTACCTGATGTCTACACGCGTATGCACACGTAGAGGGTTCAGCCACTAGCAGGTCTGGACACATGCTGACCTGAGAGATCAGTAAAAATCTCCACCCTTCATCTACTAGGTGGCAAGTTTACAGATCTTTAACGTGCAGAGTCGATTATCTGCGTTCATATTACACACGAAAGGGATTCAGCCACTAAGCAGGTCTGGACACATGTTAACCCGAGAGATCGGTAAAAATCTCCACCTTTTATCTACCAGGCGGCAAATACCCAGGCAGGATTGAACCCAGTATCTCGCCGTTGGAAGTCCGGTGTCTTACCCCCTTGACTAACCGCGCGAATCGTCCATGGGTGAGATGACACACTGGCTGGTTATAGAAAATGTGCCATGCTTGCTTAAGAAATCTAAGTGTAGGGGGGGGGGGGGAGGAGAACAGTGAAGAAGGTTTATTGAAACACCCCTCCCTTCCAAAAATAAGTAAATCAATCAATAGATAAATAAATCAATAAATAAGTAAATAAATAATAAATAATGAATGAATGAATAAATAAATAAATAAATAAAGGGAAAAAAAATAAACGAGAAAACAATCACTGAAAGGGCTTCCTGTGGTCTGCACGCAACGTGTCCACAAAAATAGACACGAAATTGGCAGCAGAAGAAACCCAGTGTACATTTGTCTGAAAAATGAACAACACGCAACCCATAGTATCAATGTAGTAGTTTTTTGTTTGTTTTTTGTTTGTTTGTTTGTTTGTTTGTTTGTTTGTTTGTTTATTATTTGTTTTTGTTTTGAGATTAATCAATTATTAGAGAATCTCTTTCTCGTATCCTTTTCCATCTGCCTTCCATTTTCTGATTTTCATCTGCCTTCCATTTTCTGATTTATCCGCGTTTGGAGAATCTACTCCCCTTTCTATCTCTTTGCATTTTGTGTTCAGCCAAGCTTCCTTAGCTTCATTGCACCTATACCTGATTTCTTTGTATATCTTCCTGTAAACATTTATAGGCCATTTTATGAGGAAGGGGGATTTGGAGTACCTGGTCACAACGGGAAAGCTGGAGGGAAAGAGAGCACCAGGTAGACCCAGGGAGAGAATGCTGGACGGACTTGCAGAGTGGCTGGGGATGAAGAGGGTGGGGGAGATGCTGGGGGCAACGAGAGATAGAGATGGTTGGAAGTCCATGGTCGCCAACTGCCATGCGGCAGGGCACCTGATGATGATGATGATGATGACTCCCCTTTCATTCTCCTTTCTTCCATTTTCTGATTAATCCATTGTTGGAGAATTTAGTTTCCTCCTTCATTCTCCCTTCCATTTTCTTATTTACCTGTTATAAGAGAATATATGTCTCCCTTCCATCCACCGGCAAAGTCTTTCGAAGGATGTAATAGTTCAGATCATGACGAAACCAATGTGGCGAAATGTAAATTAAAGCGTTGTCCAATTGCGAGAAACCCCCTCGTTATACTGAAAAGTCCAAATGTTTCAAACCAATTGAAATCAACAACCATGTGTTGTCAGATTAACTAATGTTCTGAAAACGTATTCCCCCCCCCCCCCCCCCCGTTTTGTTGTTGTTGTTGTTGTTTTGTTGCTTTTCTGTCTAACTTAATGATTTTTTATCATCGCCTCCATGTTCAGCTGGTCTGTCTCTTACGTCAATGCACTCTTCCAATCCGTCTATTTCTTGCCATATCGTGTGTAGTGTATCATAAGGTTCTGTTCTGGGACCAGTTGTGTTGACATTTCATGATTCCATCTCTTTAGAACTCACTGCCAGCTGATCTGAAAGATATTTCCATCCTTTCACATTTCAAATCACAGTTAAAGACTTATCTTTTCACAAGGTCTTCTACTGTTGATACATTTTTTGCTTATCCAACAATAATCATTCACTTTATTGTTGATACATTTTTTGCTTATCCCCAACTTATATAATCCAATAATCACATTTCGCTTGCTTCTACGGATCTTGTGGCATCGTGAAATCGTAGCAACATGTGTATGCACGGTCAGACAATGTTAGTACATATTCATTTATGCGCATGTTTATCAATATTTCTATTCTGATGTATATGGGGTGTATTAGTGCTTTCTCTCTCTCCTCTCTCTCTCTCTCTCTCTCTCTCTCTCTCTCTCTCTCTCCTCTCTCTCTCTCTCTCTCTCTCCTCATCCCCTATGTGAAGCGCACATTATAATTGAACAAAAGGTCTCCGATCTTTGCAGTTTGCTGGTTCTGCCCACACAGGCACACACGGATACACACACAGACGCATACACATAGACATACGCTCACACGCGCACAAACATTTACACACGAACACATAGATATACAGGCACATGCAGACGCATATATACATATATACATACACTAACATACACCACACACATCCACACACAACACACACACACACACCTAACACACGACTCAAATAACAATACGACATAAAAAACATTCAAACTCACAAACACAAAAACACTAAACACAACACCATACACATATACATTTTTTATACAATAATACACACATCACACACATACACATAGACACACACACATACCACACACACACACACACACACATACTACACCAACACACACACACACACACACACACACACACACATACACACATACACCACACACATACCACACACACACACACAGACGCACCAGCGACCATCATATACTAACAATATCTTGTTTCGATTTCCCGGAATGGAAAAAAAAATGTCATGTGCAAACTTTCAGCTAATAACAATTTGTCAGAGAAGACAGCTTAAAAACACAGAACATCCATATACATATATGTGTGTGTATGTGTGTGCGTGTGTATGTGTGTGTGTGTGTATACAGGCACATCACAGCAACACATACACATAGACACACCACACTAACACACACACACACACACACATGTATACGTACACACACACAACACACACACAACACACATACACACACACATACACACATACACACACACACACACACATCACACTCAACACACACCACACACACACACCACACACACACACCACAACACACCACACCACACACACGCACACACATACACACACACGCAGGCACGCACATACCACCACACCACACACAAACATACACACACACACACACAACATACACACACACACACACACACACACACCACACACACACACACAACACACACACACACACCACACAACACACACACACACTCGTAGACGGCAGGCCAGGCTGACCTCAGTATCTTGTTTCGATTTCCCGGAACGGGAAAAAAAAACCGTCATGTGCAAACTTTCACTAATAACAATTTTTCAGAGAAGACAGCTGAAAAACACAGAACATCCATACTGGCCTATGCATAATCCAGTTTATGGACAGACCGCGAGGACACCGACAATGGATACGTATTGTCTTTGGGAGATGTATATTTCATGTTTGGCCTTGATCTGTGTGGCGTTGGTTTTAAGCTCCGAGCGTTGTCTGCCATTCCATACTGTGTTTGTGCTGTGAAGCGAGTAGTCTGTCGGAGCGTAACTGCTTTATTTGCACCACAGCTTTAAGAAGGGTTGCAAAAAAAAAAATTCTATACGTAGCAACATTTGATGAGGAAAATTTCTTTTTTTTTTTTTTGTTTGAAAATTAACGAACTCCATGTCTGTTTGTTTCTTTCTTTCTTTCTTTCTTTGTTTCATTTTTTGTTCTTGTATTCTCTTTCTTTGTTTCTTTCTTTCATTCTTTGTTCTTGTATGTTTTTTTGTTTTTAGTTTGTTTGTTTGTTTGTTGCATGCTTGTATGTGTGTATGTGTGTGTATATGTGTGCATATGTGTGTATGACTGTATGTGTGTGTGTATGTGTATGTATGTATGTATGTATGTATTTATGTATATATGCATGTATGTATGTATGTATATATGCATGTATGTATGTATGTATGTATATATTACGTATGTACGTATGTATGTATGTACGTAAGTACGTACGTACATACATATGTATGTATGTATGCACGCATGCATGCATGTATATATACATATGTATGTATGTATGTACGTATGTATGTATGCATGCATGCATGCATGTATGTATGTATGTATATATATATATATATATATATGTATGTATGTATGTGTATGTATGTGTGTGTCTGTCTATCTGTCTGTCTGTCTGTATGTATGTATGTCTGTATGTATGCATGTGTGTATGTGTGTATGTTTGTTTGTTTGTTTGTTTGTTTGTTTGTTTGTTTGTTTGTTTGTTTTCAAAATTCCCTGCAGTACATCATCATGAAGAAAAGAGTAAGAACCAACACACTATCTTGTTTCATATTTCATTCACATTTTTAACGAGAGCAGTGTTTTTTTAATTAAGAAACATCTACTTTAAAACGAATTTTCGTTTATTAAAAAAAAAAACTGCACTGCATCGACAGCATGACGGAAATAAAGAAAGTAAGAGCGAACACGATATCTTTTTTATTTCAATCACTTTTTTTACGAAAAGTAGTGGCCTAAGGAAACATTTTCCGTTAAACGACCTCCAGTTTTATACCAAACTGCATGCAATACATCGTCAGGAAGGAATGAAAGGAAGAAAGAAAGAACGCCATAGAATTCTGTATTTTTGTACGGGGCTGGTATGAATCATATATTATAGTTGATCCTTTGCCAGTATGTGCGTTCAATTTTAACTTAACCAGACGCTCTCCTCGATATATCAATGCATGTTTATGTTTCATAATAATAATAATAATATATTTTATTTATATAGCGCAAAATCTTGATAAAATCAAATCTAAGCGCAGAGCGTATACATGCATACATACCTACATACATATGAGCGTATACATGCATACATACATGCTTACATACTTACATACATAAATCTAAGCTGAGCGTATACATGCATACATACATACATACATAAATCTAAGCGTATACATACATACATACATACATACGTACGCACATGCATACATAATAATTACAATATTTATATAGCGCAAATCTCGACACAATCAAATCCAAGCGCCGAAAAGACACACACGCACACACGCACGCACGCACACACACGCACACACACACACACACACACACAC
>CM060313.1:37681215-37683715 GCA_030674185.1 Monoplex corrugatus | reverse complement strand
AGAGAGACAGAAAGAGAGAGCCAGACAGAGAGACAGACAGACAGAGACAGAGAGAGAGAGAGAGGTGATTGCCTTAATGGCAGGGTAGAGGCAGATAGAGAAAGACAGACAGACAGAGAGCGAGAGAGAGACAGAGAGAGAGAGAGACAGAGAGAGAGAGAGAGAGACAGAGAGGGAGAGACAGAGACAGAGAGAGAGGATGACAAAGATAAAGGTTGACAGAAAACTATGAAATGTGTTAACTGATAAGACCTCTTACAAAGAGAGAAAGGCACAGACAGACAGACAGACAGAGAGTCAAACTCTAAAGAAAGCATGTTTTAAACTGATAAGCCCCATGACACACACATTCACTCACACACACATACACATATACAAACACACACACACACACACACACACACACACACACACAATATATATATATATATATATATATACAACACACGCGCGTGCTCAATGCACACACATGTACACACACACGTACACACACACATACACACACACAAAACACACACACACAAACAAACACACTTTCACACGCATACACACACCTACTGTATGTAAATCATCTTTTAAAAAAAAAAAAAAACAAGGGAAAAAATCAGAACCCCAGCACGCAGAGCATTATAACAAGCTCTTAACACCCCCCCCCCCACCCTCACGACACCCCAGGTCTTTTATCCCCCACCCCTCTCTTAAAATAAAGTTTACAGTGTTCGTGTCATAATGCCAAGGCTGACGTTGAGAGAGAGAGAGAGAGTGAGAGAGAGAGAGAGTGAGAGAGAGAGAGAGAGTGAGTGAGTGAGTGAGTGAGTGAGTGAGTGAGTGAGAAAGAGACAGACAGACAGAGAGAAAGAGGCAAAGAGAGAGACAAAGAGAGACAGGCAGGCAGACAGACAGACAGACAGAGACAGAGGCAGAAAGAGACAGACAGGAACAGAGACAGAGAGACAGAGAAAGAGACAAAGACAGATAAAAAAAAAAAAGAGACAGAGAGAGAGAAAGACAAAGAAAGAGTGAGACAAAAAGAGACAGAGACAGAAAGACAGAAACAAAGAGACAGAGACTCAGAGAGGCGACAGACAGAGAGAGAGACAAAGAGAGAGAGACAGACCAGAGAGAGACAGAGACAAAGAGGCAGAGACAGAGACAGAGACACACACACACACACACACACACAGAAAGAGAGAGAAGGGGGAGAGAGACAGACAGACAGAGACAGAGAGACAGAGAGCAAAAGAAGAGCGATGTGACAATGAGCTCATTATGTATGCAAATATTCCCATGTCTTGGCTGCCTCGTGTGCATACAGAGGACATTACAGGGGACATAAACACGTAAAAACCTGACAATGTGCCCACACGCTGAATAACGAGCTGACCGATGAAAGGAATTTACCTGAGTGTTTGATTTTTTTTTTATCTTGTCTTTGTTCTGTGTGTGTGTGTGTGTGTGTGTGTGTGTGTGTGTGTGTGTGTGTGTGTGTGTGTGTGTGTGTGTGTGTGTGTGTGATGTGTGTGTGTGTGTGTGTTTATGTATGTGTGTGTGTGTGTGTGTGTGTGTGTGTGTGTGTGTGTGTGTGTGTGTGTGTGTGTGTTGTGTGTTTTTGTCTTGTTTTCAATTCTCTCTTTCTCTCTCTGTCTCTGTCTCTTTTTGTCTGTCTGTCTCTCTCTCTCTCTCTCTCTCTCTCTCTTCTCTCTCTCTCTATCTGCCTCTCTCTCCTCTCTCTCTCTCTCTCTCTCTCTCTATCTGCCTCTCTCTCTCTCTCTCGCTCTCTCTCTCTCTTCTCTCTCTCTCTCTCTCTCTCTCATTTTCTCCCCTCTCCTTCTGTTCGTTTGGACAGAAATAAACAGTAACCAGCTGATCGTAATCTGTATAAAAAGGTTCCCCAGAAAACACTGATTTGCCCATTATATAAGAATGCGATAAAATACGAAATACACTTCTTGCTTTGCTGTTCTGATCTGTCTAATATTCGACATGAGTAGGTCCCCACCATCTCTCCCCAGTAAACTGTATGAAAAGTCATCGCTTTTTTCCAGTTAGTATACTGGCAAAACATAATTAAACAGTACTGAGGAATGTCTGCATGTATCTCCATGAAATCAGAAACTAACGTACAAACAGGCTCCACCGATAAATGTGTTTCTTGTGAATGTGCTTTGTATTCATTTCATTTACTTGCACTTGCATATCATGTCATCAGTTTGTTCACAATTTGCTGTTTCATATCAGTGTTACGGTAAAACTTCATCTCTTCCTATTTTCTACGCTACTTCAATGGTCACAGGATCTGGTACAATTTTTACAAAGGTGTAATGGTGATGACGATTGGGATGATGACCACGATGCTACGATGTTCCACCTTAGGTCTGAGACTGTGTGAAAGGGTTGTACTCTACGCTTATTATTATGACACATCCTGGCTTCAACCAGGCCTGAGAGATACAATCACTTGCAGTGCTGGTTATGGAGATTTGAAAAAAAAAAATCTTCA
>CM060313.1:37666215-37676215 GCA_030674185.1 Monoplex corrugatus | reverse complement strand
GATAATATTTTGTTCATTTCGATCGAACAGAGGTGTATGTTTGTGTGCCTGTCTAATGTGTCTGTCAGTCAGTCTGTCTGTGGGTCAAATGTACTAGCAAGATTTTCTCAAATGTTCTTATTTCTCTTTTCCAGATGGATCTTTACCAAATTCCGGTCAAAGGTACAGACCGCTGAGGAGTCAAGAATGCATTTGTTTTGGAAGTGATGTCACCGAGACCAAGGCCACGTTGATCCAATAAACGTGCCTAAGTTCAGCACTTTTCCAGGAAAGTGTGTGAACAGTACTTTCTCAGAATGTTCTGACAATGATTACTTAAAATTTGTTTTCCTTGTTGTGACAGTCCACCATATATTGTCTTCGCTCATGTGAAGATTCTGTTTTCATGTGAGTCTTTTTCGTGGTCACAAATACCTTGAGCGATTAAAATGTAGCATTTCTGCATATAATATTGGTATGAGAAGGGAGATTATCAAAATGGCTTGTGAAAGGGGAGATTATCAGAATGGCTTGAACATCTTTTATGTTTTTCCTCTTTTTTTTTTTTATTCCTTCTTTTTTTCTTCTTTTCCGCTCCCTTTAATTGTGGCGATGTTTCTGCTTTTAATTTGGTTTCTGGTGTTGATTTATTAAGACTTATAATGATTATAAATCGCGAAATGGTCTAAAGAATAGCAGTTGATTGATTGATTGATTGATTGGTTGATTGATTGATTGATTGATTGATTGATTGATTGATTGATTGATTGACTCATTCAATCCTTTATTAATTCATTCATTCATTCATTCATTTATTTATTCATTCATTTATTCAATTAATCCTTCGTTCGTTTGTTCGTTCATTCGTCTTTCATTCGCTCATTCTTTTATTTGTTGGCTTGTTCGTGCGTTGTTGTTGTTTTTTAATTCGTACATTTGTCCATTCGAAATTAATTACGTCAGAACATAGTCGAAGTGTTATCTTCCGTGAATAATACTTATGCTGAATTGGTGCAAAAAAAATTAACCCTTTCACACTCTCATCTCACCCTGTCCACCAGCTTCCTGCAGGAAAACTGATGGACAGGGTGAGAGAGTGAAAGGGCTCAGATTTATGGCCGATAGGTAAGGGCGAGGGAGTCAAACAGTTAACTTAGAAGACCCACTGCACCAGATGTCACCTTGACACAGACAAAGGCACGAGATGTCTACCTGGTTTGACGAAAATTGACGCCAAGGCCGCAGCTGAGACGGGTTTCAAACAGTTCATTTTGCATGATTGCGTCGTGGCGGGCATCTAATCCTACCATAAATCAGCATGAAGTTGACAGCCATGCATTTTTCCCCTTTGTTCGCTCTTGGTAATGGGGATGTAGTCTGTGCCGAGTTATCCTTCCTTGAGGAAGTATGACAAAGTCTATGAAGCTACTGGTTGATCGTTTAAAGAGAGCGAGCGAGCGAGCGAGAGAGAGAAAGAGACAGAGAGAGATAGTGTGTGTGTGT
This sequence comes from Monoplex corrugatus, assembly GCA_030674185.1. NCBI lineage: Eukaryota > Metazoa > Mollusca > Gastropoda > Littorinimorpha > Ranellidae > Monoplex > Monoplex corrugatus. Next base: position 37,674,733 of record CM060313.1, on the reverse strand, counting down.
GTGTGCGCGCGCGCGCGTGTGTGTGTGTGTGTGTGTGTGTGTGTGTGTGTGTGTGTGTGTGTGTGCGTCTGTGTCTGTGTGTGTGTGTCAGACAGAGACAAAGAGAGATAGTATGTGTGTGTTAGAGACAGAGACAAAGAGAGATAGAGTGTGTGTGTGTGTTAGAGACAGAGACAAAGAGAGACTCAGACAGACAGAGAGCGTGTCAGAGACAGAGACAAAAAGAGATAATGTGTGTGTGTTAGAGACAGAGACAGAAAGACTCAGACAGACAGAGAGCGTGTCAGAGACAGAGACAAAAAGAGATAGAGTGTGTGTGTTAGAGACAGAGACAAAGAGAGACTCAGACAGACAGAGAGCGTGTCAGAGACAGAGACAAAAAGAGATAGTGTGTGTGTGTGTGTGTTAGAGACAGAGACAGAAAGACTCAGACAGACAGAGAGCGTGTCAGAGACAGAGACAAAAAGAGATAGAGTGTGTGTGTTAGAGACAGAGACAAAGAGAGACTCAGACAGACAGAGAGAGTATCAGAGACAGAGACAAAAAGAGATAGAGTGTGTGTGTTAGAGACAGAGACAAAGAGAGACTCAGACAGACAGAGAGAGTGTCAGAGACAGAGACAAAAAGAGATAGTGTGTGTGTGTTAGAGACAGAGACAAAGAGAGACTCAGACAGACAGAGAGCGTGTCAGAGACAGAGACAAAAAGAGATAGTGTGTGTGTGTGTGTGTTAGAGACAGAGACAGAAAGACTCAGACAGACAGAGAGCGTGTCAGAGACAGAGACAAAAAGAGATAGAGTGTGTGTGTTAGAGACAGAGACAAAGAGAGACTCAGACAGACAGAGAGAGTATCAGAGACAGAGACAAAAAGAGATAGAGTGTGTGTGTTAGAGACAGAGACAAAGAGAGACTCAGCAGACGGAGAGTGTCAGGACAGAGACAAAAGAGATAGTGGTGGTGTTAGAGACAGAGACAAGAGAGACTCAGACGACAGAGAGGTGTAGAGACAGAGACAAAAAGATAGTGTGTGTGTGTTAGAGACAGAGACAAAGAGAGAACTCAGACAGACAGAGAGCGCGTCAGGAGACAAAAAGAGATAGTGTGTGTGTGTTAGAGACAGAGACAAAGTAAGAAAGAAAGAGAGAGAGAGGGAGAGACAGAAAATAGACAGACTGACTCACAGACAGACAGATAGAGTGTGTGTCTTAGAGACAGAGACAAAGTAAGTAAAAAAGAAAGAGAGAGAGGGAGAGACAGACAGACAGACTGACAGACTGACTCACTGACAGACAGATAGAGAGTGTGTCAAAGACAGAGAGACAGAGACAGAGAGATAGAGACAGAGACACACAGACAGACAGAGACAGAGAGAAAGACAGTGGGAGAAAGACAAGAAAAGAAAACAACAGAAGGCGAGGAAAGTGTAAAAGATGGGGAGAATGATTTGAATCTTATTCCATCGTTCATTGCAGGCTGCAATCGTCGAATGAATAAACAAATTTCTGATAAGAAGATTTGAGTTCGATCTTTTTTTTTTCTAGGATCATCGCACCCAGGGAGGTTACCTTTGCTCTCACCTTTTCTTCCCCCCATTTTCTGCGGCACCTAATGGCCACACAGAAGCTGGCACAGTTTTTACAATGCGATGATGGTGATGTCGATGAGAATGATAATCATGACGCTATGGAGTTCCATCTAGGATTGAGACTGCGTGACAGGGCTGTACTCTACGCTTACTATCATAATATATCCTGGCGTCAACCAGGCCCGAGAGATACAGACACCTGCGGTGCTGGTCAGAAGATTTGAGCAACACCCTCAATGACGCATCCGTGAAGTGGATGAGACTCCAACTGTGTGGTCCCAGTCTTCCTAAACACGCCCAACTCTGGGTAGGAGCCGGTTAGAGCCGAAAAATCCCACAATGACTTTTGAACGTACTGATGGGGATTCGAACTCATAACCTTCCAGTCAGTAGTCCGTTGCGTTAACCACTACACCACGATGACCGGTCTCGATCTTATCTAGGTACTCCCCGTATGGTGAGTACGTGTGCGGTTCTGTCAGTGCCTAGCCACAGCTCGTGTGTATAATCACGCACACCATCAAATATGCACGTTATGTATCCTGTGAGTCGTGTCAGTGTCTAGTCTCACGTCTCGCCTGTCGGCGTCACCGGGTTCAGTCTGGGCCGCTGCACACTTAAACACCACCGTCTCCATCAAGGCTGCTCTGTCTTGACTTTTGTGGATAATTTCTTGAGTATTGAGGCCAGTGATGTTGGTAAATATGTTCTCGATGTCTGAGATTGGAAGGAGTGTCAGGTGGTTTATGGAATCACGAAAACAGCCACCATGCGTGTCAACGGAAGATGGAGTATGCAGACGTATGCAGTAGTATTCCACTTACACAGTGTGGGCAAAATAAAGTGCAAGACATGCATCTGGGAAAAATCGAAATGAAAAATAAAAATAAAAATAAAAAACATGATAAAGTAGTCTGACCACCTGACCAGGATTTCAGTCCACCATCCAGCTTTTTGAGACAGATACATGGGCTTCGGAGCTTTAACCCTTCGACTCCTACACCCTATCCACCCACTCATCATCATTATCATCATGTGCCCTGCCGCATGGCGTTGGCGATCATGGCCCTCCATATGTATCTATCCCTTGTTGCCGCGAGCACATCTTCCACCCTCTCTGTCCTCAGCCACCCTGCAAGTCCGTCCAATGTTTTCTCTCTGGGTATACCGGGTGCTCGCTTTCCCTCCAGCTTTTCTGTTGTGACCAGGTGCTCTAATTCCCCTTTCCTAGTAAAGTGGCCTACAAATGTTACCTGTCTTTTCCTAATCTTTCTTATCAATGATCTTCTTGTGTCTGCCTCCATCAAGACTGTCTCGTTTGTTTTCCTTGCTGTCCATGGAATTCTCACCATTCTTCTTAGAAACCACATCTCGGCTGCCTCAATCTTGTTCTGGCTTTGCGTGTTGACCGTCCACGCCTCACAACCGTATAACATTATCGGTTCTATTTCATATTCAAGAACTCTCTTTCTGATATTACTTGATAGGTATTTGTTGATAAGAACGCTTTTCATCTTCTTGAATGCTGTTTTGGCTTGGCCGATTCTGACGGCTATTTCTGATGTGCATCTGCCGTCTGGTGAGATGACCGTTCCCAGATATTTCAACTTATCAACCTGTCTCAAAGTTGTGCCGTTTGTTATTAGTTTGCATGAGGGACTTTCATGTTTTTTACTGATTACCATGACTTCCGTCTTCTTGCTACAGGATGCTGGTGGACAGAGTGCGGGAGTCAAAGGGTTAAGCGAGACCATGGCCGCCCTGGATAGAGTGGCAGACATATTCCACATCTACAATATGGCCCTAGCCAGGCTTCCCGTCCAGCTGCCATGCAGATAGGCAACGTCATCTCCCTTCGACACCTCCCAGTACAAATGGGCAAAAAAAAAATCAAACAAAAAACAGCAAAACAAGTACATGCGTAATGACATTGGAAACTTAAGATGTCAGAAAAGGGCACCTTTTTTACTATGGCTTGACGTTTCTGTTTTTCATGCCCCGTTAGCTCAGTTGGTTTGAACACCATGTTGATAATCCAGGGGTTATGGGTTCGAGCCTCGAGCGGGCCACAGTTAAGACATATATTACACTACAATAATAGAGAGTCTAAGTTGCTTCAGTGATAGATTGTTGTTGGTATTGTTATTGTTGTTTAAAGCCCAGCCGACTGCGTACAGCCACAACCATTTCAATACACACACAACACTTCAACAGAAAAAAAACGAAAAGAAAATGAAGTACACATATCAATGCACCGCACACATAATCCAAAGCGACGTCCCTGGCGTTGACCACTCTGTCCAATTCATTCACACAAGTGATTCAAAAACATATCTGACTACAAACTGAAAATAACTATGGCACTAAAACATAAAAAAGGGCCTAAATCACAAAATTGCTCCACACATCTCATTTCCCTAGAGCCAAAAAATGCACTTAACACAAGTACCCAATTATCAATCCTACAGAAAGTACGTAAGACTTTATCGAACACATACAGGTGAATGGACCAGCAAGGCAGAAAAATATAGAAGAAATGACAGAAAGTAAAGGAACAAGGCAGAAACAAAAAGAGGACAGAAAAGAGGAAATTTCTAGCACAGAATTTCGAGAAGGTGGGGACAGTGTTCATACTGAAAGAGCCCCAGCATCCCCACGGGGGGGGGGGGGGGGGGGGCAGTGGAGTGATGATTGAAACAAAGATGGACATACAACCCATACGCTAAGTCACTCCTCACGACTTCACCAGCGCGTAGGTCATATCAGCAGGTTTAGTGTTTATGCCATGATCATTTTGAATCTTCCCCCATCGTATGGCGTGCGAAACGTCAGTGCACATGGAATTTGTTCCCAGCGAGGCGGCGCCTTTCTGACAACCTGAAACTGACACTTTCTGTGTGAATTATAGAGCAGAACTGATTTTTATCCTTTCAAATATGCAAATATGGAAATGCACCTGCACAGTATTATTTTCCAACCCGACATAAATCACACGATGCGTCGTAATGTATGCAGGTATGTTAAGCGTCTGATGAACGCGTGTTACAAGCCTGTCGTTTCTTCATAAACAACACACCCCCGTCATCTCAAGGCGCCGTCACAACAATGTGGGAATTATGAACGACAACAGACTGCCATAAAACTCCCGTCAGATGACCGGTCGACGTGGCGCCGTGGTTTAGTGCAACGAACTACCGGCTGGAAGGTTATGAGTTCAAACCTCTTTAGTCCTTTTTGAAAATCATTGTGGGATTTTTCGATCCCATTCGGTTGTACGAATGCCAAGTGTAGACTGTACAAAAGGCACGGTCAGAACAAGGTCGAGGAGTTGACATGTGGTTTTAAGAAGAATGTTAACAGTTTCATGGGCAGTAAAGAAAACAAACGGGACAGTCTTCAACGAGGCAAACACAAAAAGAACGTTAATGACGAAGAGTGGGAAAAGACAAGCGACATTTATAGGACATTTTTATGAGGCGACAGAAATTTAAGCGCCTAGTCACAACAGGAAGCTGGTGGATAGGGTAAGGTGTCAAAGGGCAAAGTTTTTGCTTTGCTAGCATAGTTGACAATGCAGAATCCTGGTGGACAGAGTGCAGGAGTGATAGGGTCAAAGGTTATTGTTATTGTTATTGTTATTGTTATTGTTATTGTTATCGTTATTGTTATTGTTATTGTATTGTTATGTGTCTAAAGCCCAACCGACTGCGTAGAGCCTATCAGACCTATAACCCCTTCAAAACATACAAAACTTCAACAGGAAAAAAGAAAAGAAAATTAAGTACACATATCAATGCATTCGCGCACATAATCTAAGGACATGCCCCCTGGTGTTGACCACTCCGTCTAATTTATCTCACAGGGGATTTTAAAAACATACCTGAATACAAATTTAAACATAACTAAGGACACCAAATCATATATAAAAACGGGCATAAATCACCTAAATTGCTTCCGCATATCTCACCTCCCTAGAGGTAAAAATGCACGTAATACATACATCCAATTATCAATCCTAAGAGAAAAGTGCGAAAGACTCTATAGAACACATACAGGTGAATGACCAGCAAGGCAGAAACGATAAAAGAAATGACAGAAAGCAAAGGAACAAGGCACAACAAACAAAGAGAGTGACAGAAAGAGGACATTTCTAGCACAGAATTTCCAGAAGGTGGGGATATTATTTATATTGAAAGAGCCCCCGGCATCCCCATAGGGGGAAGTGTTAAACGTTATGTCAGCCCGTAAGAAAAAAAACATCCGTCACCAGTTACTCCCCTTCTCCTCCCACCCATCCAACCCACACAGTGTCTAAAGTAAGGTCAAGGTAGTCCCTTAACCCCTCCCTGTCCTCCACCACCCCACTCACTTTTTAAATGGTCAGAGAGGAGAGAGGTAGTAGAGATCACGGGTGGGCTTGATGAGAACAGGGTGTTCTTTTTTTTTCTTTTTACCTTTTCCTTTCCTGATTTATCTTCCGCAACCTCAGACAAGATGTCAATTTTTCCACAGGTGAACTGTTCAATCTGTACTGAACTGACATGACCCGAACTCAAGTGAAAGTCAGATGTCACTGAACTAAAATGTAATGACCTTAACCAGTCGCCATGGTGTGGTGGTTAACGCAACGGACTACTGACTGGAAGGTTGTGGGTTCGAATCCCCATCAATCCCTTCAAAAATCATTGTGGGATTTTTCGGATCTAACCGCCTCTTACCCAGAGTTGGGCGTGCTATGGGCTCATTGGGAAGACTGGGACCACACAGTCGAGTCTCATCCACCTTCACGGTGTGTCTTTTGACCAGCACCGCTGGTGTCTGTATCTCTCGAGCCTGGTTGACGCCAGGATATATATTATGATAGTAAGCGTAGAGTACAGCCCAGTCACGCAGTCTCAATCATAGATGGAACTCCGTAGCATCATGATTATCATCCTCATCGACAATCATCATCATCGCATTGTAAAAAAAAATTATATATAAAAAAAGCTGTGCCAGCTTCTGTGGCCATTAGGGTGCCGCAAAAAAAGGGACGAAAACAAAGATGAGCGCAAAAGGTAACCTCCCTTGGTGCGATGATCTTACGAAATAAAAATAAAAATAATGATCTCGGCTAAATTCTCTAAGTATCTGCTTGGATTGGATAGGACAGACACAGGTGTGTAACACTCCCTTGGGAGGAAGACGGCCGTGGTGGTTAAGTGGGTAAACGCCAAGACTTCCGAATGAAGGTTTGGTTCCATCCCACTAGGGGGCCTCGTGCTTGGAATATAAAGGATGGAGTTTTTTTGTTTTGTTTTTGTTTTGTTTTGCTTTTTTTGTTTGTTTGTTTGTTTGTTTGTTTTCTCCAATTTTCCGAGGTCAGTTTGTGTGCAGACCAGTCAGTGTCTTGTTATTGTTATTTTTGTTTAAAGCCCAGCCGACTGCGTACTACAGCTATATCAAGACTATAACCGTTTCAAAACATACTCAACACTTCAACAGGACAAAAAATGGAAAAGAAAATTAAGTACACATAGCAACCTTTCGCGCATATGATCCAAGGACATGCCCCTGGTGTTGACCACTCCGTCCAATTCATCACACAGGGGATAAAAAATAACAAACCTGAATACAAATTTAAATATATTTAACACATACAAAACGCCCCTAAATTACGTAAAATTGCTTCAGCATATCTCATTTCCCTAGAGCCAAAAATGCACTTAATTATAATATATGTACCCAATTATCAATCCTAAGAGAAAGAAATAAGACTTTATCGAACACATACAGGTCAATGGACGAGCAAGGCAAGAAAAAAAAATGATAGGAGGAAATGGCAGAAAGCCAAAGAACAAGGCAGAAACATATGCAGTGGCAGAAAAGAGGAAATTTCTAGCACAGAATTTTCCAGAAGGTGGGATACTATTTATACTGAAAGAACCCCCGGCATCCTCACGGGGGGATGTCAACATCTAAACCCCAGTTGTGTGTATACGCACGCAGAACATCAATAACGCACGTTAAAGATCCTGTAAGTCATGTCAGTGTGTGGTGGCTTATGGAAAGCATTATAACATCCAGCATGTACGCCCCACCGAAGACGGAGTATGCAGACTGTGCAGCAACATATCGCTTGCGCAGCGTGGGCAAAAATAACGTGTGTACAAACATCCGAGAAAAAATGGGAGCACTTAACCCTTTGACTTCCAACCATGCTAGCAAAGCAAAAACTTAACCCTTTGATTCCCTCACCCTTTCCACCAGCTTCCTGCAGGAGTGAAGGTGAGGGAATCAAAGGGTTAAGTTTTTGCAGTTAGTGGATAGGGTGCGGGAGTCAAAGGGTCAACAAATTGCATTGAATAAATGTTAATAATAAACTCAACAAAATTTTCGAACTCTCTGAGGCCATTCTTTATTCAAACAAATGGGTTACGTACATTCATATGAGACGTCAAACCACAACAGTACAACCGTACAACCAGCCAAGAAACCAACTCGTCACAGCCATGATAGGGGAGAGAGACAGAAGAAGACAGACAGACAGACAGAGATAGAGACAGAGACAGAAAACAGAGACAGAAGACAGAGACAGAGACAGACAGAGACAGAAGACAGACAGACAGACAGACAACAGACAGCAGACACACACACAACAGACAACACACACACACAACATACACACACACACACACACACACACACACACACAGAAAGAGAGAAAGAGAGAAAGAGAGGACAGAGATAGAGAGAGAGACATAAATCACACAAACACACACACACACACACACACACACACACACACACACACACACACACACACCACACACACTCACACACACTCACACACACACACACACACTCACACACATACACACTCACATACACATACACACTCTCACACATACACACTCACATACACACACACACAACACAACACATACACACACA
>CM060313.1:37638715-37646215 GCA_030674185.1 Monoplex corrugatus | reverse complement strand
TGTTCCCTTTGATAAAAAAAAAATACATACAGTCCTTTACTTTTCACAAAGCTTCACTTTTCCTTCAAGCAGCCAGAAAACAATATACACAAATTCTACTTTTTTCTTTAAGTCTTCTTCTTCTTCTTCTTCTTCTTCTTCTTCTTATTTCTTTCCTTCCTTCTTCTTCCTTCCTTCCTTCCTTCCTTCTCCTTCCTTCCTTCCTTCCTTCCTTCCCTTCCTTCCTTCCTTCCTTCCTTCCTTCCTTCCTTCTTTCCTTCCTTCCTTCCTTCCTTCCTTCCTTCCTTCCTTCCTTCTTCCTTCCTTTCTTTCTTCCTTCCTTCCTTCTTCCTTCCTTCCTTCCTTCTCTTTCCTTCTTTCCTTCCTTCCTTCCTTCCTTCCTTCTTCCTTCCTTCCTTCCTTCCTTCTTTCCTTCCTTCCTTCCTTCTTTCCTTCCTTCCTTCTCTTCCTTCCTTCCTTCCTTCCTTCTTTCCTTCCTTCCTTCCTTCCTTCTTCCTTCTTCCTTCCTTCCTTCCTTCCTTCTTTCCTTCCTTCCTTCCTTTCCTTTCCTTCCTTCCTTCCTTCCTTCCTTCTTTCCTTCCTTCCTTCCTTCTTTCCTTCCTTCCTTCCTTCTTTCCTTCCTTTCTTTCTTTCTTTTTCTTTTCCTTCTTGTTACTTTTCTTCCTCCTCTTCTTCCTCTTCTTTTTTTTTTTTTTTTTTACAGTTTAAAAGTTGATTCACATATACTCCTTTTCTGCATCTGAAGCTTCACTTTTCTTTCTGTACGAGCAGCAAGCATAGTGTACAACAGCCCAGCGTGCGGACTGTTTAGACCGAGAAAAGCACACCTTTTACGAAACAGCATAAATCGGACTGGCCGACAGCGGGAGAGCGACAAAAACAAGAGCATGGAACTCCACCCTCATCCCCCATCCCCACACCCCTCCGCCCCCCCCCCCCCCACACACACACACTCCCTCACAATCACACTCACCTCACCTCACTCAATATTGATCCTCTCTCTCTCTCTCTCTCTCTCTCTCTCTCTCTCTCTCTCTCTCTCTCTCTCTCTCCCTCTCTTTGTGTGTGACACAGATCGATTGGTTCCAGCCCCTGACTGGAGTCACACTACGATAACTCAGAGTGTCACCAATAGTGCGATAACTGAACTGGCACCATTGTATGGTATAGTAAAAAAAAAATTTTTTTTGAAAACATAGGATAGCTGAGGTCTCACCATTCTATAGTATAGTAAAAACAATATACGTTAAGGATAGCTGAGCTCTGGATTGCTGAGCTGTTATCCTTCTATAGTATATCAAAACATTATAGGTAGGCTGAGCTCTCACCATTCTATAGTATAGTAAAAACAATATATAGCTGAGCTGTTACTATTCTATAGTATAGTCAAAATAATAAATAAGATAGCTGAGCTCTCACCACTCTATACTATAGTGAAAATATTACAGGATATCTGAGTTCTCAACACTGTATAATATAGTCAACACAATACAGGCTAGCTGAGCTCTCACAGTTCTACAATACAACCAAAACAATATTTGTCACTTCACACAAAGATATGTCATCATAACACAACGATATTTGTCACTTCACACAAAGACACGTCATCATAACACAATGATATTTTTCACTTCACACAAAGATAATGTTAACTTAACTATTTGTCATTTCACTTAAAGAATTCACCATAACACGATATTAGTCATTTCACACAAAGATATGTCATCATAACACAACGCTGTTTGTCATTTCACACAAAGATATGTCAAATAACACAACGCTATTTGTCATTTCACGCAAAGATATGTCACCATACCACAACGATATATGTCACTTCACTCAAAACTATGTCACCATAATACAGCAATCTTCGTCACATCACACAAAGATATGTCACCAGAACACGATACTTGTCATTCACACAAAGATATGTCACCATACCACAACGATATTTGTCACATCACACAAAGATATGTCACCATACCACAACGATATTGTCACATCACACAAAGATATGTCACCATACCACAACGATATATGTCACATCAAGTCACAACGATATTGTCACATCACACAGTCATCACTTGTCACATCACACAAAGATATGTCACCATACCACAACGATATTTGTCACATCACACAAAGATATGTCACCATACCACAACGATATATGTCACATCACACAAAGATATGTCACCATACCACAACGATATATGTCACATCACACAAAGATATGTCACTATAATACAGCAATCTTCCTCACATCACACAAAGATATGTCACCAGAACACGATACTTGTCATTCACACAAAGATATGCCATCATAACACCACGATATTTGTCACTTCACACAAAGACACCTCCCCATAACACAACGGTACATGTCATTCATACAAAGATATGTCACCATAACACAGCGATTTCACACAAAGATATATCACCATAACACGATAGTTGTCATTTCACACAAAATATAAGACACCATGAAGACCACACTTGTCACTTGGCACAGATATGTCACCATAACACGATATTTGTTACTGTAAAACAACTACGTTTGCCATCCCAAAATTAGATATTTGTCACCAAAACACAACCTGTTACTCAAATTGTGTCACCATAAAACTGGATATCTGTCACGAGAAGCAAAGACTTTTGTCACCCTAGCACGATATCTATCATACTGACACAACGAATGTGTCATCCCAAAACTGTACATTTGTCAACAAATAATGGGCATTTGTTACCAAAACGGGACATTTGTGACCCAAACGGCACAAAAAACAGGACATTTGGACGTACATAAAAACAGGACATTTGTTATCAAAAATAGGTCATTTGTCACCAAAAGGGGACATTTATCACCATAACAGTACGTAAAACAGGACATTTGTTATCAAAATAGGTCATTTGTCACCAAAACGGGACATTTATCATCATAACACTACATAACACAGGACATTTGTCAACCAAAAACAGGCAATAACACGGGACATCTGTCACTGAAACAGTACACAAAACAGGACATTTGTCACCAAAACAGGACATAAAACAGAATTTTGTCACCAGACAGGACACTAGTCACCGAAGCACTACATGAAATAGGACATTAGTCACCAAAAGAGGACATGACACAGGACATTAGTCACCAAAAGAGGACATGACACAGGACATTAGTCACCAAAAGAGGACATGACACAGGACATTAGTCACCAAAAGAGGACATGACACAGGACATTCGTCACCAAAAGAGGACATGACACAGGACATTCGTCACCAAAAGAGGACATGACACAGGACATTTGTCACCAAAAGAGGACATGACACATGACATTCGTCACCAAAAGAGGACATGACACATGACATTCGTAACCAAAAGAGGACATGACACATGACATTTGTCACCAAAAAGGACATGACACATGACATTTGTCACCAAAAAAGGACATGACACATGACATTTGTCACCAAAAAAGGACATGACACATGACATTTGTCACCAAAAAAGGACATGACACATGACATTTGTCACCAAAAAAGGACATGACACATGACATTTGTCACCAAAAAAGGACATGACACATGACATTTGTCACCAAAAAAAGGACATGACACATGACATTTGTCACCAAAAAAGGACATGACACATGACATTTGTCACCAAAAAGGACATGACACATGACATTTGTCACCAAAAAAGGACATGACACATGACATTTGTCACCAAAAAAGGACATGACACATGACATTTGTCACCAAAAAGAGGACATGACACATGACATTTGTCACCAAAAGAGGACATGACACATGACATTTGTCACCAAAAAAGGACATGACAATGACATTTGTCACCAAAAAAGGACATGACACATGACATTTGTCACCAAAAAAGGACATGACACATGACATTTGTCACCAAAAAAGGACATGACACATGACATTTGTCACCAAAAAAGGACATGACACATGACATTTGTCACCAAAAAAGGACATGACACATGACATTTGTCACCAAAAAAGGACATGACACATGACATTTGTCACCAAAAAGGACATGACACATGACATTTGTCACCAAAAAAGGACATGACACATGACATTTGTCACCAAAAGAGGACATGAAAGAGAACATTTGTCACCAGACAGGTATTAGTCACCAAAACACTACATAAGATAGGACATCAGTCACCAAAACACTACATAAGATAGGACATCAGTCACCAAAACACTACATAAGATAGGACATCAGTCACCAAAACACTACATAATAGGACATCAGTCCCCAAACCTACAAGATGACTCAGTCACCAAAACACTACATAAGATAGGACATCAGTCACCAAAACACTACATAAGATAGGACATCAGTCACCAAAACACTACATAAGATAGGACATCAGTCACCAAAACACTACATAAGATAGGACATCAGTCACCAAAACACTACATAAGATAGGACATCAGTCACCAAAACACTACATAAGATAGGACATCAGTCACCAAAACACTACATAAGATAGGACATCAGTCACCAAAACACTACATAAGATAGGACATCAGTCACCAAAACAGGACATGACATAAGACAGTCACCAAAAGAGGACATAGCATAGGACATTTGTCACCAAAAGGAGACATAGCATAGGACATTTGTCACCAAAAGAGGACATAACATAGGACATTTGTCACCAAAAGGAGACATAGCATAGGACATTTGTCACCAAAAGGAGATATAGCATAGGACATTTGTCACCAAAAGAGGACATAGCATAGGACATTTGTCACCAAAAGGAGACATAGCATAGGACATTTGTCACCAAAAGGAGACATAGCATAGGACATTTGTCACCAAAAGAGGACATAGCATAGGACATTTGTCACCAAAAGAGGACATAACATAGGACATTTGTCACCAAAAGAGGACATAATACAGGACATATGTCACCAAAATAGGACAAAACACAGGACATTAGTCACTAAAACATTATATGAAACAGGGTATATGTCACCAAAACAGGATATTTGTTACCAAAACGGGACATAGTACAGGACAACTGGGACCAAAATAGAACATAAATCAGGACAATTGTCACAAAAACAGGACACGTTTCAAGAAAATGTACAAAACTTATCACCATTCCATAGGAGGCTGTTCTATTTCCTGGACACGGCTACATTTTTACCATAAAACCACACGATGGTGCCAGCACACACACACACTAAGTGTCACCACACGATAATATCTGTCACCCCACGCACAGTAGATCTATCTGTCACCACACGATAATATCTGTTACCCCACGCACAGTAGATCTATCTGTCACCACACGAGACTATAATCTGTCACCCAAACTCGATATCTGTCACTGCAAAGTCACCGACCTAAACTTGATACCTTGCAAACTGAGAGCTTCGTTAGGTCGGCATATCGTAGCTGCACACCTCCCAACACACACATACACGTGTGCCTGTGCTTGGTTTCAGACATGCAGGCAGCCCACAGGACGGTGAGAATATGAGACGATAATAACACCAAACATTTCGGTTCAGCGATCATAAATTGTCAAGACAAAACTCATGTTGTAACCGACTTTAATGTAACCAAACGATGGGGTAGATAAAAAAAAAAAATTTTTTTAAAAACCAGCTTCAACCGATCTTGGCAACAACGAAAAAGTGGATGAATGAATGCATCACTATCAACTATCAGCCGCCTGCCTCGAGGGCTTCTAGTTCTATTCAGTGTTGGACAAACATCAGGCCGCACGCTCCGCTTGGTCGGTGTTCAGCATGCTACGATGTTGACAAAATGTCTTCACATGCGCACATGTCTCTGACTCGGAGCTTGCGTGAGAATCATCCTCTCCCTCCCCTACCTCTCCTTCCTTCCCACACCACCTTGTTAAAATATTTTAATTTTGTACGAATATATGGCCTATGGCGGACACCTCTTTCTTTTCAATTCTTAGTGCACGTCTTTTCACAGTTTTCCCTACCAGATTTTTATCGGTCTTTCAAATCCAAGTTTTCCTTTCTAACATTTCGCTGGAGTTAGGTTAGTACTTTGTTTCGATATTTTACTGGACCTTTTGAAATTTAACATTTTCTCTTCACAATTTTTCTATGTTCTTTTAGTTTCAAGTTTTCTTTGTTATAGGTAAATAGTCTTTCAACTCCTTTTTGTTTGTTTGTTGTTGTTTTCTTTTGTTTGCTTTTTTGTTTGTGTGTTTTTTTTTGTGTTTTTTTTTTTTTTTTTTGGTTGTTGGTTTTTCGTTTGTTTGTTTCCAACAAATCATTATAGTCTTTAATTCTAAGATTCTTCCTTTTCTCTCTGATCGTTGATTAGAAATTTCAAACCCATATTTTGATATTTTTATTTCAAATCTGTCTCTAGAATCCACGTTTTATTACTGTTCACTCCTCATTGTAATCTGTCAAATTCAAGTAATTTCCTGTCGGATCGTTCGTCAGCTTGTTGCCTTTCAAATTTCAGTTTTTGGCCCAATTTTCGACTGGTGTTGTACATATCAGTGTCCACTTACAGTTCTTGACTGTAGTGTCGTTTAAATCCCAGAGAGCAATCTTAGAGGGTGTACAGGAAGGGGTGATTACGTTACTATTATCAGGGGGTTGTTCCCCTTTCGCTCTTTTCTTTCCTTCCCAGTAATTTCCTTCAGGCCTCGGTGTGTGTGTGTGTGTGTGTGTGTGTGTGTGCGCGTGTGCGTGTGTGTGTGCGTGTGTGTGTGTGTGTGTGTGTGTGTGGTACTGGGAGTACTGTTGGGGTGTGCCTGATCTTATCACAAGCCACATGGAATTTCAGCGGCCTGGCCTACTTTCCTTTCATTAGACCCTAGTAGAGACGACAGCTTAATTTGCATAACTCTTGACGCTTGAGTCTGAGATCTTGCCTTTTTGTGTGTGTGTGTCAGGTTAGGGGGTGACGTTGGGGTCTAAGTATAAATACGCTTGAATGGCTGCATTTCGACATATCTGAATACGCTTGAATGGCTGCATTTTGACATATCTGCCCTAAATTGGTATCTTTTGTAAATGTACTCTCAAATAAGATAAAAACATGAGCATATTTGTAAATGTACTCACAAATAACAAAAACAAAAAAACATGAAGTATTGTATGGTTCTTACTGCTAACTGCACAGGCAGAGATAAGGGAGGATTAATATTTTCGTAAATCATTTTTGTTAGCGGTATTCTGCAAACTTATTTGAACTCGCTGTACAACACACATAATGAGATTTCTCAGTGGAGTACTGAGTATTCAGGCTGTCAGGGGAGATGACGATGTTAACAGACAACAGATGATATGGTTCACTGTCCATTGCAAGCAATTTTGTTTCACTGCGATACACAATGTTTAAAACAACGGCAAAGATGCGTTTAGAGTAAATGAGAGTTGGTAAACGCAACACACAAATTCTCTCTCTCTCTCTCTCTCTCTCACACACACACACACACACACACACACACACACACACACACA
>CM060313.1:37633715-37636215 GCA_030674185.1 Monoplex corrugatus | reverse complement strand
AAACCTGTTGTCATTGTTGTCGTTATTACGTAGGATCTCAGGACCTAGCCACTTCATGGGTCTTACGTGCGGGCTTAAAATCTTGTGCCATGATCATTTTTTTAATGTTCTCCATCACATGGCACCGGCGGTGTTAGTGCATATGTGATTCATTCCGAGCGCGGCTACGTTATCTGGAGATACTGAAACTGAAACTGAAAGTATTGTTTCACAGAATTTGGTTGTCGTTGCTGTGTGTTTTATTTCTAAGCTTTCTAGTTGTTCTTGGATGCGTGCATGCACGTTCTTTTGCCCACGCTGTGCACGCGGCATGTTGCTATGCAGTCTGCATATCCCGTCTTCGGTAAGCGTGCTTGCTGGGTGTCTTTATATTTCCATAAACCACCAGACACTGGTAACTGGTATGATTTACAGGATCTTTAACGTGTGTACGTGATGTTCTGCGTGCATGCGCTACACACGATAGGGTTAAGGCACTGACAGGCACACATATTGACCTGGGAGGTGGGACAATCTCTGAACTGTACCCACCAGGCGGGAGGTACCCGAGAAGGATCGAACCTCAGACCTCCCCCAGTGGGGATTATTTCAGTATAAACAGTATCCCTACCTCTTAGAAATTCTGTGCTAGAAATTTCCTCTTTTCCATCAATCCCTTTGTTTCCGCCTTGTTCCTTTGTTTTCTGTCATTTCTTTCTATCGTTTTCTGCCTTGCTGGTCCATTCACTTGTATGTGTTCGATAAAACACTTACGTACTTTCTCTTAGGATTGATAATTGGGTACATGTATTAAGTGCATTTTTGGCTCTAGGGAAATATGACATGCGGAAGCAATTTTAAGTAAATTAGACCCCTTTTTATATATGTTTTAGTGGTCTTAGTTGTGTTTAAATTTATATTCAGATATGTTTTTTAAATTCCTCGTGTGATAAATTGGACAGAGTGATCAGTACCTGAGGCATCTCCTGAGATTATGTGCGCGAATGCTTTGATATGTGTACTTAATTTTCGTTTCCTTTTTTTTTTCTTGTCGATGTATTGTGTATATCATTTTTTTTATTGAAACGGTTATAGCCCTGATATGGCTCTACGCAGTCGGCTGAGCTTTAAACAAAAATATCAAATGACAAAATCAAATAGAGAGCCAGAAGTGTGTGGGGGGGGGGGGAAGAGAAATTTACGTGTCCGGTTCGTGATTTGAACCCGGGTTCCCCGCGTCCTAGGCAATGCTTTAACCACTAGGCCTTAGACTCCACTCCATTTCGACCAGTAGGTACACATTACTCACAGCACGTCATTACTCACAGCACGTCATTACTCACAGCACAACATTACTCACAGCACAACATTACTCACAGCACAACATTACTTCGTATTACCAAATCGTACCTTCAGGGAAGCAGTTCCTCACTCAACGGGACTGAATTCGTCTTACGTGCAAACCTTTCTATACACAATGTTTATAGGAGAGCAAGTTCAACGCTCATAATTTTCACATTCACAAGAGTAGTGTCACGTCCACGCGAGAAGAGTTCCCTGTTTCCGAGAATATTTCTGTATCCGTGGGCGTACTTGTGGATTTAACTTAAATGAATCGCTGCACACACGTCTTTTATGGGGAACCATTCACACAGCCACCTCGCTTAAATACGTGTACTCTTGCGAGCAGTTTGCATACGAACAAGTTTTAACGTAGCTGCACATTCATTACAGTAGCTCAGCGTCTATGGACATAGTTTCTCTTCTAGTCATAAATTGGCGTTTTATGTTTATGGGATTACTTTCTTGTTGATATAGAAGAAAAGTTTCGTATTTATGCACTGAACCCAAAGAGTGGTTTCTCACTAATACAGAACGAAAGTTCTGTATTTACACTCTGAATTCAGAGAATAGAGTCTCATTCATACACAGCAGTCTCACTGGAACAGAAGTATCCTTGTATAACTATGGAAGTAATTTATACCACATTTAGAATTTAGTAAGTCCGGAGAGTAGTTTCTCAAGTACATGAAACAAAAGACGTTCCATATCTGAAGAATACGTCCACAAGTATTCATGGAAGCAATTAATACCACATTCAGAGAAAACAATCCAACCTTACCCACAATAAATCATGAAAAAAGCGTACAGTACCAAACAATCAAATGTATCATAACACACATGCACACACACACACACACACACACACACACACACACACACACACACACACACACACACACACACACACACGTACGTATACACACACACACACACACACATACACACACACACACACACGTATACACACACACACACACACACACACACACACACACACACACACACACACACACACCACACACACACACATTTCTAAATCGACTTAAATGTCAACACCCCACGAAACTTTAACACAGAAGATTGAAAAGAAAGGAAAACAAACACACATTCATGGGAACATGTACCACCAGATCCACACATAGGGTTTTGCATAGGCTCAGAGAATCTTATCAGCTAC
>CM060313.1:37626215-37628715 GCA_030674185.1 Monoplex corrugatus | reverse complement strand
GCATGCGTTCTTGTGTGTGTGTGTGAGAGAGAGAGAGAGAGTGTGTGTGTGTGTGTGTGTGTGTGTGTGTGTGTGTGTGTGTGTGTGTGTGTGTGTGTGTGTGTAAGCGCGCGCGTGTGTGTGTGTGTGGCATGGTAGGTAAGTTAAAAGTGGTGGTCGTAGTAGTAGTAGTAGTAGTGGCGGCGAAGGTGAAGGTGGTGGTAATGGTTATTAAAGGTGGTAGTGGTGGTGATGATGACTTGTAGTGTATGTGGTGTGTGCATGTGATTGTATGTGTGTGTGTGTTGTGCATGTGAATGTATGAGTGTGTGTGTTGTGTGTGTGTGTGTGTACGTGCCTGTGAGTGTGTGTGTGTGTGTGCGTGTGATGTGTGTGTGTGCGTGCGTGTGAGTGTGTGTGTGTGTGTACGTGCGTGTGAGTGTGTGTGTGTGTGTGTGTGTGAGTGTTGTGTGTGTGTCTCTGTGTGTGTGCGTGTGCGTGCATGCGTGCGTGTGTGTGTAATGTGTGTGTGTGTCTTTGCGCGCGTGCGTGTGTGTGTATGTTGGTAACGGTGGTGGTAGAAGTGGAGGTGGTGGTGGTGGTGTGTCGTGGTGATAGTGTTGTATTATGATGTTGGTGGGGTGAGCTGATGACGGTAGCAGTGTGGTGGTGATGATGGTGGTAATGGCCATGGTGCTGGTGGTAGCTTGGTGGTGATCGTCATCGTCGTAGTAGTAGCCGTGATGCCGCTGGTGCTATGGTGGTTAATAAAGGTAGGGGTGGGGGGTATTGCTGGCGGTGCGATGCTGACGAGCTGCACGTCGTTTTGCAGTGGAGTTTTTAATCAAGATGTATTTTCTCTAAACAGCTGTATATTTTTATATTTTATTCATTCACATTGATCCTACCCCCGTGGGGGATGCCAGGGCTCTTTCAGTATAAATAGTATCCATCCCAACCTTGTGGAAATTCTGTGCCAGAAATTTCCTCTTTTCTGCCACTCTCTTTGTTTCTTCCTTGTTCCTTTGCTTCTGAAGTCTGTCATTTCTTCCTATCATTGTCTGCCTTGCTATTCCACTCACCTGTATGTGATCGATAAAGTCTTAGTCCTTTCTCTAGAATTGATAACTGGATATATTGTTTTTTAATTCCGTTTTGGACTGTAGGGAAATGATATGTTCGGAAGCAATTTTAGGTAATTTATGCATGTTTTTATACAGGGGGGGGGTGCAAAAGTAGGTATACAGTCATGAAAAAAGAAAACACGTACAATACTCATTGCACTTATTATACAAACAAATGAATATTGCATTATATACATGTAATAACAAGCTCAGCCTTAATCCCTCAGATAGTCAAACTGCTTGCCGTCGGTATTCACACACTCCTCTAATCGAGAGCGGAATTAAGCATTATAATAATGATGTGATACTTACTGTATAGCTACTTTTGCAACCCCCCCCCCCCTGTATATGTTTTGGTGTCCTTGGTTGCGTTTAAATTTGTATTCAGGTATGTTGTTTTTTTTAATCACCTGAGTGATTAATTGGACGGAGTAATCAACGCCAGGGGCACTTCGTTAAATTATGTGCGCGAATATATTGATATTGTACCTAGTTCTCATTTCTTTTTGTTTGTTTTTTTATTTTGTTAAAGAAGTATGTTTTGAAACAAGGTTACAGCCCTGATATGTTTCTACGCTAAGCAGTCGGCTGAGCTTTAAACAAAAATAACGGGAACAGTAACAATTCAAATTGATACTTTGGGGGTTAATTTGTCATCGTTGTCATCCTGTTCACTGTCTTGGGAATTTGTTTCCTTTGTTTTGCTTTGCTTTGCTTTCGCTTTGCTTTGTTGCTTGTTTTTGCGTTGAGTTGCTTGTGTTGTTTGTTTCGTTCTCGTTTCGTTTCGTTTACTTTTTCTTTTCTTTTCTTTCCTTTTCTTTTCTTTTCTTTATTATTTGTTTTGCTAGCTGCTGTTGTTGCTGCAGTTATCTGTCTCACAGACACCCGCCAACGAGAACACGCACTACTGAGCGAATAAGAAGGAGAGAGAGAGATAGAGATATATAAGAGAGAGAGAAGACACACATAAGCAAATCACAAACACACACACTCACGCACGCAAACGCATGCGCACACATGCTCGAGCATGCAAGCACGTACACATTGACACACACAACTCACACACACACACACACACACACCAACTACACACACACACACCACACACACACACACACACACACACACACACACACACACACACACACACACACACACACACACAAATCTGAACAAGTGTGTGGAAGTTTTGCTTTTTTTAAAAAATTTCATATCAAGACTGTATGTGCACGCGCACTCGCATGTGTGTATGTATATATTGTGTGTGTGTGTGTGTCTGTCTGTCTGTCTGCTTGTGTGTGTGTGTGTGTGTGTGTATGTGTGTGGGGGGTATCATTTTGGTTGGCTTGGTTGGCTTCATTTGGTTTGTTCGGTATGCATTAACATGAACAGCACCA
>CM060313.1:37606215-37613715 GCA_030674185.1 Monoplex corrugatus | reverse complement strand
AACGCATACACTAGGTAGGACCTGAAGACCAGACCAGCACATAGGGTTTATGTGCAGACTCGAGGCTTAAGCCATAATTATATTTGTAGTTTCTCCATCACATGGTATCAGTGACCTCAGTGCATACGATATTTATTCCGAGCGTGGAGACATTATCTTGAAAAATTGAAACGGAAACTGGACTCCAAATCGGATTGTTATTGTTCTTTTTTGTTTAAAGTCCAGCCGATTGCATTGAGCAATGTCAGGGCTATGACCGTTTCAAAACACACTGTTCTTCAACAGGAAAAAAAAAAGAAAACAAAAATTAAATGCACATAATTTTTGTCAATGCATTCGCGTTCATAAACTGAGGAGATGCCCCATGAGTTGACTACTCTGTCCAATTTATCACACAGGGGATTTAAAAAAACATACCTGCATACAAATTTAAACATAACAGCATACCTGAATACGAATTTGAATATAATTAAGGATACTAAAATATATATAAAAACGGGCTTAAATTACAAACAAACAAAATTGCTTCCGCATATCTCATTTCCCTTGAGTCAAAAATGCACTTAGATACATATACCCAGTCATCATTTCTAGCAGAAAGTATGTAAGACTCTATTGAACACATACAGGTGAATGGACCAGCAAGGCAGAAAATGATAGGAAGAGATGACAGAAAGCAAAGGAGGAAGAAAGAAACAAAGAAAGTGACAGAAGAGAGGAAATTTTTAGCACAGAATTTCCAGAAGGTGGGGATACTACTGACACTGCAAGCCCCCAGCATCCTGATGGGGGAATCCAAACTGGATGAAACTGCCCAGAGAATGAACACTACAATACAGGAAGAAATAAAAGCCATAAATCATTGTCATTACAGGTTAACATAGCTAACACGCTAATCTTGATTGATGGATTGTGAATACAGGATGCTTAGCACAGAGAAATCAACCCTTAGGAATTATTTGGTTGAGTGGTGAGCGTTTCATCTTTCATGTCAGAGCGGATTCACCATGTGAAATGTATAGGCTGTACATCCCAGGGACGTGTCGCCACAACGTAACGCCGCCTGTTTTATTAATTGTTTTTCTGCATATTCGAGCACTTTCGTGTGCGTATTCACGAGATATGTTTACATAATTTTGCCAGGGACTTTTTTGTGTGGGGGAAGGGGTGGGGGTGGTGGGGGGGGGGTCATTAACGTGTTCAGACTAAACATGTACTGCGTACGGGATGTCTATGTACGTGTATCGTCTCATCCTCAAAGCTGGCAACCTGGCCGAAATTTAGTAATTTATGTAGTGTGTGTGTCAGTGTGTGTGTGTGTGTGTGTGTTGTGTGTATGTGTGTGTGTGTGTGTGTATGTGTGTGTGTGTGTGTGTGTGTGTCAGTGTGTGTGTGAGTTGTGTGTGTATCAGTTCTGTGTGTATTGTGTGTGTGTGTGTGTGTGTGTGTGTGTGTGTGTGTGTGTGTGTGTGTGTGTCAATGTGTGTGTGTGAGTGTGTGTGTATCAGTCTCTGTGTGTGTATGTGGTGTGTGTGTGTGTGTGTGTGTGTGTGTGTGTGTGTGTGTGTGTGTGTGTGTGTGTGTGTGTGTGTGTGTGTGTGTGTGTGTGTGTTTTGTGTGTGTGTGTGTGTGTGTGGTGTGTGTGTGTCAAAGTCAAAGTCAAAGTCAAAGTCAAAGTTAAAGTCTAAAGTCAAAAGGTTTGTACTGAAAAGGCCTCTGGCCCATTACAATAGGGGTGAAGAAAAGAAAACAAATCAACCAAGTAAATACAAGAACATGTATTCATAATTAGTTAATCAATATGAGATTTTTTAAAGTCCAATGCTTGTGTGTATGTGTGTGGGTGCGGGTGTTAGGGAGAAGAGAGAACAAATCCTCACTGATCTGTGATTTAAAAGCAGGACTTTTCGCTGCAAAAGCAGGCGATGTCAATCACTAGGCCACCACTCTATCACATAGTTCAAAACACGCAGTGGAGTTTTTCTTCCCCCCCCCCCCACCTTCCCCACACTTTTTTCTTTGCCATAGTGAACTCCAAAGTGGGTGAAATATTTTGACAATGGGCACTACAATAAAGGGGAAAAAGCCATAAATCATTGTCATTACAGGTTAACATAGCTAACACGCTAATCTTGATTGATGGATTGTGAATACGGGATGCTTAGCACAGAGAAATCAACCCTTAGGAATTATTTGGTTGAGTGGTGAGCGTTTCATCTTTCATGTCACAGCGGATTCATCATCATCATCAGGTGCCCTGCCGCATGGCGTTGGCGACCATGGACTTCCAACCATCTCTATCTCTCGTTGCCCCCAGCATCTCCCCCACCCTCTTCATCCCCAGCCACTCTGCAAGTCCGTCCAGCATTCTCTCCCTGGGTCTACCTGGTGCTCTCTTTCCCTCCAGCTTTCCCGTTGTGACCAGGTGCTCCAAATCCCCCTTCCTCATAAAATGGCCTATAAATGTTACTTGTCTTTTCCTAATCTTCCTTATGAGTGATCTACTTGTGTCTGCCTCCATCAAGACTGTCTCGTTTGTTTTCTTTGCTGTCCATGGAACTCTCAACATTCTTCTGAGAAACCACATCTCGGCTGCCTCGATCCTGCTCTGGCTTTGCTTGCTGACTGTCCACGCCTCGCATCCGTACAACAGTATTGGTTCTATATAACATTCAAGGACTCTCTTTCTGATGTTAATTGATAGGCATTTGTTGGTAGGAATGCTTGTCATCTTCTTGAATGCTGTTTTGGCTTGGCCGATTCTGCCAGCTATTTCCGATGTGCATCTGCCGTCTGATGAAATGACCGTTCCCAGGTATTTGAACTTATTAACCTGTGTCAAGGTTGTGCCATTTGCTATTATTTTGCATGAGGGATTTCATGTTTTTTACTGATCACCATGACTTCAGTCTTCCTGCTGTTTAGTTCCAACCCCTTACCTTTGCAGCGGATTCACCATGTGAAATGTATAGGGTGTGCATCCCAGGGACGTGTCGCCACAACGCAACGCCGCCTGTTTTATTAATTCTTCTTCTGCAGATTCGAGTACATTCGTGAGGTTTGTTTACATAATTTCGCCAAAGACTTTTTTGTTGTTGTTGTGTTCATTTACGTGTTCATACTAAACACATACTGCATACGATATCTCTGTGTTTTGTCTAATCCTAAAAGCTGGCATCCTGGCCGAAACATACTAATTTATGTAGTGTGTGGGAGAATTCTGCCAGTTCAAATATTCAGGATTGATCAAATCAAACGAGGCAGATTGTTCCACCGACATCAACACCAGAATTGGCATGGCTAAGAAAAGGACGATGATGATCACCATCATCATGTGTCCTGCCGCATGGCGTTGGCGATCATGGTTGGTTGGTTGGTTGGTTGGTTGGTTGGTTGGTTTTTCAACCATAAAGCATTATTTGTTTCTTTTGACAGGTGAGTTTCAAATCTTTCATGTCAGAGAAGATTCGCCATGTAAACTTTACACTGCACACCCAAGGGACAGCGTTTCTCTATTGCTTAGGGTCACGTATTTTACCGAGTTTCTTTTTCATGTATGCCATTATTTTCGTTAAACGTATTGATGAAGTTTGTTTAAATAATAATGCCAGGGATAATACTTGTTTTAATTGCTGTGGTTTGTTTTAGGTCTTCAAACAAAGCATGTGCTGCACACGGAACTTTGGTTTATCGGCTCGTCATAAATGCTAGCAACCAGATCACAATTTCATAGTTTATGGTGGAGGGGAAAGGGGAAGGGGCTGAAAAAATTCTGTCTGAATTGTGATTTAAACTTGAGACTTTTCGCTGCAAAAGCAGTTGTTTTAAATCACTGGGTCACCGCTCTGTCATATAGTTTAAAACGCAAAGTAGAGATTTTTCTTTCCTCTCTCTCTCTCTCTCTCTCTCTCTCTCTCTCTCTCTCTCTCTCTCTCTCTCTCTCTCTTTTTTCTCTCTCTCTCTCTTTTGTTCTCTCTCTCTCTCTTTTGTTCTCTCTCTCTTTTCTTTCTCTGTCTCTTTCCGTCTCTCTCTGTCTCTGTCTCTCTCTCTGTCTCTGTCTCTCTCTCAGTCTCTCTTTTTCTCTGTCTCTCTTCTCTATCTCTGTGTCTCTATGTGTCTCTGCCTGTCTCTCTCTCTCTCTCTCTCTCTCTCTCTCTCTCTCTCTCTCTCTCTCTCTCTCTCTCTCTCTCTCTCTCTTTGCCAACGTGAATTCCAAACTGAATTAAAACTACCCTGCCACTGAACGCATACAAGAAACGAAGAAATGAAAAGCATAAATCATTCCTATTACGTATTAAGATTGCTGTCGAGCTGATCTTGATTGATGTGTTATGAATTCGAGATATTCAGCACAGATAATTCAACCAGTGGGCATTGTTTGGGTAGGGCATCACCATGTGAAATCTAGACTGCGCACTACACAGACTGTATGTCGCGTCGCCACAGTGCAACGCCAGCTGTTTTCACTATTTTTGTTCCTGTGTGTCAATATTTTCGTTTACATATTGAAGTGAAGTTTGTTTATGTAATTCTGAAAAGGACAACTTTCTTGTTTCTTTTTTTTTCCTCTCTCTCTCTCTCTTTCTCTCTCTCTCTCTCTCTCTCTCTCTCTCTCTCTCTCTCTCTCTCTCTTTCTTCTATCTTTTCTCTCTCTCTTTGCGAAAATGAATTCCAAACTGAATCGAAACTACCCTGACAATGAATGTTTACGAGAAGCAAAGAAATGAAAAGCATTTATTCTCTCTCTCTCTCTCTCTCTTTCTCTCTCTCTTCTCTCTCTCTCTCTCTCTCTCTCTCTCTCTCTCTCTCTCTCTCTCTCTCTCTCTCTCTCTCTCTTGCTTTTTTTTGCTGCCGAGTCTTCTTTACATATTCAGAGCAAGACACATGCTGCTGAAGTGATCTCTTAGTCTACCATCTCATTCAAAACACAAACACCCAGATCGCCACTTAATGGTTCATGTATGTAATGAAGAAAGTGGGATAGGACAGAGGAGGGGGGGGGATTCTCTGTCCAATCAGCGATCAGTAATTCGATTACAATTGCACAAATCAAAACGTACACACTTCACACCGAATTTCGGGTTGTTTTCTCGTCTGAAAGACTAGCACCCTGCCCATTAATCAAATTCTAGTAGAGGGGTAGGTGGGTAAAATGTCTACCTGACCTGAAGTCAAACCCAGGACCTGTTGCCTCCCAGGCAGGTAGTTTTAACCATCCCAGTAGGGATGCCGGGGGCTCTTTCAGTATAACTAGTATCCCCACTTTCTGGAAATTCTGTGCTAGATATTTCCTCCTTTATATCACTCTCTTTGTTTCTTTCTTCCTCCTTTGATTTCTGTCATTTCTTCCTATCATTTTCTGCCTTGCTTGTCCATACCTGTATGTGTTTCATAAAGTGTCACGTACTTTCTCTTAGGATTGATAATTGGGTGTGCATATATTAAGTACATTTTTGGCTCTTGGGAAATGAGATATGCAGAAGCAATTTTAGGTAATCTAGTCCGTTTTATACATGTTTTAGTGTCCTTTGTTATTCAGGTATGTTTTCTAAATCTCCTGTGTGATAAATTGGACGGAGTGGTCAACGCCGGGGGCATCTCCTTAGATTATGTGTGCGAATGCATTGATATGTGTATTTAATTTCTTTTCTTTTCTTTTCTTTTCTTTTCTTTTCTTCACCTGTTGAAGTACTGTAAATGTTTTGAAACTATTAAAGCTGTGATATGGTTCTATGCAGTAGGCTGGGCTTTAAAAAAAATGACAGTAAAACAAGAGGTAGTTCAACCAACTGGGCCACTCTTCACTGGCAGTGGGTATGCACCATAAACGAAAATGGAAGTCAAAATGCCGTTACTGGTTCATATTGGAGACAAACGGATTACGACTGATGAGTCGTGAATACAAAACCTTTGCAGAGATGTCAGTCACCATACACTGTTAATGTTTGGTCCAGTGATTCTATCAGATCAATGTCATCAACAATGAGAAACTAATGGGATAGAACAGATTTATAATAATAATAATAATAATAATTACAATATTTATATAGCGCAAAATCTTGATAAAATCAAATCTAAGCGCTGAAGCAGACACACACGCACGCACGCACGCACGCACACCACGCACGCACACACCCCACACACACAAAACACACACACACACACACACACACACACGCATGGCTATAAATGGGGAGAAAGAATAAAAGCAATAAAAGCAAGAATAAAAGCAATGGAAAATTATAGAGAGCATAGCATATACAATTATATATTATAACCATGTGATTTCCTCTCCGAGCGGAGACAGGCTGCAGAGGGGGGGGGGGGTTGAGTGAGGTTAGGATTTTATGCGGAGGAGAAAAGGTGAGTTTTGAGAGCGGACTTGAAGGAGACAAAAGTAGGTTGCTGACGGACTGAGAGAGGAAGTTTGTTCCAGGAGAGTGGACCAGAAACAGAGAAGGCTCGGGACCATAGGTATTGAGCTTAGTGCGTGGAAAGCGAAAAGTCAGAGGATCGGAGGCAGAGCGGAGGGTACGTGAGGGAAGATAGATCTCAAGTAGGCTTGACAGGTAATCGGGGGCTGCGTTATTGAGGCTTTTGTAGCACATGGTGTCTAGTTTGTACTGTATGCGCTTTGATACAGGGAGCCAGTGAAGTTGTACCAGGAGAGGAGATATGTGGTCAGCTTTTTTTCTTTTTGAGTACAAGGCGTACAGCATTGTTTTGAATGCGCTGTAGGATGTAAATGGTGGAGGCAGGAAGACCAGACAGGAGTGAATTGCAATAGTCAATGCGAGACATTATGAAGGAGAGAACGAGTTTTGCAGTTGTTTCGACAGAGAGATACTTCCTGATCAGCCTTATACGATGGAGATGATAGTAGCAAGATCTGGCAGTTTGAGAAACAAAGTTGTTCATGGAGAGGGTAGAGTCAATGCAGACACCAAGGTTTTTAGCTGAATCAGAAATTGGGACTGATGTGTTACATAATGGGAGAGAAAGAGGAGGCAGCTGAGAAAGTTTCTGACGGGTGCCAATGAGGATAGCTTCTGTCTTGTCGTCATTAAGCTGAAGTTTGTTGAACGTCATCCAGTTCTTAATGTCCGAGTAATACTCAGTGGTGCGAGTCAACAGGCGCTGTATATTATCAGGTGAGTCACTGTCTTGAAGTTGGGTGTCATCAGCATAGAAGTGGTGTTTTATAGAGTGGGAGTTGATGATGGTGGACAGGGGGGAGGTGTAAAGAGTGAAAGAACAGGGCCAAGGACAGATCCTTGTGGAACACCACAGGTCAGGTATGCAGGTTGAGAGTAAGTGCCATTGATGAGAACAGTTTGTTTTCTGTTTGATAAATACGAAGTGAAAAAGGAGAGAGCAATGTCAGAGATGCCAAAAGTATGATGAAGTCTAGAAAGGAGAATACCATGGTCAATGGTATCGAAGGCTGCAGACAGATCAAGGAGTGTGAGGAGAGAGACTTTGCCAGTATCAGTTGCAAGG
>CM060313.1:37591215-37596215 GCA_030674185.1 Monoplex corrugatus | reverse complement strand
GAAGGTAAACATAGAGTGCAGCCTTGCCACGAAGTCTAAATCCAAACTGGAACTCCACAGTATCGTCATATCATCGTTAATCATATCATGGCGGTTTTCGAAAAATTATCCCTGATTCTATGGCCCATCACGCCCTCTCTCGTGGTGTTCCAAGTTTTGGTGGATTTGCAAGTTTTTAAAAGGGGAAGAGAGAGGAGAGAGACAGAAACAGAAATAGAGAGAAATACTTACAGTATTACTCACAGATAGTAGTAGCATGGGGTCCCACTGGACCAGAGAAGGAAAGAGAGACAGACAGACAGACAGACAGTCAGACAGACAAACAGACAGTCAGACAGACAGACAAACAGACAGTCAGACAGACAAACAGACAGTCAGACAGACAAACAGACAGAGACACAGAGAGAGTGAGAGAGAGGGACAGACAAAGAGGGGGAGAGAGAGGGGGAAAAGAGACAGAGAAACGGAGACAGAGATAGAAAGAAAGACTTCAAAACACTATTACTCAAAAGACGGTAGTAGCATGGTGTCCCACTAGACCAGAGACTAGAAGGGGGGGGGGGGAGATAGACATACAGACAGAGGTAGAGAGACTACAAAGAGACAGACAGGGACAGAGAAGGAGACAGACAGAGAGGGAAAGAGCAACAGAATCACAGAAAGAGACAGAGACACAGATAAAGACACAGAGACAGAGAGAGAAAGATTTCCAAACACCTTCTCAAAGAGAATAGTCGCTTGGGGTCTCACTGGACCAGAGAAGGGGAGAGAGAGATAGAGAGAAAGAGACACAGACAGACAGACAGAGAGCGTGCGCCAGACGAACAAACAGACAGATAGACAGGCAGACAAATAGACAGGCTGACTGACAGACAGACAGAGACAGAGAAAGAGAAGGAGAGAGAAACAACACTTATTTTCGAGAGTAATGGCATAAACACATTAATGTTTTTTTTGTTTTGGTTTGTTTTGTTTTGTTTTTTTGTTTGTTTGTTTTTTACATCCAACCCTCAACCCTCACCCATGGAAGATTTACGTTTACACAAACATATCTTATTCTTAATACCAATGAACGATAACAGAACAAACATGAATATTATGGAGGCTGTCCCACACATTGCTCAGACAAGATCACAATCTCTAGAACATGTTCAATAGTTCTGCGCACTGTTCAGAACTAAAAATTTAAAAAAACAGAGTAGTAGCCAAATGGAGCAGCGCAGGTCAACAAAGAGGACTTGATGAAAACCACACCCTTCAACCAGACCACCGGACTGACCATTTGAAGTGTAACCATGCTCGAACGCCAAAACAAGACAAACAGTGTACTGGATTGTTACTAGTTTTGAAACAAAAAGAGATAAGGGCAGAGAGTGAAAAAAAGAGAGAGAGAGAGGGAGGGAGGGAGGGAGGGAGAGAAAGAGAGACAGAGGGAGAGAGAGAGAGAAAGTTTTCAGACTTCAGACTTCGTAATTATTTCAGAATATTTTATTACTCAATGATAGTAAATATTTTGTCCCATTGGACCTGTCTTGTCGTTGGAATGGATAGAAGGAGAGAGACAGACAAAGACAGGCAGGCAGACAGACAGACAGACAGTTAAACAGAGAGCAAGGGAAACAGAGAGAAAGAGAAAGAGAGGTGAAAGATAGAGAGAGAGAGAGAGACAGACAGACAGAGACAGAGAGAGACAGCGATTCATTCTCAAACTGTTTAATCACAAACCACTAGAACATAAGAACTTCAAGTTCACTTTCAACCATAGTTTCTAAAGATAACACCTTTTGCGTTCGGAATGAATCCCATATGCACTGAGCCACAAGATGTCATGTAATAGAGAAGATCCCAAATGATCAGTGCATAATGAACTTAAAAATACTTCATTACACAAGTATATGTACAGTAACATTAGGTCCTACTAGATCAGACAGACAGATAGAGAGAAGAAGAAGAAGACAGAGAGAGAGAGAAACAGGAGAGAGAGAGGGGGGAGCGACGGGAGAGAGAGAGAGAGATACAGGGTACAGAGAAACGGGAGAGAGAGAGAGAACGACGGGTAGAGAGAGATAGACAGGGATAGAGAGACAGAGAGACACAGAGAGACACACAGAGAGACTGAGGGAGAGAGGGGGGAGAGAGAAAAAGGGGAGAAAGAGAAAGAAAGGGAGAGAGACATAGACAGGGAGGAAGAGAGAGAGAGAGAGAAAGGGGGTGGGGAAGAAGGACAGGGAGACAGAGACAGGCAGAGATAGACACAGAGAGAGACAGACACAAAAGCACACAAACAAAGAGGGAAAGACATACAGATAGACAAACAGACAGAATCACACGCTAGATAGAAGAAAATTGATCAGCCAATCACCAGCAGCCTGGCAACCGGGCCAAACAATCCTCTCAGTATTGGTGGCTAAGCGCCCCCCCCCCCCCCACACACACACACACGCTCACATTCACACAACACACACAAACACACACACACACAGACACACACACACACACACCCCTCCTTCATTCTCACCCCTACCCACCCCTCAGGACATATATGAAGAAGTGGGACGGAGAAGGGGGGGAGAAAGAGTGAGGCCGCGCGCGGGAGGTGTGTGTGTATTATTTTGTGTGTGTGTGTGTGTGGTGGTGTGGTGTGTGTGGTGTGTGTGTGTGTGTGTGTGTGTGGTGTGTGTGTGTGTGTGTGTGTGTGTGTAGTGTGTGTGTGTGTGTGTGTGTGTGTGTGTGTGTGTGTGTGTGTGTTGTTGTGTGTTGTGTAGTTGGTTTTGTGTGTGTTGTGTTGTGTGTGTGTTGTGTGTGTATGTGTGTGTGTGTGGTGTGTGTGTGTGTGTGTGTGTGTTTGTGTGTGTTGTGTGTGTGGGTGTGTGGTGTGTTGTGTAATGTGTGTGTGTGTGTATGTGTATGTTGTGTGTGTGTGTGTGTATGTGTGTGTGTGTGTGTGTGTGTGTGTGTGTGTGGTGTGTGTGTGTGTGTGTGTGTGTGTGTGTGTGTGTGTGTGTGTTGTAAACGGGAAAGGTGGGGTCAATGACAAGAGACATGAATAGGACAAGGTCTAATCTCTTGATATTCTTCCTCCTTCCTCTTCTTCCTCCTCCTCCTATACACACAAACTCACGCACGCACACACACATACATACACACACACACGTACACACAAACAGACATACACACGTACACACACACACACACACACATGCCCACACACACGTGTGCATATGTGCGTGTACACGCACACGCACAACCACAACCGTTGTCGCCTTTACCATCACAAAAACAACAAGAACACACACACACACCACACACACATACACACACACACACACACACACACACACACACACACACACACACACACACACACACACACACACACACACACACACGCACACACACACACACACACACACACACTGTAACATTATATTCTGTATATCGTCTTCAATAAATTGGTTAATCTTCACACGCCCGTTCCACAAAGCCAGGTCGGTGTATCACGAAATAAAGCGTAGCCATGAAACTGTGTGGCATTGACCTCATAAAGTCATCATAAATCTTAGAAAAAAAATAACCTCCACCCTAAAGAAATGGTCAAACCATTCGAACGATTTCCTCTTTAATTTAAAAATTATCACTTTCCCATTATCACAAGTCACAAAGGCTTTATGGTTTCATATCATGTGATCTTCAATGGCCCAACCAAATCAACTGAGTGAGGGAAATGGAGAGGAAGACAAAAAGAAAAAAAAAGTAAAAAGAAAACCCGATGGACTGAAAGCATTGCGGAATGGACAGAGAAACCTTTTGCAGCGACCAAGGCTGTGGCACACAATCGACAGATCTGGAAGAATCTGGTGAAAAGTTCTTTAGTGTGGTGCCCCGATGACTTTTCATGGAGTTAATGGAGAAGAAGAAGAAGAAGAAGAAGAAGAAGGAAGAAGAAGAAGAAGAAGAAGAAGAAGAAGAAGAAGAAGAAGAAGAAGAAGAAGAAGAAGAAGAAGAAGAAGAAGAAGAAGAAGAAGAAGAAGAAGAAGAAGAAGAAGAAGAAGAAGAAAAAATTATCATCCTCATCATCATCATCATATGATTTCATATCAAAGTCATTTTCTCCAGAAAGTGAAACAAACAGAAGAAAAACAAAACAAAAACAGAAAGAAAGTGAGAGAGAAAAGACACACACAAAAAAGTTAAAACGTTAACTGTTCTGCTGTTGTTTTTGTCCTAAATGTGATCTTCATTTTTTTTTTTTTTTTTTGTTGTCTTTTAGTGTGCTTGACGAAGGCCAGTTGACCAAAACTTTTGCATTTGTGCTTGTTTTCTTTTTTCTTTCTTTTTTTTTTTTTTCTTCTTCAAGTTTTTCAAGAAGTTTTCCCTTTTTATTTTCGAGTGTTTCAGGTGAAAATTCTGAAAGAAAATCCAGACTTTTTCACTCAAACAAGTATAACCATCACCCTTCTTAATTCAAAAATCACTACAGGAAATCTAGATTTTGCACTTAAAAGAAAATCCAGACTTTTTCACTCAAGCAAGTCTAACCATCACTGTGCGCACTTCATTATTTAAAAGTTATTACAGGAAATCTAGATTTTGCACTTTAAAAAATTTTTTTTTTTTTCACTCAAGCACGTCTAACCATCACTGTGCACACTTCATTATTCAAAAATTATTACAGGAAATCCAGATTTTGCACTTAAAAGAAAATGCGGACTTTTTCACTCAAGCACGTCTAACCGTCACCCTTCATTATTCAAAATTATTACAGGAAATCTAGATTTTGTACTAAAAAGAAAATGCGGACTTTTTCACTTAATTAAATCTAGCCATCATCCTTCATTTTTCAGAAAGTTAGTACAGGAAATCTAGATTTTTGCACTTAAAAGAAAATGCAGACTTTTTCACTCCAATCTAACCATCGCCCTTCATTTTTCAAAAAGGTATTACAGGATATCTAGAGTTATCATATCTCAAGTCCACCTTGACCTTGATGAAGTATCCAA
>CM060313.1:37578715-37581215 GCA_030674185.1 Monoplex corrugatus | reverse complement strand
TTGTGAACATTACATTTATCCCACTTTTGAAGCAAACAGAATATCACAGTAGTAGGGATAAAGGAGTAGAGAGGTATGAAGGTTAGTTGTAAAGATTCTTGTCTGACGAGCAGAGAGACACAGAACATATGCTACCGCTTTGTGCTTATAAAAATGATAAATTTTCCACTGTCGAAGCTCTTGGCGCGCCGTAATAGAAGAGAAGTCACGGGAAGCATATTATTTTCTGCTGATCGCTGTGGATGGTGGCAGAAACAAAGGGGACACATTTTATTTATTGGTGCTTGTTAAAGTTACAATTTCCCGCTTTTGACGCCAGTAGAGCACCAGAGAATTAGAAGGGATATTTGTGGTAATCCCTGCTTGGCGGGCAGAGTGACGAGGACACAGGGTTTTAATTAGCGCTTGTAAAATTTTAAAATTTCCCACTTTTAAAGCAAATAGCGCTCTGAAACGGAAGGAAAATTAGGAAGACCATTTGTGGTGATCTCTGTTGGTGGGCATCGGCAGAGAGACTGAGGACACATGGTCATTGATTAGTGCTTGTAAGAATTAAAGATTAGGAAAAGACAAGTAGCATGTACATGACATTTTATGAGGCAAGAGAAAGTAGAGCACCTAGTCATAATAGGAAAGCTGGAGGGAAAGAGAGCACCAGATAGACCTCGGGAAAAAATATTGGACGGACTTGTAGAGTGGTTGAGGACGGAGAGGGTGGGAGATGTACTTGCAGTGACAAGGGATAGATTCGCATGGGGGGTCATGACCGCCAACGTCATGTGGCAGGGCACATCGTTATGATGATGATGATGATGATGATGATGATGATGATGATGATGATGATGATGATGATGATGATGATGAATTTTTAAAAAAAGGAGTAATTGTGGGAGAGAGATTTGTGGCGATCCCTGTCAGTTTGCGAGCAAGCAGACATAGGACACAGGGTATAATCGCTCAGTGGTTGTAAAACATATTTCCCCCATTTGTGATTACGTAAACATGCTGCAGTGGAAGGAAAAGGAGAAAGGTAGGAAGAATATTTGTGGTGATCTATGTTTGCCGACACAAACAGACAGCAGACACAGTGGAATGACGAGTTTTTGTAAACATGATATTTTCCTACTCGGGAATCCAGTAGCGCGCTGTAATGGACAGAAAAATAGGACAGAGATCAATGTTTGTGATGATTTCTGCTTGGCTGACAGAGAGACAAGGGACACAGGGTATTGACTACCGGTTGTAATATGCTACAGTGTATTTCCCCATTTGGAATCTAGTAGCGGGCCGTGGTGGAATGAAAATCTGGAAAAGAGGGAGACATGTTGCTTTTTTTTGGCAATCTCTGTTTGGCGAGCAGAGAGACAGAAGACACAGAAGATTGATCACCATTAACTTGTAAAAGTCATTTTCCCACTCTTGAACCTCATAGCGCGCCGTAATGGACAGAAAAGCAGGAAAGGAGGGAGGTATGTTTTTGGTGATCTCTGACTAGTAAAGACAGGGGACACAAAGTATTGATCGGGATTTGTAAAATTTAGATACAGGGGACACAAAGTATTGATCAGGATTTGTAAAATTTAGAATATAGGGGATACAAGGTATTGATCAGGATTTGTAAAATTTAGAATATAGGGGATACAAGGTATTGATCAGGATTTGTAAAATTTAGAATACAGGGGACACAAGGTATTATATTGATCAGGATTTGTAAAATTTAGAATACAGGGGACACAAAGTATTGATCAGGATTTGTAAAATTTAGAATACAGGGGACACAAAGTATTGATCAGGATTTGTAAAAATTAGAATACAGGGGACACAAGGTATTGACCAGGATTTGTAAAAATACATGTAAGAATACAGAAGACACAAAGTATTGATCAGGATTTGTAAAAATTAAAATACAGGGGACACAAGATGTCGATCAGGATTTGTAAAAATAATACAGGGAACACAAGGTATTGATCAGGATTTGTAAAAATAATACAGGGGACACAAAGTATTGATCAGGATTTATAAAATTTAGAATACAGAGGACACAAAGTATTGATCAAGATTTGTAAAAATTAGAATACAGAGGACACAAAGTATTGATCAGGACTTGTAAAAATAATGCAGGGGACACAAAGTATTGATCAGGACTTGTAAAAATAATACAGAGGACACAAAGTATTGATCAGGATTTGTAAAAATTATAATACAGAGGACACAAAGTATTGATCAGGACTTGTAAAAATAATACAGGGGACACAAAGTATTGATCAGGATTTGTAAAAATAATACAGGGGAGACAAGATATTGATCAGGATTTGTAAAAATAATACAGGGATACAAGGTATTCATCAGGATTTGTAAAAATAATACAGGGGACACAAGGTATTGATCAGGATTTGTAAAAATAATACAGGGGACACAAGGTATTGATCAGGATTTGTAAAAATAATACAGGGGACACAAGGTATTGATCAGGATTTGTAAAAATAATACAGGGGACACA
>CM060313.1:37561215-37573715 GCA_030674185.1 Monoplex corrugatus | reverse complement strand
GAAATAGCGCTGGGAAAAATGTCTGTCCCCGATTCTGTGGCCCTTCCTGCTATGTTGTTCTGCTGACCTCAGCTTCAGTGGGTTTGGAGCTGTGTTGGAAAGCCAAAATGAGTGGGGTGGGGGTAGTGACACGGTAGCGGTTCAAAGGATAGAAGTAGAAAAAAAAGAAAGTAACTAAGAAAGAAAGACAGAAAGAAAGAAAAACAGACAGAAAAACAGAAAGAGAAAAAAAAAAAAAAAACAATTACAATACAAATCTCCAGAGACTATGTGGCTCCACGAAAAGGCCCAAACCGCAGAGGGATATTATGGTTTTAGAAATTAAGGACCCTCCCTGTTTTATTTTTGTTACTGTTATTTTTGTTTAAAGTCCAGCCGACTGCGTACAGCAATATCAGGGCTTTAACCGTTTCAAAACACACCATATTTCAACGGGTAAAAAAAGAAAAGAAAATTGAATACACATATCAATGGATTCGCGCACACAAACTAAGGTGATCCCCTGGCGTTGATCATTGACCACTCCGTCCAATTTATCACATAGAGGATTTAAAAAACATTCCTGAATAAAAACTGAACTGAAACATAACTACAGACACTAAAACATAATTATATAAAAACGAGACTAAGTTACCTAAAGTTGCTTCCGCATATCTCATTTCCCAACTAAAATTGCTTCCGCATATCTCATTTCCCTAGAGCCAAAAATGCACTTTATATAATACATGTATCCAATTATCGGTCCTTAGAGAAAGTAGCTAAGACTTTCTCGAACAATACAGGAGAATGGACCAGTATGGCAGAAAATGATAGGAAAAAACGACAGAAAGCAAAAAACCAAAGCAGAAACAAAGAGGGTGACAGAAAAGAGGAAATTTCTAGCATAGAATTTCCAGAAGACGGGGATACTATTTGTATTGAAAGAGCCGCTGGTATCCCCACGTGGAAATCCTCTTGTTTTGAAACCACAGGAGCCATCTAGTTTGCTTTAAGGTCGCCGGGGGTTCCTCTTTCCTGCCCTGCTCTCTTTTTCCTCGCAAATTTCCTTCTCATTTCTGCCTTCCAGATCATTTAGTGACCCATTAGCTCAGTTGTTAAAGCGTTATGCTCAAAACTCATGGGTTGTGCGCTCAACCCCGAGCTGGCCACGAATTTCTTGGCCAGCTCATGGGTGTATGTGCAGGCTTAAGGCTTGTGCTGTGATCATTATGGATCTTGTCCATTACATGGTACCTGTGACGTTAATGCATATGGATTTCATTCCGAGCGCGGAGACGTCATCTTGAGAAACTGAAACTGAAACTGAAAACAGATCAAAACCGAAACTGAAAACAGAGCAGTCACCTTATTTCTTCTAAATTCTCCCCTTAGCTCCCCACAGACGAAGTATGACTGCCATTAAGGCGGGGTAAGGAACGGTCGGTCATACAACGCAAAACACCGCTCCCTTTGTTAGAAAGTTAGGTTTGTATGAATTTTAAACCCTTAGATAGGGAGTGCTCGCCGGGACTCTAGCCTGCATCAGAACAACAAATGACGGAAAGCCCCCACAGCAGGGAGTTACAATTGTACACCCAACTTTCGGAGTGGAAAGGGAGGGAGGAATGGGATAGTGCAGTGATTAACCCTTTGACTCCCGCACCCTGTTAACAGATCCTGCATTCATCATCATCATCATGTGCCCTGCCGCATGGCGTTGGCGATCATGGCCCTTCATATGCATCTAGCCCTTGTTTCCGCAAGCACATCTTCCACCCTCTCTGTCCTCAGTCCTGCATTGCCAGCTAACAAATCAAAAACTTAACCCTTCGACTCCCTCACCCAAACCACTAGCTTCCTGCATGAAGCTGGTGGTTAGGGTGAGGGAGTCAAAGGTTAAGTTTTTTTTGCAGTGGGTGGATAGGGTGCAGGAGACAAAGGGTTAAAGCACTCGCTCCCATAAGCCGAGAGGAGTACCTATGTTCGTGCTCTAGCTGAATAAATACACTGATCCAGTCAATCAGCTATTACAAACGGGAATCTCATCCTTTTCGTGGAAATGGATAGTAATGCAGCTAGGAACAAGAGAAGGTGGTTGTCACATTTACTTTGCTGGCTCTAAGAGAAACAGAGATCCCTTTCATCCGCTCTCTTGCCACGTCTCGGGTTACGGAAAACCTCTACCTACCTCTACAGGTGTGGTTTCATAACTGACACAGACAGGCGCGGTAGTCAAGTGGGTGAGATGTCAGAGTTAAAACTGGAAGGTCTGGGATTCGATACGTCCCCCGCCTGATGGATAAAGCGTGGAGATTTTTCCCGTCTTCTCCAACGGATCAACATTTATGCAAACCTGCTAACGCCTAGAGCCCCACTGTATGCATACACACGCACAACGTTAAGTAAGGACGTTAAATAATCCTCTATGCTATGACAGTATCCGGTGGCTTATGGAAACATGAAAACACCCAACATCATGCCCACCGAGGACAGAGTATGCAGCAACATACCGCCGGCATAGTGTGGGCGAAATAGCGTATAAACACATCCGAAAAAAACCCACAAGAGAACACTAAAAATAAACAAGCAAACAAACAAACAAATCAAGTACAGGTGTAGTTACACACATTTGATACACAGCAAGATAATGTAATCAGTTCCACACCCTGCCTTGAGAGCGTCAAACTAAAAGGAATGCCAACGCTTACAAGGTAGCTGGCATAATGACGCCATTGCATAAATTAAATCTTAACTTTCGACGAGCTCTTATCTGAAGTCGTTTTGATCAAAACCATTATTCATGCGAATCGCCAGGTTTTTAAGTATGCTGATTCACGCCTCTTGGTGATAATGTTAGAAGAGGGAAAAAGTTGTCAGACTATATTGATAACTTCTGTTTATGAAACAAGAAACACGAAAATAAACATAAGACACCCATTTAGATAATGAAACAGGAAAGACGCACAATTTTGGCCAGCCGGTCTTTGGAATGAAAAAATAAAAAACTCACGAAAATGGAACCAGAACGCGTATTTCATATAACCAGACAAGATAGGCGCAAATTTTTGGCTAACTGGCCTTCATCAAGCGTACACAAAAGACAGCCCGAAAAGAAAAAATAATTAGATTTAAGACAAATACAACAGATCAGACAACTTCACTGGAAGGCAGATTTGTTGATTTCCGCTGGAGATGATAACATTTTTTTTCTGTGTTATAATAAAACATTTCACTTCTTTGACGATATCACTGGCTCTGCTGCCTTAACACTAGTGGGGGTTTTTTTTTTTCTCTCTCTCTCTCTCTCTCTCTCTCTCTTTTTTTTTTTTTTTCTCAGTATTTACGTTGCTTTCTATTGTGACTGCATGGTGCACCGTCTCAAATGCGTTTATTTGTTCACACAATCGGTTAAGTTGTTCTACTGGTATGTACTTGTACCCCTTCATCACATATTATGATCTGTATTTGTATAAAATATTTGATTCTTGACAATCTCTCTCTCTCTCTCTCTCTCTCTCTCTCTCTCTCACACACACACACACACACACACACACACACACACACACACACACACACATTCATGCACACATTCTTTCACACACACATACTCTCTCTCTCTCTCCTCTCTCTCTCTCTCTCTCTCTCTCTCTCTCTCTCTCTCTTTCTCTCCCGAACAATGAGACATTTTCCGCCACTTGACTTCCAATTACGGCTCATTTCTGCGTACAAGAGAAAAACAGACGAAGCGAAAGACGGGAACTTTGAGGTACTCCCTGAACAGCCGGGTCATTATCAAGCCAATGCGTTGGCTTCATTGACTGCCAACATGCCAGACCACATTACAGCCATTAGTTGACACTATGGGTTTGACGAAGCGTTGGGTTTTCAGGTGTTACATTTCCTTAAAGAACAGCCTGTCTTTCAAAGGTTCGAAAGTTCAAAATAATAAAAAGAATAAAGCAAGAAGGAAAGACGAAAGAAGGAAAAAGACAGGAAAAATGGAAATGAGACTGCCAAGCCATTCTAATAATCCCTGTTTCTATACACACACAAAAATTATTACAAAAAAATCCGAATTGTGTGCTTTTTTGGAGAAGCATCAATACTTCAGTTCAATACTTCTTTATTTGTACACACCTGGAAATTAAAAAAAAGTAGTGCAAAGTTTGAAGGTTAGGCATAAACTATAAAACAAAACACGAAGAAAGGGCGAAGGTAATTGTCACAACTGTAAAAACAATGGAAATATTGTCAAAAGTTTCATCTACTTATGTATGTATGTATGTATGTATGTATGTATGTATGTATGTATGTATGTAGTGTATGTATGTATGTATGTATGTATGTATATATGTATATATGTATGTATGTATGTATGTATGTATGTATGTATTCATTCATTCATTCATTCATTCATTTATTTTTATAATTATTCATTTATTTATGTATTCATTTTTTTTATCACTGTGACTTTGATTTACAGCTACGTCTTCCAAATTTCCACACTTGTACATTTGCGACTCTTCAAAGGCACCTACACCTATGATCCACATTAAGAAAAGGTTTAACCAGAAACAGCTGAGAAAATCTTACTAACACATTCCGATCACACACACACACACACACACACACACACACACACACACACACACACACACACACACACACACACACACACACACACACACACACACACACACACACACACACACACACAACATACACACACACACACGCACACAATAATAATCACCGTCTAATATCACTATATAGTGAAAAGACGTTAAATCAAGCAACCAACGAACACACGCACCCACACAACACATACACACACGTACACACAAGTACATGCACAAAGACACACACATACACATTTTATGTTTAATAGATCCTTTAACCCCAATTGGGGCATGGAGGTAGGTATAACAGAGCACACAAACAACAAATCAATGGAATCAGCATGAAATTATTAGCAGAAAACATGTATAAAACAGTCCAACAAAGGAAACTCATTTCAAAGTGTCTTACAACAGAACTCACATATGTTCAGAATATTCAGAGCATAACTAGCAATTCTAGACAATTTGATAAATTTTGCCAAATTCAATTGATCTTTTTTTTCCTTTCAGAAATGAAATTACACAATGAGAACATTGATTTAACTGACAGACATGTTGTGGAAAAAGATGTTATCAGTTCTAGTGGAATTTAGGACATTCGAAGATAAAGTGAAACTCATCGCTTTTTCTATCTATTCCTTTGTCTCTACCTGATTTAATCTCAAGCTTTTTGACAGATGCATGGAAATGTAAACAAAGGAAAAACTAGTCACTGTAACATATTTCTCGTCTCCATTGTCGTGTTGGAAATTTATATGTAATATGCATGTGCCACTGTTTTCTGAACTTGTTTCCTGTATTTTTGATGGTTATTCGAAATTGAGTAACACTTATAAAATCTGGATTTGTTCCCAAAACTTTGAAATTCCCAAGCAAAAGCAAAATCCGTATCAATCAGTATTTTTCTTGATATAACCTATCTACATGTAGTCTGAACACACACACACACACTCACCACACACACACACACACACACACACACACACACACACACACACACACACACACACACACACACACACACACACACACACACACACACACACACACACCACACATATCTCCCTCTGTTTGACAAAATATTTCCTTTTAGGATAAAGAGGGGGGGTGGGGGTTGTGATAAACAAACATAAAGAGAACAATAGGATGATCAAGATTCAAGACTCAAGTTTCAAGACTTTTTATTTGCCCTTTCCAACACAGCAAGGAAACTTAGTCTGCGGGCATGTCAGTGTCATATCAT
Source organism: Monoplex corrugatus (assembly GCA_030674185.1). Lineage (NCBI taxonomy): Eukaryota > Metazoa > Mollusca > Gastropoda > Littorinimorpha > Ranellidae > Monoplex > Monoplex corrugatus. The sequence continues at coordinate 37,567,874 of CM060313.1, read as the reverse complement.
GTTATACACACGTCATATCATATTACACACACACACTCTCACTCACTCTCTCTCTCTCTCTCTCTCTCTCTCTCTCTCTCGCGTGCGCATGCACTCCAACACACACACATGCACACACACACACATTCGGATACAAACAAACGCGCGAGCGCACGCACACACACGCACGCGCGCGCGCGCGCACACACGCATGCACACCCGCCCGCGTGTGTCAAGACAATACTAAATTTCCACATCGAAGAAAGTAAATCAACAACTTTGAACCCTTCCCCCCTTCACACACAACACACACACACACACACACACACACACACACACACACACATACACACACACACACACACACATACACACACACACACACACATACACACATACACACATACACACCACACAACACACACACACACACACACACACACAACACACACACACACACACACACACACACACACAACACACACACACACACACACACACACACACACCACACACACACACACTACACACACACACACACAACATACACACAACACACACACACACACACACAACACAACCACACCACACACACACACACAACACACACATACACACAACACACACACACACATACACACACACACACACACACACACAACACACTACACACACACACACACACACACACACATACACACACACACACACACCACACTACAACACACACACACACATACACACACACAACACACACACACAACACACATACACACACACACACCACACACACACACACACACACACCACACACACCAACACACACACATACACACACACAAACAACCCTACGTGGACACGCATAATCACCCTGCACCCAACTCTGCACTCCCATCACCTCGAATTGCAAAATGGTTTTTATTTGGTTGGTTGGTCGGTTTTCTCTCCTCTCTCTCTCTCTCTCTCTCTCTCTCTCTCTCTCTCTCTCTCTCTCTCTCTCTCTCTCTCTCTCTCCTCTCTCTCTCTGTCGTTTGCTCTCTGTCTCGTCTCTGTCTTGTCTCTCTCTCTCTCTCTCTCTCTCTCTCTCTCTCTCTCTCCTCTCTCTCTCTCGTCTCTGCTCTCTGTCTGTCTGTCTGTCGGTTTGCTCTCTCTCTCTCTCTGTCTCTCTGTCTGCTGTCGTTGCTCTCTCTCTCTCTCTCTCTCTCTCTCTCTCTCTCTCTCTCTCTCTGTCGGTTTGCTCTCTCTCTCTCTCTCTCTCTCTCTCTCTCTCTCTCTCTCTGTCGGTTTGCTCTCTCTCTCTCTCTCTCTCTCTCTCTCTCTCTCTCTCTGTCTGTAGGTTCTCTCTCTCTCTCTCTCTCTCTCTCTCTCTCTCTCTCTCTCCTCATCCTCCCTCCTCTCTCTCTCGCACTTGCATAATCATCGTACACCAACGCTGCACTGAAATCACCTCGAATTCAAAACGGTTTTTGGTTGTTGGTTGCTCTCTCTCTCTCTCTCTCTCTCTCTCTCTCTCTCTCTTCTCCTCTCTCTCTCTCTCTCTCTCCTCTCTCTCTCTCTCTCTCTGTCTCTCTCTCTCTCTCTCTCTCTCTCTCTCTCTCTCTCTCTCTCTCTTCTCTCTGTCTCTCTGCTCTTCTCTCTCTCTGCTCTCTCTCTCTCTCTCTCTCTCTCTCCTCTCTCTGTCTGCCTTCTCTCTCTCTCTCGTTTGTCTCTCTCTCGTTCTCTCTCTCTTCTGTCTTCTCTTCTTTCTGTCTCCTCCTCTCTGCTCTCTGTGCTCTCTCTGCTCGTCTCTCTCTCCTTCTGTCGTTTGCTCTCTCTCTCTCTCTCTCCTCTCTCTCTTCTCTCCTCTCTCTCTCTCTCTCTCTCTCCTCCTCTCTTCCGAACTCCCATCAAACAGTCTCATCTTTCTTGATCAATTCACTGCCCTCAAAATCTCATCTTCAGCATCTTTGACAACCATTATACTCTCAATGATTTCAACCAGGCACAGAGTACAGTGTCAGTTTTATTTTTGTCAAGATGGCATCACCAGATTCTCGAGTAATATAATCTAATAAGTTTGTTTCCTTCAAGTTACTGTTTCTCTCTTCGTGTCAACCTCACATGTTAACACCTGATGTTTTCATCTTTCATTTGTGCACTAATTTCTTCGCGTGACCAGTGATTGCATATTACCAAACTTTTGGTGATGTGAAGGACTCGGCCTTCTTTGTTTTCGATGTGAACTCCTCCTCACACAAAAGTTAAAAGTTGCCCCTTGACCTTGAGAAAGTAGGGGAGTGAGTTGGCAGAGGTCTCAACTTTTCTTAGGGTCAGTATTATGATGGCTATGCCCATCTCCTCTCTCCCAATTGCTTTACCTTTCCCTAACTTTGCAGAAAATCAGGTACCCATTTCGCATCTCAAAAGTGCTTGGAAATGTCATGTCTTCGAGTAAAAGAATATACTTTCATTTTTCATGGTCGTTCTCCGCGTCTAACTAGTCAGAAGTACTCAACTCTCGCACTGCGCTTTGTGTGCCTTCATTCGCAGTGCGAACGCTTGATCGAAAAATACCAGTCTCTCGCTCACATCAAAGAGTGGTCGTTAATTTGTATTCTGTCATCGCTCTGACTAGAAATAGAGACTCGGCGCTCATATTTCACTTTTTTTTTTTTTTTCGTGGTGAAAGGGAAGCGTTTGAATGAGAAAGGTGAATCACCCCATAGTCACTCTGAGCACCCTTTCTAGTAAAACCGGACAGCAAACAAAACCCTGAAGTGACCATTAAGAAGACAGACAGGCAATCTCCTGGTGAGTGGACGGAACTTCTCTGTTCCCACGCCCTGGGGACCTTTGGTCAACATACCCCCCACCTCCAAACCCCCATCATAAAAAAAAAAACCTGTACCGAGACCTAAGATCTTAAGTCAACACAGGCCAGGAACACGAAAAGAAAAAAAAAGAAGAAGAAAAAACTAAAATAAAGAAAAATGGTCAAGCCATTCTAACAATTGCCTATTTCATAAAACATTATTACAGATAATCCAGATTTTGTACTTCTTAAGTTCACTGTAACTTTGAATTAATATTACAGACAGTCCAGATTTTGTACTTCTTAAGTCACTGTGACTTTGAATTAATATTACAGATAATCCAGATTTAGTACTTCTTAAGTCACTGTGACTTTGAATTAATATTACAGATAATCCAGATTTTGTACTTCTTAAGTCACTGTGACTTTGAATTAATATTACAGATAATCCAGATTTAGTACTTCTTAAGTCACTGTGACTTTGAATTAATATTACAGATAATCCAGATTTTGTACTTCTTAAGCTCACTGTAACTTTGAATTAATATTACAGACAGTCCAGATTTAGTACTTCTTAAGTCACTGTGACTTTGAATTAATATTACAGATAATCCAGATTTTGTACTTCTTAAGGTCACTGTGACTTTGAATTAATATTACAGCTAATCCAGACTTTATACTTCTTAAGCTCACTGTAACTTTGAATTGATATTACAGATAATCCAGATTTTGTACTTCTTAAGTTCACTGTGACTTTGAATTAATATTACAGATAATCCAGATTTTGTACTTCTTAAGGTCACTGTGACTTTGAATTAATATTACAACTAATCCAGACTTCATACTTCTTAAGCTCACTGTAACTTTGAATTGATATTACAGATAATCCAGATTTTGTACTTCTTAAGGGCACTGTGACTTCGAAGAAGCTTTGGTTAAAGTCAAACTTGACGTGCATCGAGGACAATGGCAGACTGTTACAACAGTGAAAATCGAATGTAAAAAAAATCGTAAGTTCCCAAGAAAGTGCTGTTCACACACATTCCTCAAAAAGTGCTAATTTTAGGCATGTTATTTTTATCAGTATGACTTTGACCTTGGTGGCTCAAATTCCAAACATACGCTTTCACAACTCCTCAAGTTTGACTCAAATTTGGAAAAGATTCACCCAGCAACAGCTTGAAAAAAAAGTCAAGGCATTTTTCTCACAGACATACATACAGACAAGCACGCCTCTCTCCGGTCAACACGGAAAAAGAATATCCCCAGCTTCAGAACTGCAAGGTCTTTGGTTTGAAGACATTGCGAAGCTACAAGTTGAAGACCTTGGTCAGGATTGACGGATGAAAGTGGTCTGGCGGTGATCTTGTCGGGTATTATAGAGTGCCGCACTTCAAATACTTCACATTCAAATTCTCTCTCTCTCTCTCTCTCTCTCTCTCTCTCTCTCTCTCTCTCTCTCTCTCTCTCTCTCTCTCTCTCTCTCTTTTTTTTTTTTTTTTTTTTTTTCTCGTTTCCTCTCCGTTAAACAGACTTAAAACCCTACGTGTGTACAAACAACGCTACTGTCGGCAGTCATTTTTATTCTGTGCACGTTCAACCGGTAAGAGGATGAAGGAAGGCAAAGTCGACCTTGGAATGGGGATAGGTGAAGGTGTAGGGGTGGATGGTAAAAGGACTTCTAAACCTTAGACGTGATTAGTTTCATGTTGAGAGGAGGGGGAAGGAGGGAAGATATCCTCATCCTCTGCATAATATTCGCCTTTCGACCGGCCAAAATGATGAAATGGTTAGCACAACGAACTTCTGACTAAGAGGTTGGGGTTCGAACTCCTGTTAGTCCAGAAGTTATTGTTATTGTTCCAACGATGTAATGATACAATTCTAATGAAAAAGTGTAGGCTAGGTAAAACACAGGCTAGGTAGGACCTTAGGACCTGGCTAGCTCATAGGTTTATGTACAGGCTTAAGGATTTGCCATGATCACCATTACATGGCACCTGTGACGTTAGTGCATATGGAATTCATTCCGAGCGCGGAAACGTCTTGAGAAACTGAAACTGAAACTGAATCTTATATCTTGACCAGTTCTACTCAGAACTGATAGTTCTATGGGCTTGCTGGGAAGACTGAGACACACACTCGAGTCTCGTCTACTTACAGATCCCTTACTTAGGATGTTGCTAAAATTTCTTGACCAACACAGCAGGTGTCTGCATCTCTCAGACCAGGTTGACGCCAGGATATAGTACGAAAAAAAAAAGAGCATTAAGCACAGTTTTGTCACAGAGTCTTAATTCGAAAAGGAACTCTATAACGTGATCCCTATCGTTCTCACTGTCATCATCATAGTTTTATGTATAAAACATGTCCCAGATTCAGTTGTCATTGGTGTTTCAGAAGCATGTCACTATGTGCATGTAATGCCACTATCCTTGAGTGATAAAGTCTTTTGTGAAATTTGAAGTTACGCAACTGAAAGAATGCGTCATCAAGTGAAAAAACAAGATATGTTTCCAACCTATCTTCAATACATTGAATATGGTTGCACCATCTTTTTTCCTGCTGTATTTTTCATGAACCTTTGGAGTAAATCATCGATCGTCCCACACAGAGGACAATAGCAGTGAACTATTTACTATAGAACAGACAGACAAAGGGTTTGAAAGAAATCCACAGTCCCAAGCTTTCTTTGTCTTTCATAAAAGGCCCATAGTAATGACAGCTCTCTGGTGCTGGCTGTTCTAAGCCATCAAGTGATCTGGTTCTGTATATACCTTTGGGGTCGTTCAGGGCAGTGGATCATGTAAAAAGAGTCAATAGATTTTTATTACCAGCAAGTGGGTATGTGAGGGTAAAGGGGGGAGGTAATGTTTCTGTGACAGTGTGTGTGTGTGTGTGTGTGTGTTTGTATGTATATGTGTTTGTCTGTGTGTGTGCGTGAGTGCGCGGCGCATGTGTGTGTGTGTGTGTGTGTGTGTGTGTGTGTGTGTGGCGTGTGTGTGTACGAGACGTTGTGCATGTATACCCATGGGTGTTTTTCCTCCAAGGAATCAACACTTCTACAGACTGATCGTATCTCCCCAGATCAAGTTTCTACATGCAATGACCTTGTATAAGCCGTCTATCAGCACTTGCTGCTAAAGCACGTACTTTGTGAACTCAGTCAAAAACAATCCATGCTAAGAAACAAAACAAAAAGAAATCTGTTGCTGTATTTTATTTTCTCTGAACAACAAATGAATGCATAAACAGAGGTTCCTGCCATTGCGAAGCTATACTTGTTCAAACTCGTTGGAAAACAAATGATAATAGTACGTTCACTTATATGTAAATTGGCCTGTGGTTTCCCACTGGCGTCTTTGAAGCTTGTCACTATGTGCATGCAATGCCACTATCTTTGAGTGATAAAGTCTTTTGTGAGGTTTGAAGTTATGTAACTGAAGGAATATGCCATCAAGTGAAAAACAAGATATGTTTCCTACCTCTCATCAATACATTGAATATGGTTGCACCATCTTCTTTCCTGCTGTATTTTTCATGAACCTTTGGAGCAAATCATCGATCGTCCCACCAGAGGACAATAGCAATGAACTATTTACTATAGAACAGACAGACAAAGGGTTTGAAAGAAATCCACAGTCCCAAGCTTTCTCTGTCTTTCATGAAAGGTCCATGGTAATGACTGCTCTCTGGTGCTGGCTGCTCTAAGCCATCAAGTGATCTGGTTGTGTCATATACCTTTGGGGTCGTTCAGGGCAGTGGATCATGTGAATAGATTGGATGTAAAAAGTGTCAATAGATTTCTTATTTACCGGCGAGTGGGTAATGTGAGGGGAAAAGGGGGAGGGTATGTTTGTGATGGCAGTGTGTGTGTGTGTGTGTGTGT
>CM060313.1:37536215-37551215 GCA_030674185.1 Monoplex corrugatus | reverse complement strand
GTTCTTCACTGTTTAGTTGGTGTCGAAAAGCCTTCACAGCGTGTGGTAAATACTACATTCTCTTTCTTTCTTTCTTTCTTTCTTCGTTCGACGTCTGTACAGTCAGGCCACATCTGCTGATGAATGTTGCTGATTTTTCCAGTTTCTGCTGGCTGTATGAAGTTTGTTGGTCAGAGAAGTCGTGGTCGGGCATATCTCCTGTCGCTCCACTGGACGGACAGAAGAGATAAAACTGCATTATAAATAATGTTCAGCTGTTTGATCCTGGTAAGTTCGGGGGACAGAGAGGACCAGGTACGTAAGCCCAGGGAGAAAATATTGGACGGAACTGCTGTGTGGCTGAGGATAGAGAAGGTGGGGATGGGCTTGCAGCGACGAGGGATAGATTCGTATGGAGGGCAATGATGCAATGATCGCCAACACCACGCGGCAGGGCACATGATCATGATGATGATGATGATGGTGGTGGTGGTGGTGGTGGTGGTGGTTGTGGTGGTGATGATGATGATGATGATGATGATGATGATGATGATGATGATGTTTGGTCCTCTTGACCACGGGGACAGGTTGGTGATGGTGTAAGTTTGAACTTGGCAGTTCATATGAGCGACCAGCCGGTGGTGGCCAATGCTATGGCTTACCAGGATCACTTTGCTGCTCTGTGAACAAAAGGTAATATTCGTCGCTTTCTGTGAGTGAGTTAAGAAGTGATCTGATGATGCTCCTCTTTTGGCTGTAGCTAACGCTGTTTTCTGGTTGGTGGTCATGGCTCTTTTGTCATGGTTTTTTCCCCCTACTCGAAGCTTACCTATCGCCTCGACAATTCTACACGAGATGGCTGACTGATGCTACGCGATAAACATTCTCCTCGTCTTTCTTATCGTACCAATTTTTGTCGGATAGTATACGCACGTTGTTTTGCCCACACTATGCAGTCGGTATGTTACTGTACAGTCTGCATACCCTGTCTTCGATGGGCGTGCGTACTGAGTGTTTTTGCATTTCCATAAGCTACCAAACACTGACGATTTACAAGATGTTTTACGTGCATATTTGAAGTTTAGCGTAAGTATACACACGGATGAGGTTTAGGCACTGTAGCAAGTATGCACAATGTTCTCCTGGAAGATCGGGTATATGTCCACCCTCCATCCACCAGGTGTGAGATACCCAGGCAGGATCGAAACCAGATTTTCCAGACCTTCCATCTGAAAGTCTGACGTCTTACCCACTCCAATTACGCGCCTGAAGAAAGAAGAATCAAAAGAAGCGTAGTAAATGCCTAAATGCTGGAAAGGTCATGAAATTCAACTAACCTAACGGACTGTAAACTATACAGGGGATAAGGTCGCTCACTTGGTGTAATTCCACCACTGAAAGATTTCTGTCATTAATAGGGATCTTACCAGTGTCCTCACTAAGTTTGATCAGAATACGCACTGGTGAACTCTACCTAAGCGACCCGACTGCTGTGCACAATCTACTCTGGTACCTGTCCACGCGACATCTCTACATGGCTAACTATTGCCGAGTTGCTGACATAAAAATTTTGGCTGAATGAACATAGGCTTAGTAGGGTGTAGAGGAGCTCAGATGAGCCTTTGAGGCGGCGAGAAAGATGTGGAAACAAAAACAGGGAAAGTAAAACGACACGGAAAAGGGAAAAAGCAGGGTAGGACAATAACGGTTGCCCACCTGCCCGGGGCAAGCGATTATTTGTGTCAGGCACGTGGTAAGCGCTGCGATCTGTAATATTTTCCTAGTATTTGCCTCGGAGAATGATAATTATGTACTTCGCGAGCATCAGTCAAAGCACGCGGAGATAGTAAAATTACGCTTAATGTCACCGACATCGTTACATATCGTGCAACGTGATTGGCTCAGTGAGAAGAAAGTGCCCAATCAGAGTGGAGCTCAGTTTTCATTTTCTGGCCATTTGCTGACGACATACAATGGCAAATACCGAAGTTTCCATGGCAAGCGCAGATTTTGTGCTGTCTCCCAAAAGACATCTTCCAGATGGGACGCTCTGATTTTGGTGTGTCTGGTCAGCTTTGATGTTCAGGAGCTATGTTCTCTCTTCATCCACTTTAAGGAGATCGAGACTGAAAATGGGAGCGATATCCACAGCCAGCCGTGAACAAGGGTTTTCAATAATGAAAAGGAACAAGAATAGCTGGAAGAGCAAGCTCGGTACCAGTGCTTTGTCCACACACACACACACACACACACACACACATACGCACGCACGCACGTGTGTGTTGTGTATACACACACACACACACACACATATATTAATATATTATATATATATATATATATTATTGTTGTGTGTGTGTGTGTGTGTGTGTATGTGTGTGTGTGTACTAAAAACTGTATGTTAGTAAGATTCTGTGCTTTGTTATTTTTTCCTATTATTCTCCGAATACTTCATCTTGGAGGGCAAGCAGAAATTTTGTCTATTTGCTCCCAGGCTAGTTACGGGAAAAAAGCTATTGTCCTACAGTGGAAAGTAGTAAAAGAAGATGGAGAGAGAGAGAGAGAGAGAGAGAGAGAGAGAGAGAGAGAGAGAGAGAGAGAGAGAGAGAGAGAGGGACAAACAGAGAGACAGAGAGGAAACTACATAAAATAAGAAAGGCACATGTGATACACTAGCTTTCACTGGAGCTAGTACTAATTGTCGCACATGTACTTCTAAGACAAGAACTCTTCTTTCCCTACTCTTCACCCCCTCCATCCCCACTCTCTATCGCTGTCTGTTCCCTAAGCGCCCTTAACTTATACCGGATACCTAAGCATTCGCGTACGTGTTCGTATTTAAAACATGGAAATGTCAAATTCAGCAGAAGCACAATCTTTCGACTGAAATGAAAATGCCTGCAGGACACTTTCTTCAACGCACCTTCTCCACCTCGCTTCCCCCTTCAGTAAGATTCCTTGGCCACTATTGGCTATTTAAGCATTCGTGTTCGTCTTTGTATTTAAAACAAAGAAATATCAACTTCAACAAAAGTGTGCCTTTTCAAACGAATCGAACGTATTGTCTGAAGAATGTTTTGAACGCAGGACAAGTATCAACATACCACAGATACACTAGTTCAATTGAACTGAAAAGCACAGGAGTGGGGCATCTTCTACACAAAGGAAGACCAGTACAATGGAGGCAGCCTTGCACTGTTTGTTTTGGTTTGTGTCGATCAACCGGCACCAGGCGCCCCAGCTGCCTGGAAAAGAAGTAAGTTATCCCAGTCCGTGTTTTCATACTAGTCTGCTTCAGCAAAACCGATACGACGAAAGTACGCAGTAGATCAGGCAACCTTAGCATCAACATCAATGGCACGTATCTCAAACGAGTGAAATCTGAGTCAAAGTGGCTGTCAACGTTCGAGTAAATAAGAACCAGAAACACATGAAAATACAAAGACAACGCCTCTCTAACACACAAAAGACAGGCGCAAATTTGGGCCAATTGGCCAACAGTGGATCCGCCATTTTCTGCCGCTCAACAAAACATCTGAGAAGTCTTGCTGTTGCTTTAAATCCGAGTTTTATGACTTTGTTCTTTGCTGTCTTTCCTGTACACTTGACAAAGGGAAGTCTTGTTGTTTTAAATCCTGATTTTGTGACTTTGTTCTTTGTTGTCTTTCCTGTACACTTGGCAAAGGGAAGTCTTGTTTCAAATCCTGAAGTTTGTGACTTTGTTCTTTGCTGTCTTTCCTGTACACTTGACAAAGGGAAGTCTTGTTGTTTCAAATCCTGAAGTTTGTGACTTTGTTCTTTGCTGTCTTTTCTGTACACTTGACAAAGGCCAGTTGGCCAAAAATTTGCGTCTGTCTTGTTTTGTGCATAAAATACGCGTTGTCATTCCATTCGCAGAACCCACAGAAGATGGAAGATTGAAACCAGAATCCAGAAATGGATTCCGGAGTTTGTTCAAGAGGGATTCACTGCGCTTGGACCAAAACATCCCAGTAATTATCTGACAAACTCCTTAAGCCTGCGCAAAACCCTGTGCGTTGGCAAGGTCTTGAAATGGGAAGTGGGGGAAGGAGGGCGGGACTTATGAAACAGTGACAGCACTAATCTGATTGGAGCATGAAGACGGGCAGAATACAAGCCAAGTTTTGTGTTGCAGAATGGGATTGAACTCGAGACATCAAACTACAGCTTTATCAGAAAAAATCATTCGAATATTTTTTTTCAAATGGTTATGTAATTATATCTGAGTTATTTATGAACTGGTCTAAAAGAAATTGAAACTGTATGTTTGATCCTATGGGAAATCACTTCCTAATACAAAAATCGCTATTATTAGTGTCTTCTTGGGATGAATAATAAATTGTACGCGCTAACAGAACCACAAAGGTAGGTTATCATTATGGACTCTCTCTCTCTCTCTATGTCACACACACACACACACACACACACACACACACACACACACACACACACACACACACACACACAACACACACCACATACACACTCTCTCTCTCTCTCTGTCTCACAAACCACACACACATACACACTCTCTCTCTCTCTCTGTCTCACAAACCACACACACACACACACACAAATACACACACACACACAAACACACACACTCACTCTCTCTCTCTCTCTCTCTCTCCTCTCTCTCTTCTCTCCCTTCCTTCCTTTCTTCTTTTCTCTTTGTTTAGTCGCCTTTTTCTTTAAAGGAAGATTTCGTTGGTGTTCTAGGTGTTTCTGGATGTGTGGTGTACACTGTATGCACGCCATTTCGCTTACACTGCAGGCGGTATGTCGCTATACAGCCTGCATACTCTGTGTTCTGAGTGCGTGTAAACGTGAAAGTGGGTTAAGCTTTGGCAAGTCTGCACATATGTTGATCTGGGAGATAAAATTCCCCACCCTTTACCCGCCAGGCGGGGATGTACCCCGGCAGAAACGCACGTGGACCCTCCGACTGAAAGTCTCGAGTCTTACCCATCTAACCATCGTCCTACCCATCTGACTATCGCGTGCGTGTGTGTATGTATGTGTGTGTGTGTGCGTGTGTGTGTATGTGTGTGTGTGTGTGTGTGTGTGTGTATGTGTGTGTGTGTGTGTGTGTGTGTGTGTGTGTCTGTCTGTCTGTCTGTCTATCTGCCTGTCTGTCTGTGACAAATATGTGGTGTGAACAGTAGTTTCTTAGCTCTTTATGGATGGGTCTTTTACCAAGTTCCTTACTGAAGTTTGGATGAAGGCATAGGAGTGTGAAGTGGTTTTGCTACAGATAAGTTTGGAAGGTAAGGCTTGAAGGCCAAGATCACAATGATCAAAAAGGTGCCTAACATCTTTACTTTTCCAGGAAGGCATGTGAACAGCACTTTCTCGGAAACTTTTTGAAAAGAATTGAAAATCTGTTTTCATTGTTATGATAGTGTTCTGTTGTCTTTGATGCATATTGAGGTATATTTCAACAGAAGCTTCTTTGATGTTAAATTGAACACGAAAAGGACAAAATCTGGATTTTACTGATAATTTTTGAAAAAAAAAAAAAGGAAATTGTACTAATGGCTATACCATCTTCTTTTCTTTTACCTCAATGACGGTGGTTTGGGGATATGGTTTTTGTTGTTGTTGTTGTTGTTTGTTGGTTTTTTTGGTTGTTGTTTTTTTTTGTTTTGTTTTGTTTTGTTTTGTATTGAGGGGGGAAGGTATTAGCTTTCTTCTAACGATGAAATGAGATACAAAAGAAAAGGCATACCTCAACTGTTAATCATCAAACAACTGACTTCTTACTTATATGGACATATTCCCAGGGGAGTTAAAACGTTTCACTCTGGTTATTAACCCGGGGGTGCTGGACCGTAAAAAATGGAGGAAGCTTTAAAAATCAACCCGTCACGGATCATATCACAGATATCAAGTCAATTTCTTACCTGCGTGGTACGCCCCCCCCCCCCCCCTGGCGCGGGGTGGGGTGTTTCTGTCTCAGTTGGAAATAAAAATCGTGGGTGCATTCGGGGCAAAGACATTAAGCTTGCCGTGTTCAAGTTGTGGAAAGTGGGTTAGTGACTGTTACGGAGACAAAAGGGTCGTTAGGGAAAATGTACTGGTGAGGGGGAGGAGACCTGACTTCAGATTTCAAGTGAATTACTCATTTAGGTCACTGCCTCTCCTAAAGAGGAATGAAATACAAAAACAAATTTCAGCTAGACAGTTCACAAAATCTTGTAATATAACTCCTCGAGGAAATCTGACATTTACACCAAACAAAAAACAAAAAAGAAAAAAAATATAAATAAAGAAATGCACAAATGAATGGATATCTATGAAATTTCTTTCATCGTTCTAAGAGATATGTGTAGAAATATTTCTAAATTTCTTATTATTTGTTCACTTTTTGGCAAGAGAAGTTGAATGTGGGGAATTCACAGAATGTTTGTGGAATCCGGTTTTTTTTTTTCTTAAATCATAAAGAGCAGGACAGTTCAAAACAAAATTGGACTTCATCCTCAATGTCAAAATTACACAAATTTTCTCTTTCTCTCTCTCTCCTCCATCCATTAAACCCATATTGTTCTGAATTATGGTATGTGGCCGTTGTTCAATAAAATACGTTCATTGATTGGTTCGGTCCTTTCTTTTCTCTACGTCATGTGCATACATACACAGGAACACACTCAAGTACCCTTTTCATACACACCACACACACACACACACACACACACACACACACAACAAGCATTAGCTATCACATTCATGCACACACACATACAAGTACACATACACGCACACGCACACACATACAAACATACATACACATACACTCATAGAAACGTACGCACACATCATATAAACAAACAGTAGCAGTAAATGGAGAATCGGTATGAATTCAAGCAGTCTTCCTCCTCTCTACACAAGTGTTCAACATATTTCTCATTATTACCATAAATACACAGCCAACGAGCAATCCTAAAGGAAGAAAACTATTTATTCATGAACGACTGAAAACAACCAAAAATGTCAAACTCGTAAAACTGGTATCATACATCTGAACGCAACAACTGGACATACAAAATCACGAGTTAAATACAACAGAACTCAATATCTGTTTTTCTCTAAATGTACTAAATGCTGGAAAATAAACATTTTGCCAGCTGTTCATGGTAACCAAATGAAGAACCCAAAAGTATAAAAAAAAGACAAAAAAAAACACTTACTGAGCTCCGAAAAATGGGAATATTTCATAGCAAAACCACATTGCCACAATCACATATGTGCAGGCCCAGGGAGAAAATACTGGATGGACTTTGCAGAGTGGCTGAGGACAGAGAGGGTGAGAGACGGTATTGAGCGACAAGGAATAGGTTCGTATGGAGGGTCATGACCGCCAATGCCATGAGGCAGGGCACGTGATGATGATGATGATGATGATGATGATGATGATGATGATGATGATGATGATGATGATGATGATGATGATGATGTGTGTGTTTAGTATCGTTGATACATGTATTAACACATAAATTGTTGTGTTTAGTACTGACTACGTGTAAACGATATGTGTCTATTATTGCAAAAAATGTTGTGTTAAGTAAAATACTGAAAGCGTGCAAACTCACGTGCCTTGTGTATGTGTGTTGTGTGTGTGTGTGTGTGTGTGTGTGTGTGTGTGTGTGTGTGTGTGTGTGTGTGTGTGTGTGTGTGTTGTGTGGGCGGACGCGCGCATGTAAGTAAAATGTTTGTGATTGGTAACTAAAGATCACATACAAATTTGTGTATTTTTAGTCATTTGATATGTAAATGTTCTTTGGTGTAAAACGTAGCGAGCCAGCACCTAGTTGCTTTATTGTTATCCTTATTGATTGTTTTCACGTTTGCTATAATTTAGTTCACAAATCAGGTAGACCCAGGGAGAGAATGCTGGACGGACTTGCAGAGTGGCTGGGGGATGAGGAGGGTGGGGGAGATGCTGGGGGCAACGAGAGATAGAGATGGTTGGAAGCCATGGTCGCCAACGCCATGCGGCAGGGCACCTGATGATGATGATGAAATCGATTTTAGCAGACAAGGAAAAATTATTTAGACATTGTTGTAATGTGTCGCCGTGTTTATTACTGGAAAATAAAGATCAGTTAGTCAATCAATTAGCCGACTATAAAAGGTAAAAACAAATATTTTCAAAGACCAATCGCAATGGTGTAGTGGTCAGCGCAACGAACTATCGACAAGTTGAGGGTTCAAATTCCCTTCAGCCCTTCAAAAATCACACTGTGGGATTTTTTCTGCTCCTGCCGGCTCCTACCTAGGTGTACTATGGACTCATTGGAAAGACTGGGACCATACAGTCGAGTCTCATCCACTTCACGGATGCGTCACTGAGAATGTTACTCAAATTTTTTAAGACCACAAATGTCTGGAGCTCTCAGGCCTGGTTGACGCCTGGATATATTAATAAAATAGTAAGCGTAGAATACAGCTCCGTCACGCAGTCTCAATCCTAGATGGAACTCCACGGTATCATGATCATCATCGTCATCGTCATCGTCATTGACATCATCGCATTGTAAAAACTGTGCCAGCTTCTGTGGTCATTAAGGTGGCTTAGAAACTGAGACAAACCAGATTAATAAATAAAAAAAATAAATAAATAAACAAATAAATACAACATTTTTAAAACGATGAGCAAAAAGGTAACTCCCTAAGTGTGATGATCCCAATAGGAAATTTTAAAGTGTACAGAAGCCAGTCACTGATATACCACACAAAAGAACTATCATTCTCTTAACAACTACACATTAAATAAAACAGCCACTGAAACCACAATTATTTCATAGCAATAACACATTTCAAAACAACAATAATAACAACAACAACAAATCAAGAACAGCAACAGCAGCAACAACAACAACACCTGACACTGATATCAGCATCATTTTGGTTTACTCCTGGTGGCAAAGATGGAGGTGAAGTGGGCAGATCGTGGTGACGCCTCAGGCTGAGGTTTGATGACCATCTGTGACTGTTGTAGCTGTGCGATCTGCTGCTTCAGGCTCGCCACCTCTTCCTCGTGACTCTTCTTCATGTGTTGCAGCTTCTGAAAAGGCAAAAGTTCGATTTCGGAACGTCCTGAATAAACTTCTAAAATATTATCGGTTTAGTTTATGAAAACGTCAAAATGGCAGGAAATTTGGCTTCAAAAATTGCATGAACTTAACTTCTGAAATGGCGAGGATATGGCGAGGGCTTTAGTTCTGAAATGGCATCAACTATCTTCCCAAACCGCACGAGTTTAGTTTCTGAAGTGGTATAGATTTAGCTTCTGAGCTGTTATGCATTCAGTTCCTGAAAGGAAATGGATTAGTTTATGAAACGACACGAACCGTTCTCTCTAACAGCACGCATTAAGCTTTTGAACAGGCATGGATTTGTTTCTATAGATCTAAGTGCACGAATCATTTTCTAAAGTAGAGCGGATTTACCTTGTGAAAGGTAAGGATTTAGCTTGTGAAATGGTAAATGCTTACCTATGATGTGTCCAAAAGGGCATACACATGCACTGACGACTTTGTAATTCTACATGTATCAAAAGGAACAAAACAACACAACATGATATAACGCTAGGTAACACCACAACACAAGACAATGAACAACCCGATGCAATACAACACAACATGACACAACACAACACAAAACACACAACACAGTACACACACAACCCCACACCACACCACGACACAAGACACAACATCACACTGCACACAACACGACACGACACGACACGACACGACAAGGCACGACACGGACACGACACGACACAAGTCACAACACCACAAAACACAATATGCAATACCTCGAGATTAACACAACATGACGCGACACAACATGGTACAACACAACACAACATGATTCAAAACGACACGACACATCTGAACACAACACAATACAGCACACAAAACAAAACAATGCACACGACACGACACACCATAGCATAGCACAGCACAGCACACAATATGAAATGAGCAGCACACAACATAGCATTGCACAACCCAACACAACACAACATAACCCAACCCAACATAACCCAACACAACACAACCCAACACAACACAACCCAACATAACCCAACACAACACAACCCAACACAACACAACCCAACATAACCCAACCCAACATAACCCAACACAACACAACCCAACATAACCCAACACAACCCAACATAACCCAACCCAACATAACCCAACACAACACAACCCAACACAACACAACCCAACATAACCCAACCCAACATAACCCAACATAACCCAACACAACACAACCCAACACAACCCAACCCAACATGACACAACACAACCCAACACAACACAACACATCCCAAAACAACACAACCCAACACAACCCACACAACACAAACCAACCCAACGCAACCCAACCTAACCCAACATGGTACAGCTCATGGCAACCCAACACCAGACGACAGAATACGGCACGATTCAAGACAAGACAAGACCAAGACCAGAACAAAACTATCACCTTTCTGAAGATATCCTGATTCGTAGCTTGTTGAGAGGTCTGCTGCAACTGAGACTTTTGTCTCTGAATCTTCGCCAGCTTGTTCTCATACTGCAAGAACAAACGAAATTTGTTTCCTTCCAAATTCTAAAAATTAAACACATCATGACGCACGAACACTCATGGCGCCAAACAGCCCCCCCGCACACCATTCATAACGTCATGAACATAATACCGTAAAACAAACACGCCCCCCCCCCCCCCACACACACACATTATAAACGTTTGTCTAATCATATATTAAATAACTTAACATACAATAGTACAACATATATTATATAATAATTATTATATATGTATATATATATACATACATACATATAATACATATATATGTATATATATGTTGATATGTTGTATAGATAGTATAGATAATACATATATAGATATATGGATGATGGCATAGATAGATAGATAGATAGAAGATACATAGATATAAACATAAAAGACATACATACAACACATACATACATACATACATACATACATACATACATACATACACTACATACATACATACATACATACAACTACATACATACATACATAAAATACATGATAGACAGATTGATACATAGATAGATACAGCGCAAATGAGTGACAGCAATGAACTAAAGAAAAACTAAATTTCACCTCGAAGACATGCAATCATTTCAGAAGTCTGTGCCACAGAGAAGTCAAACATGAAGATGTCCTTCATACCTGCCTAATTACTTGTAAGCTTTTCTTGTGTTCTCTTATTTAGAATTTTGTGTATAGTTTGTCTTGAGAATCAGTACTGCTTTTTTCTAACTTTGTGACGAGTTATGTTCATTCATGTAGATTACATTCACGATCATTCGTACCATCCCACAACAGCCAAACGAAATGGGTGGAATTATCGAATGGTTAGGACTCTAGTCTTCGAACTGATACCGCTGGTGGGCAAAGGCTGGAGGTTTTTCCCCATCTTCCTAGTCAGCAAAACTGCAGACCAGCTAGCCGCCTGAACTCTTTTCGTGTACATACGTCCATAAAACATCAAATATGCACATGTTGAAGATTCTGTAAGCTACGTAATGTTTGATAGTTTCATACAAAAACGAGAACACCCAGCATGAGTACATCCCTGAAAACGGACCATGACTCCCTTGACGAGTAAAAAGAAACATGCAACAAATAAACAAATATAGAAACAAACACAAAAAATAAGAAAGGAAAACGCCAGTCATGTAAAAACCCATTCGCATATTCGATGACACGTGGGAGTTGCAGCCAACGAATGAAAAAAAGTCATCCAATTCACCATGTTACCACAGATGTAGAAGGAAAGAAGGAGGAGGGAAAAATGGGGAGGGGGGGGGTGAGGACGAAGGAGGAATATAGAAAAAGAGAACAGGAAGAAGAAGAAAAAGAGAAAAAAAGACAGAGAAAAGCAAGGTGGTGAAGTGGTTAGGCTGGGAGGTCTTGTGTTCGACCACTCACCAGTCAAACAATGACTGCGGGATGTTTCAGCCCTGACTGGTTATTCCCAGAGCTGAACGTGCTAAGGGCTCACAGGAAGATTGGGATGACACATTGTCTCACCTACTTTACGGATGAGTTACTGAACCTGTTGCTGAAAGTTCCTGGCCAAAACTTCAGGCGTTTGTATCTCTCAGACCTGGCTGACGCCAGGATATTTTATGAAAGAAAAAGCGTACAGTACAGCCTTCAACCGATAATGGAACTCATCAGCATGATACTATCATCCCCACTCTCACATTCACAGCTTGTGAAAAACTGTACCAGATTCTGTGGCCTTTCATGCCTTGCTTTCATGATGACCTCAGTTTCAGTGGGTTCATCGGTGCATTGGAAAGGCGAAACGAGCGGTGTGGGGATAGTAACACAGACGTGGTGCAAAGATGAGATCAGCAAAAAAGAAGATAAGATAGACAGATAGAGAAAGAGAGAGAGGGAGGGAGAAAGAGGGGAGGGAGAGAGAGGGAGACAAAAAGAGAGAGAGTAGGAAGCAGGATAAGAAGAAGAAGACGAAGAAGGAGGGGGGGGGGGGAATACGATACAGCGGGAGAAGAACACCGATAATAAAGAACATCAATAGCGTCATACGTTTAAAGTAAATATAATCAGCGTAGCGCCGGATAACAATACACTGTGGATCTTTCACCATTCGTTACACTAACACTGGAGTTCACCGAGCTTGTAGCAAAAGATTGATATGAAAAACACACCTTTGTCTATACACCTATTTGTCTTCGTCTTCAGTAATTCAGACATGAAAGAAGAGATTCTCCACGGACAAATATCCTTTTCCTTTGAAGCAGACTTTCGTTATGAAAGACACGTATTTGCACGTACTTCTGTTTGTCTGTCTCTTAATGCTAAGTTTCTTTTAGAAAGATGAGATTTCGCGTCTGTGTTTCTATACATCAATCAGACCTATGAATGTCGGCCAGTCAAAGTGGTTAAGCGGTTAATACAGACTGGGAGGTCGTGGGTTCACACCCATTCAATCCCGAATAAATATTGTAGGAGTTTTCGGCCTTGTTTGACTCCTACCCAGAGACTGGGACCAGACAGTCGAGTTTCTTTCACTTTATGGATGCGTTATTGATGCTACGTTTTGTTGTTGTTGTTTTTTTTTTCTTTTAATTTTCTGACAAACACAGCTGGTGTCTGAACCTTTCGAGCCCCGTTGACGCCAGATTACGTTATGAAAGGAAATGTTAAGTACAGCCCTGTCACAGGATCAATCCAAAGCGAAACATCATTCTTATTCTTATCTCAGCGATATGCTTCTGATTCTACCTGTTTACAAACTCCGAGATATAGATGTTCCACAGTCGGTCGCTGCTCTTTTTCTGTGTCTGCTCTACAGTGGAAACCTGATATAACAGGGATGATGGGACCAAATCAAAATCCCTGTTATATCAGATCCCTGTTATATCAGATATCAAGGGAAATGCTTGCTTTTTCTCGACAGCCTGGATGATCTCATATTTCTTCTCAATTGAAAGGCATTTTCTTTTACGTTTGTTGTCAGCGGTGGCCATTATGAGCAACAGCAATCAGAATCAGAATCAGCAAGAAAGCTAAGAAAATAGAAAGATAAACAGTGATCTAGGCCCGATTTGTTGGTGTTTATTTTGCTGTAAGCTACAAACTAATGTGGCTCAGTCACTGACTCATCCTCAGCCTCCGTTGCGCCGATCACACTGATTAACGTTCTTATGTACAGTAAAGTAAGTACAGCACCTAGATCTAGACTAGGCTACTTGTCTAATCCAAGCGCATTCATTCATATCTGCATCCTATACAACCGATCAGCCTTCTTTTCTCCCTGTTATTGCAAATAAACAAGAGAAGAAAATATTAAAAGCCTGTTTCCGATCTGTTATAACCGTCCCGTTTTAAATGGTTTCTCTGTATATAACTGGAAGGAAGTTCCTCATCTCTTCTGACAGTCACATATTCTGTCTTCCTTCAAGTCTAACTTGAAGATATATCTTTTTGTCTAGAAAGGATTTCCCCTTATACACGTTCACCCTTTCGTCCCACTCCCTCCTGTTTTCCCCTTCACGGTGTGCGTGTGCTTTGTGCCCTTGAGTTTTGGCTATTGTGAATGACTGGTTTAGTTACTGATGTGAAATACGCTTTGATCTGTTTTGTATCAAGATTTACGCTTACAAGTGTCATTTTTTTTTTTTCAATTTTCATATATATATCATCATCATCATCATCATCATCATCTCCGTTGTTGTTGTTATATATTATTTTTTATCCATTTATTTTATCATTAATTTCATCATTATCATTAACTATTATTATCTTATTATTATTATTATTATTGTTATTATTATTATTATTATTTGTTGTTATCATTATTATCGTCATCATCTCATCATCATCATCATAGCACTGTTAAAAATTGTCCCACATTCTGTGACTCTTCACGCCCTATTCTCATTGTAACCTCAATTTCGATGGGTTTAGATGTGTGTTGGAGAGCTGAAACGAGCGGTGACACAGGAGGGGTGCACTAAATGGGTACAGAAAAAAAAGCCGTGAATTTTGTCATAGGCAATCAGATTACAGACATATCAACAAACGCTGTGAGTATCTTTTCCTTCCAAACATAATTATCTAATTTAACATCACCTTCACATTCTAGATGAATTTACAAATGGAGAACAGCATTTCGATACCCACAGTCACAAAACAGATGCAATAACTGCCAGACAAAAACAACGGCTGCCAATTCTTTTTTTATCAGGTACCCATTCACAGACGGGTGGAACTAGAGGTCACAACCATAAATGTACTCGAGTTATTGTCAAACTCTTGCAGTCAGCCTGGAAGGTGGGAGATCTATCTCTACTCCATCAAGGCCTCTGGTTACTAGTTCTACAACACACACACACACACACACACACACACACACACACACACACACACACACACACACACACACACACACAC
>CM060313.1:37523715-37526215 GCA_030674185.1 Monoplex corrugatus | reverse complement strand
ATCTGAACCAGAAAAATTGGAAAACCAATGAGTGACTTTCAATGGCTACATGAATTCCTCCCTCTCTCTCTCTCTCTCTCTCTCTCTCTCTCTCTCTCTCTCTCTCTCTCTCTCTGGCCTCCCCCCCCCCCCTCCACTTTTTTTCCTATTGCTCCAAATATTTTTATGTATTTTCAACAAGGGTTTTAGGACAAATACGATAAATTTGGACAGAGTAATAGTATCAGCAATATAAAACAAAGTTAATGGTCGAATTATATGTCATTATACGTCATGTTATGATGATTCGTTTCATATGCAAACTGGGAGGTAAACAGATAATACAAAGTTCATATGTATGTGTGTATGCATGTATGCATGTGTGCGTGGATGTGTAAGAGAGCGAGATATAGAGGAACAGACGGTCTGTGTGCATGAGACAGTGAAAGACAGACAAATATACAGACAGATATACAGACAGAAACTCTTAAAGTGAGACATACTCAGAGATTCAAGACCAAATAACTTCAAATTGCGTGCGCGCACACACACACACACATACTCTCTCTAATCTCTCTCATACACACACTCCCCCCCCCCCCAACTCTCTCTCTCTCACAGACATACACATACACACACATATGTATATATATATGTGTGTGTGTGTGTGTGTGTGTGTGTGTGTGTGTGTGTGTATGTACGTATGTATAATATATACATATATATATATATATATAATATATATATGTGTGTGTGTGTGTGTGTGTATACATATATATATATATATATATATATACATATATATATATATATATATATATATATATATATATATATATATATATATATATATATATATAAACACACAAACAGAAGCACACACACACAAACACACAAATACACACAAACACGCACACACACATGCACACACACACACACTCCACAATACCGAAATCAAATTTAATTATCAAACAGAAATACCGGCTGTTATCCTTTTTCATCAAAAACAGATTACCTGTAAGCGTAGAGATCTGAGTGACGATCTGGTGATAATTTCCCACCATCTCGTGCATACAGTTCAAATCTGAAAAATCCAAATACAGCCAAGTTATGTACAAGTACTTCTAGAACGCTACTGACCGGCGTAATGGTCCAGTGGGTAGGAGACTGGTCTTCCAATACGAGCTATGGAGTTTAGAGTTATGGAGTTTCTTTAACAGGGATTCATTGCATTCGGACAATACCATATGCGCTCCAACCAAATCTCCCAATGATTATCTGGCAGACTCCCTGAGCCTGTGCAAAACCCTATGTGGTGGTAAGGTCTTGAAATGGAGAGGGGGAGAGGGACCTAAAATACGCTAAGCTGAAACCAACAAACTGACAGAAACGTTGAGATGGGCAACGAACAGGCCAGTTTTTAATCAACATTATAGGTTGGATTGAATTCGAAATATTAGATCTTAGGTCCATAGCATCTGGCCTGAAAGTTAGACTTCTAAAATATTTGATCTCGCCAGTCATGATTTATGATTGCGAAGCCTGGTCTCTCAGAAAAACTGATTGCAGAAGAACTGAGGCTGCAGAGATGTGGTTTTATCGGAGATTACTACGTGTCAAATGGACAGATAGAATAACTAATGACAGTGTGCGTGTCCAGGAAGAATTTGATACCGCCAGAAAACTACGAGCAGTCACCAACAAGAGAAGACTGGCCGTGTGTCACGCAACAAGAACACGGACCTCACGGCAACCATCTTTCAAGGAAAAACAGTGGCCAAATCGAAGAAAGGCAGACCTATTATCTCATACATCGAAAACATAATCAACATCAGTGGCCTACTATTCAAGAAACTGTCCACAAAAGTCAAGACAGAGCGGCCTGGAGGGAGATGGTGGTGTCCAAATGTGCAGCGGCTAACACCGAACCCGGTAACGCCGACAGGTGAGACAGGTAAGACAGGTGAAAAGAACCCACCAACTCACGGAAACGTGGCCCGACAGATGGCTTAACCTAGGCCCTTAACTTATGAACACGGCGCTCAACATACATGTATGTGCTAACTGACCTTAAAACGTGGCCTGCCCGAGGGTTGAACCGTCAATCCCTGCATTCCGAGCATTGGCGCACTAACCACTGAGCTGATGGACCACCACAGGAAAGTGTAGGGTCAAACTTGGCTGGGTGCTGCCTGGTCGCTAAAGAGTGGAGATTTTTCCAATATTCCAGGTCCAGATCTAGGTCAACATATCTGCAGGCCTCCTGATGTCTGCATGTAAACTGCCTTTATGTGTTTGATACGCATGATATCAAGTCAGCAAATAAAACATGATGTAAGCTGACTTGTAATGCAACAGTAATATGTATCATTGTATGTAATGTTCATATGAATGCTAGATTTTAGCCGTCCGGTTTTGTTGTTGTTGTTGTTAGTGGTGGTGTTGTTGTTGTCGTTTATTTTTTGTTTGTTTGGTTGGTTGTGTTTTTTACTTCTTTTTTGGTAGTGGATATGTTTTGTTG
>CM060313.1:37511215-37513715 GCA_030674185.1 Monoplex corrugatus | reverse complement strand
CTTCTTCCTTCTCTTCTTCTTCTTCTTCTTCTTTCTTCTTCTTCTTCTCTCTCTTCTTTCTTCTTCTTCTTCTTCTTCTTCTTCTTCTTTCTCTTCTTCTTCTTCTTCTTCTTCTCTTCTTCTCTTCTTCTTCTTCTTCTTCTTCTTCTTCTCTTCTTCTTCTCTTCTTCTTCTTCTTCTTCTCTCTTTCTTCTTCTTCTTCTTCTCTTCTTCCTTCTTCTTCTCTTCTTCTTCTTCTTCTCTCCTTCTTTCTTCTTCTCTTCTTCTTCTCTCTTCTCTTCTTCTTCTTCTTCTCCTCTTCTTTCTTCTTCTTCTTCTTCTTTTCTTCTTCTTCTTTCTCTCTTTCTTCTTCTTCTCTCTTCTTTCTTCTCTTCTTCTCTTCTTTCTTCCTTCTTCTTCTTCTTCTCTTCTTCTCTTCTTCTTCTCCTTCTTCTTCTTCTCTCTTCTTCTCTTCTTCTTTCTTCTTCTTCTTCTTCTTCTTCTTCTCTCTTCTTCTCTTCCTTCTTCTTCTCTCTTTCTTCTTCTTCTTTCTTCTTCTTCTCTTCTTCTCCTTCTTTCTTCTTCTTCTTCTTCTTCTTCTTCTTCTTCTTCTTCTTCTTCTTCTTCTTCTTCTCCTCCTTCTTCTTCTTCTTCCTTCCTTCTTTCTCTTCTTCTTCTTCTCTTCTTCTTCTCTTCTTCTTCTCTTCTTCTCTCTTCTTCTTCTCCTTCTTCTTCTTCTTCTTCTCTCTTCTTTCTTCTTCTTCTTCTTCTTCTTCTTTCTTCTTCTTCTTCTTCTCCTTCTTTCTTCCTTCTTTCTTCTTCTTCTTCTTCTCTTCTTCTTCTCTTCTTCTTCTTTCTTCTTTCTTCTTCTTCTTCTTTCTTCTTCTTCTTCTTCTTTCTTCTTCTTCTTCTCTTCTTCTTCTTCTTCTTCTTCTTCTTTCTTCTTCTTCTTCTTCTTTCTTCTCTCTTCTCTTCTTCTTTCTTCTTTCTTCTTCTTCTCTTCTTCTTCTTCTTCTTCTTCTTCTTCTTCTTCTCTTCTTCTTCTTCTTCTTCTTCTTCTTCTTCTTCTTCTTCTTCTTCTTCTCTTCTTCTTCTCTTCTTTCTTCTTCTTCTTCTTCTTCTTCTTCTTCTTCTTCTTCTTCTTCTTCTTTCTTCTCTCTTCTTCTTCTTCTTCTTCTCTTCTTCTTCTTCTTCTTCTTCTTCTTCTTTCTCTTCTTCTTCTTCTTCTTCTTCTTCTTTCTTCTCTTCCTTCTTCTTCTCTTCTCTCTTCTTCTCTTCTTCTTCTTCTTCTTCTTCTTCTTTCTTCTTCTTCTTCTTCTTCTTCTTCTTTGTTGTTGTTGTCTTCTTCTTCTTCTTCTTCTTCTCTTCTTTCTTCTTCTTCTTCTTCTTCTCTTCTCTTCTTCTTCTTCTTCTTCTTCTTCTCTCTTCTTCTTCTTATTTTATTTTTTTCATTACTTATTATTATTATTTTCTTTTTTATTTTATTATTTTTTCTTTTTTTTTATTATTATCTTTTTATATTATCATTATTGTTATTATTATTCTTCATTCTTTTTTTTATCATTTCTTGTTGTCTTCTTCTTTCTCTTCTTCTCTCTTCTCCTTCTTCTTCTCCTTCTTTCTTTTCTCTTCTTCTTCTTTCTTCTCTTTTTCTTCTTCTTTCTTCTTTCCTTTTCTTCTTTTTTCTTGTTTTCTTCTTCTTTTCTTCTTCTTCTTCGTTTTTCTTCTTCTTCTTTTCTTCTTTCTTCTTCTTCTTCTACTCCTTCTATTTCTTCATTTTCTTTCTTTTTTCTTTCTTCTTCTTTCTTCTTCTTCTTCTTTTTCTTCTTCTTCTTCTTCTTCTTCTCTTCTTCTTCTTCTTTCTTCTTCTCTCCTAATTATTATTATTATTATTATTATTGTTATCATTATTATTATTTTGTTTTTTTATTTGTTTTCTTATTCTTCTCCTTCTCTTCTCTCTTTCTTCTTCCTTCTCATTTTTTTTTTCTGCTTCTTTCTTTTCTTCTTCTTTTTCTTTCACTTTTTCTTTTCTTTTTCTTTTCTTTCTTTCTTTTCTTCTTTTCTTGTTCTTCTTCTTCTCTTGTTCTTGTTCTTGCTTCTTCTTCGTTCTTCTTGTTTCTTCTTCTTCTTTTCTTCTTCTTCTTCTTCTTCTTCTTCTTCTTCTTCTTTCTTCTTCTCTTCTTCTTCTCTTCTTCTTCTTCTTCTTCTTCTCCTCCTCTTCTCTCCTCCTAATACACACTGATACAGCCTTCTTCTTGGTTGTAACGAAACAACGAGTTAATCCAGTCTTGACTCTTCTCTGAAGAGTGCTTGCCAGTCACAACGGTTATCCCATCAGGGTAACGTTTTAAAAGACCATTCCTGTTTGTACCCTCTTATCATCAATGATCTGCCGAAACATGTACAAAACACCGTCAAACTATTTGCAGATGACACAAAGTTGTATGCCGCAAGCGATGACCAAGAATCAACCGCATCACTCCAGCAGGACTTGACAGCCTCCAGAAATGGTTGGACG
>CM060313.1:37498715-37501215 GCA_030674185.1 Monoplex corrugatus | reverse complement strand
CAGCAGCAGACTGGTTATTTTTGGTCATCTTCACAACATGACAGCAAAATGGAAACATTAAGATATATGGGCTTGGCCAAAAACAGAATAAAAATAAATCCATCTTGCTGTGTTGCACTGTTAATGATTGGCGCAGTCGACTTTTCGTCTGCTTTTTTTTTTTTTTGTTGCTTTTTTTAATGATGTCTGGAGACGCATAATTCAATTAGTAATTCCGTGAATTGCGAAATACTTTTATCTATTCATTGTCATCGTTTTCCAAATATGGCAGTAATTATTCATGTCTGCAACTCGTTCTTTGCCTCTTATCTGTTTAATGTTCAAAGCAGACCCTCCATATATATATACAGAGATGGATAGATTTTTCCGTTTCAGTTGTGTTCATTCTCGGCCGATTATTCCGGTTCATCAGCATACCAACGGCTTCACCATCGTGTTCATTTGTGTTACCCTCTGTGCGTCTGTGTGTGTTCCCTTTTTCCCCCATTTATTCCTCCTCCTTTCCTCCAGCCCCCCCCCCCTCCCGTTTTCTCTGTATCTTCAACTATTTTTACTTTCCTCTGTGTGTGTGTGTGTGTGTGATCAATTCCGATACGTTCATTTTGTCATTCTTTTTGGGCATTTTCTATATCTGGCCCAAAGACAATGTCTTTGCTGTGGCCATACTTAAATAATCTTTTATTCCTCTGTTGGGATATTTTCTTCTGATTCTGTAGCTGTAGTTGTCTTTGTTATTACCTTGTGTGCGTATGTATGTGTATTGTGTATGTCTGTGTGTGTAATTACCTTGTGTGTGTGTGTGTGTGTGTGTGTGTGTGTGTGTGTGTGTGTGTGTGTGTGTGTGTGTGTGTGTGTGTGTGTGTGTGTGTGTGTGTGTGCAGCTTTTTATACACCTTTTTATGTTCTTCGTTTAGATCATTTTCAGTAGCGATAATTTTCTTTGTTTTTCTCTTTTTGTTGTACCTGTGGCCATACTTTCCGTTGTTCTTCATGGTGACTAGTTCTTCATGTTGACCATTTTGCTATTTCTTTAGGCGGCTGTAATCGCTTGTGTTTCTTCTCACTGTACTAGCCGCTGTGCTGGTCAGTTGAAACAGAACTGACCTGGCTTATTTCACGCCTTGTTTCTTCTTCTGGATCTGAACGATCTCTTTCTCCCTGTGACTATAATATGTCATAGTTGACAGTGTTGTTCATTGTTCATTCTTGATAACCTGGCCCTGAACATGAGGTTCACATATGATTACCCTAGTCCATTCTTGATAGTCTCGTCTCGGAACTTGAGGTTCGTGAATGATTATCTTAGTTCATTCTTGATAACCTGGGAGGTTCATGAAGGATTGCCCTAGTCCATTCTTGACAATCTAGTTCTGAACTTAAGGTTAATGACTTATTATCTATTTGACAAAGTTGTACTCGTAACACGTTCTATGAATTATTCTGCTGTCGGTGATGTAGTCCTACTTTGGTGATCTGTAAACATTTTCCTGTCGTCACCTATTGCCCTCTTCTCCTTCTCCACACACACACACACACACACACACACACACACACACACACACACACACACACACACACACACACACACACACACACACACACACACACACACACACACACACACACACACACACACACACACACGCACGCACAAGCTTGCTTCTTTTAAGAACTAATCCTACATCTACTAGCTTCACAAGTTTTTGTCACTGCAGGGCTCAGAACCCTTCAAAAATGTTTTGGTATCTCAGGCATGGCGAATAACTGGTGTTTTTTTCTTTGATTGTTTTGTGTGTGTGCGCGCACTTCAATTTCTGCTGTCCTTACTGACCATCTAGTTCTTCCAGGATCGGCGGAGCAGACATTGAGATTCCCAAGCGTCCTACGGTAAAAATCCCCAGTTACTACGCAGTAAGTGTGCTTTGCATGTGCATTGCTTACTCACATTAACTTATAATACATTGCATAGGCCTGTTGTTATTGATCAGATTAGGTTATTGTTTTGGTTCATGAAAAGAAACGTATTTTGTTGGAATAGGTGATTATTGTAGTTTATATGAAAAAGAGTATTTCAGTGGTGGAATTATTTCATTCTCTTTATTGATCTGTTAAATGGTTCATTTAATGCTCTCTCTTTCTCTCTCTCTCTCTCTCTCTCTCTCTCTCTCTCTCTCTCTCTCTCTCTCTCTCTCTCTCTCTCTCTCTCTCTCTCTCTCTCTCTCTCTCTCCCCTTCTTCTTCTTCTTCTTCTTCTTCATATTGCTGCTCTTTACTAGTTGTTAACAACTTAATATATAATACTTATTTGGAGATGAATTCCTTCATAAACACGGTGATCTGCTTATTTATAGGCCTATTCCTTCATAAAGATGGCTACACACTGTACGATTTTCAGTTTGAATTTAATGCATTTATAATCAAAGAAAGAAACGAGGGAGAGGGGGAGGAGAAAAGGTAGAAGGCTATCCTCCAACGTTCAGACTTTGTGATATGGCTGATGT
>CM060313.1:37478715-37491215 GCA_030674185.1 Monoplex corrugatus | reverse complement strand
TCTGTTCGTCAGTTTGTCTGCCAGTTAATTTTTCTTTTTGATCTTTGCTCAGGAGTTTCCTTTCTTCTTTTCTTTCAAAGCATAAACGAGTCGATTGAAAAACACGCAAAAATTGTTTAGTGTATAAACAATCAAATATACAATGATTAATATGTATCATAAGTCATTAGTCTTAATCTTTACAAGATTAGAAAACATGACTTTTTAACACTTACATATATGATAAAATATATGTACAGTTCTGGGCGTGTTTACATACTCAATATTTTCATAAAGTAATGAGTCTTGCTTCCTGTGGGAAGCTGGTGGATACGGTGAAGTTTTTTGCTTTGCTAGCATGGTTGACAATGCAGGATGCCGGTGGGCAGGGTACGGGAGTCAAAGGGTTAAACATGACTGTGATTACATAGTCAGTCAGTCACGAAGAACAATGTCCTTTTTCTGCTTTGCTTCTCTCCGTCTACAGTATCAGGCCATCTGGCGATCATTGCGGCCATTTTTGTCCCTTTTGTGCTGACTGCCATGGAAGGAGCGCCATTCCCATCTGATATAGGACGACTGTGTAGACATTTATATTGCCTTATACCATGATTTCATGGTTAGAGGGTGCCTGCAAGTCTGGAACCTCTGACTTAAGCCCTTGAACAATGTTCAGAACTTTGACCAGTTGACGTGGTGCACTGATAAGTGCAATGGACTGCCGACGAGGAGGTTGTGAGTTCGAATCCCATCAGTTTTGTCAAAATCATCGTGGAAGTTTTTGGCCCTAACCGGTCCTTTGCCATAGCTGAGTGTGCTGTGGGTCTGTTGGGAAACTTGTACCATGTATTCGAATTGTATCTACTTAACAGATGAGTTATTGAGGTGTTGTTTGAATCTCATGACCAACATTGCAGGTGTCTGTCTGCATTTTTTGGGGGGGGGGGGGGGGGGGGTCTGGTTGATACTAGGTTGAGCACAGTCCTGTCATACGGTCTCAAACCTAGATGAAACTTCACAGCATCATAATTATTCAAATTCATCTATTCATATTCATGTTCATATTCATTTCTTTCGTCACATTGGATTTACTATGTGAAATTGGGACTGCTGTCCACTTTGGGAGCGCGTCACCGCAGTGCAGCGCCACTCAGTCTTTTTTTTTTTTTTTACCAAGACTTTAGAAAGGCAAGAAGGCAAATTGACCTCCAGGGGAAAGGACCTGGGAAATCAGCCTATCTCTCCAATGTTTTATACCAAGGCAGCCGGGAGAAAGCCCTGTTCTCCTAGATTTTCAACTGCCGTGGGATCTTAAGCGTGCTCAGACCAGAGGGCACACGGGTCCGACTCGGTTTTTGTTTGTTTGTTTGTTTGTTGCTGGTGGTGGTGGTTTTTGTTTGTTTGTTTGTTTTTTGTTATTGTTTTTCTGTTGTTTTTTGTTGTTGTTTTTTGTCCCCTTCGGAAAGACTAGGCGTGTAGTTCCATTTTCTGACCAATCTGAGGAGAAAAGTTGAGGCCTCAACGGAAAACGAACCTTGGAACCTGGAGTTTAGTTATTGGCAGGCGAACGTCTGAACCATTCTGCCACTGTTCTCTGCCACTATCATCTCCATCGTCATCATTATCATGACAGCATTGTAAAATGGTCCCAGTTTCTGTGGCCATTAAAGTGGCGTAGATACTGGGACAGACAGAAAAGTAAGCACATATGATGCTGCCTTAGTGTGATGATCTTTTAAAATGTTCAACATCTTGTGTTTGACTCATTGTCAGTGGTGTGTGTGTGTGTGTGTGTGTGTGTGTGTGTGTGTGTGTGTGTGTGTGTGTCACGTGTGTTTGTGCGTGTGTTTGTGTGTGTGTGTGTGCGTGTGTGTGTGCGTGCGTGCATGTGTGTGTGCATGTATGTCTATGTATGTGTGTGTTGTGATGTGTGTGTGTGTGCATGTGTGTGTCTGTGTGTGCGTGCATGCGTGCGTGTGTGTGTGCGTGTGTGTGCGTGTGTAAGTGCGTATGTGTGTGTGTGTGTGTGTGTGTGGTGTGTGTGCAGTGCTGTGCTGTGCCCGTGGTGCAGGAGACAGTGAGAAGTGTGTCAGCTGTCAAACTTCCTGTTCCTGCAAAGACAGGGGATGTCACTGTACCTCTCCTCATGACTTCAACACAGTAGAGACCAGGAATTGTGCAGGTATGTGATTGTATGAGAGAGAGAGAGAGTAGGGTGTATATGTCTGTGGGGAGGTTGCGTGTGCATGTGTGTTAGATGTACGTGTGTATGAGTATGTTCATTTTAGTATGTGTGAGGTTGGGTATGAAAGCGTACGTGCGTGCGTGTGTGTGTGTGTGTGTGTGTGTGTGTGTGTGTGTGTATGTGTGTGTGAACTGAAAATAGATATGTCATAAGAACGTCCCTCCCCCCCCCCAAAAAAAAATCAGTAAAAAAAATAATAAAAGAAAGCGATGCTATAATAGGATAAGTAAATGTTTTACTCAGACTGTCGGTGGCAGTAGATAACTAGTTTCATTTCATTCTTGACTGTCCTGACTTCAGTAACAGAAGTGACATTCATTCTACAAAATATACATGTCTGATAAATTGTTCTTGTTATCTGTGTAATGTTGTAGTGTCTGGAATGTAGAATAATGATGAATGTTGTGATTATAGTATCGTCCAATTACAAAATAGATGCACGTTGAGCCCGATTGTACTTCCTACAAAGACGAAAGGGCTTCTTTGAACTTTTTTTCTAGGTGCACATCCTTTCCTGTCAAACTCAGCCCATTAGAGGAGATGAGCACAATTTTCGTTTTTATCTTTTATTTTTATTTTTTTCTATTGTATACACTCTGCATGGTTGAATTTAAAACCTGGATGATCGAATGTATCATTTTCTTTATTTTGGGGGAAGCAACAGAAACTGGAGAATAGCAACAGTCGAATTATCTCTGATATTCTTTATATCTGTTGGTGTAAATATGAATGAAAGATAACGCTACATGGAAGAAAAAAGTCAGCTGCATTTTGGAGGGAAATACCTTAAAAGTTTTCGCTTTTGTTACCAACCTAGTCTCCAATCCCGCATTGCATATTGACAGGAAATGACGCAGTGAAATCCTGTGGCGCCATCTGTGGATGTCATCAGCAGTGCCCGTGTCGGAAGGCCGGATGTGCCACGAAAGCCGTTGACATCAGCTTGTGTTCTGGTACATCCCGTTTCATTATCCATATATTATCATATCCACTTTATATATATGTATCCATGTGTGTGTCTTTGATCATGGTAGGCCCCCTATATTCACAACGACCATAATTTTGTGCAGAGTGTACTCTGATTCAGCATCCTGTGTGTGTGTGTGTGTGTGTGTGTGTGTGTGTGTGTGTGTGTGTGTGTGTGTGTGTGTGTGTGTGTGTGTGTGTACGACAGAGACGTGTCAACAAAATTTTCTCAGCTGCTTATACGTGGATCTTTTACCAGATTTTGATCACAAATGTGGATTGCCAAGGATTCACGTACACATATAATTGTTAAATCGAGACACCAAAGTCAAGATCCCAGGGACGGAAAAGGTGCCTAAAATAGCACTTTTGAGGCAGGCGTGTGAAGAGCATTTTCTCGAGAACTAAGAATAACGTTTGCCTTCTGTTTTTACCGTTGTAACCGTATACCATTGCCCTCGATGAGCGTCAAACTATTTCAATTAAAGCTTGTTCGGAGTCCGACTGATGAGAATGACAAAATTCCGGATTTTCTGCAATTTTATATTAAAAAGAGGATTGTTAGAATGGTTTGTATTTATTTCATTAAATTTGATCTGTTTCGTTTAATTTTTCTTTTTTGGTTTTATTTTGTTTCATTTTGTTTAATTATATTTTAGTTTGTTTTAGTTTTGTTTTATTTCTTTATTTCATTTTTTATTATTTTTTAACATTTTCCCTTCATTTATTTCATTTTATTTTATTTCCTTTTATTTTGTTTTATTTTATTTTATTTCATTTCATTTTATTTTATTTCATTTCATGTTATTTTTCAGGCACAACAGGGGTCGTGTCGTCGTGCACAATGCCTGGAAACTGTGGCTGCAACAAGGGTTCAGTGGGAAAACTGTGATTCCGTCATAACTAACGATGTCACAATAATGTTATTTCCTTCTGTTGTTATATTATGCTGATAATCAGAAACAAAAAGCCCTCTCCTGCCCCTTTTTCAGTCTAGTCTCTCTGCTCAATCTGTCACTTGCAAAGCTTTGGGCCCAATTCTAAGCAGTTTGTTTGATTTCCGAGCAATTCTTTTTTTTTCTTCTTTTCGTTTTCTTTTCATATTTTTTCTTCCTTGTCTTTCTTTCTTTCTTTCTTTCTTTCTTTCTTTCTTTCTTTATCTGTCTTTCTTTTTCTTTGGTTTTCATTAAATGACATTGTTAATGTGTCTTGCAATTTGTATTTAACTCGCAACTTGATTGTACATAATCAGATCTTGTATATTTGGCGAATTAAACGTTGGTGGTAAAATTGCGATCGCATCTTCATTGTTGTTGTTGTTGATGTCGCTGTTAATGAACTGTGAGCGCGTGCATGATGGCAACAGAGAGAGAGAAAGAGAGAGAGAGTACCTGAAAGTGTACGAGAATTCTGAGAGACAGAGTGAGTGAGGGAAAGACATAGAGAATACCTGTAAGTATATGAGAATTCTGAGAGACAGAGTGAGAGAGAGAGAGAGAGGGAAAGACACAGAGAAAGAATACTATAAGTGTACCAGAATTCTTGCGCACGCACACACACGCACGCACTCGCGCACACACACGCGCGCGCGCACACACACACACATGCACACGGCTATAAATGGGGAGAAAGAATAAAAGCAATGGAAAATTATAGAGAGCATATTACATGTATATACATGTACAATTATATATTGCTACATTAGCGAGGGTAAATGAATAATGTTACCCAGTGAGCATGTATATCAATGAAATCATTGCATAATGTTTTACAGTTACGTATAGTTAGGTTTGTGAGCTCACACAAACACACACACGCACACACACACACACACACACGCGCGCGCGCGCGCGCGCACGCACACACACACACACAAATCGAGATATCATCATGGCTTAACCACGTTATCATTCGAGCTGTGTCGGGCTACACACTTAGTTGTATGTACAACACACGTACGCGACTCGGCAAGCTCTATGGGCAATGGCACACGTTGGTATTGTCTTTTATCTTCACCCAGATATACCTACTACAGTTTTGGAGTTTCCAGTTTGTTCAAAATTAACTTCATCCAAATCTAATAATCGCTAGCAGACTCCCTGAGCCTGCGCAAAACCCTATGCGCTGGCAACGTCTTGGAATAGGGAGGGCGGGGAAAAGGATTTATGAAACACTAAACTGACGCCACCAGAGTGGTGGAAATACTGAGATGAATGGGAAACGGGCCAGTTTCTAATGTTGCAGGCTGGGACTGAAATCTATAGAACCAACCAGCCCGCGAAAGTCATTGCCCGACCGAGAGTTGAACCCAGAACCCCTGTGCTATGAGCATGGCCCTCTAACAAACTGATCAATGGGCCACTGAATTATACTAAGCAAAATATGTTTTGTTTGTTTGTTTGTACAAGTTAATTCAAAGTTAACAAGAAACACCCGAGGGTGTTCTATAGGACCCAGAACAATACCTCATCACTGGCCAAACGATCACCTCCCAGATCCCAACGACACACGGTAGCCATTTGTACAAGCAAACTACGTAGGAAGCAGCCTACCGTTTATGCGCTGGATGACCCATTCAGACCCAGTCATCAGTCGTCTTTATTTCAAGCCGACAGAAGTAAGGCACTTTCTGTGCACTGTGGCTAGCTACGAGTATGTCATACAAAAGTCGGAACAACTTTGAGGCAACTGAAATGTGGTTTCTCAGAAGAATGTTGAGAGTTCCATGGACAGCAAAAGAAAACAAACGAGACTGTCTAGAAGGAGGCAGAGACAAGAAGATCAATGATTAAGAAGACAAGCAACATTTATAGGCCATTTTATGAGGAAAAGGGAATTAGAACACCTGCTCACAATAGGAAAGTTGGAGGGAAAGAGAACACCAGGGAGAAAATATTGGACAGACTTGCAGGGTGGCTGAGGACAGAGAAGGTTGGGAGATGTACTTGCAGCGACAGGGGATAGATTCTTGTAGAGGGCCATGATCGCCAACGCCATGCGGCAGGTCATATGATGACTGTGGCTGGCTAGCAGAGCTGTGGATTCAAGATCGGACATCTCGAGTTCAATCCTCGCTTGCAACAAAACAAAACCAAGAAAAAAAACCGGATTGTTCGTAGCCCCAATCATGCTGCTTAGTGTTTCATAAAGGACTCTCAGTCATATATCTTTTGTGCTTAATTAACAAAATATCGCGGGCCAGTTCAGTGGTTCTTTCAGTAGACTGGGCTCGAGATCATTGGGCCTACGATAACTCGAGTTCAATCCGAACACATAACAATAAAATCTAGCCTGTTTTTTGCCCATCTTAACCCTTTCAGTCCCGAACCCTTTCCACCAACTGCAAAAACTTAACCCTTTAACAGAGCTTCTCGCGGGAGGCTGGTGGATAGGGAGATGGAGTCAAAGGGTTAAGTTTGTGCTTTGCTAGCTTGGTTGACAGTGGGGGATGCTGGTGGATATAATGCGGGAGTCAAAGGGTTAGTGTTTGCATCATTCTGGTGGTGTCAGCTGAATGGAGTAAGTTTAGGGTTTCGTAGGTCCCTTCTCCCCCATCCCCATCACTCCTTCACTCAGTACTAATCAAGACCGTGACAGCGCATAAGGATTTGCACAGCCTCAGATAGTCTCGCCAGATCATTGCTGGCAGATTTGGGTGTAGTGCATAAGAATTCGTCCGAACGCGATGAATCCCTCTTGAACAAAACTACGAATTCTCCCAAGACCGATTCAATGGTACGCATCTTTTAGCGCGTGGTGAAGGCCTACAGGCTGCTCCAGCTGGTTTACAGCGAAAACAATGTCAGGGCCGGCTAGCGTATCAGGTGACCCATACCAATGCGTTAGACACAGTGTGAACGAGAAGTGTGTGTGTACATGTGTGTGTGTTGTAAACTCCTTCCATTTCACTCTGATAAAGGACACTGGTTATCTCCGCTCCTCACAGTAAGACCTTTGGAAAACTTTAAAGCAGCCAAGCAGACGCCATACTAAAAAACTAGGGCAAGGAACAGGCCTAGCCGACAATAGGCTACAACGGTTTTAGCAGACGACAAAAAAAAATGGCTCCCTCCAAAATCATTGCGTGTAGCATGCGGGATCTACGATTTCCAACATCCCTGGAGAAAGACGGCTCGGATGCTATGGTAGGGGTTTTATTCGTTGCGTTCTTTTTGTTTCGCTTGTTTTGTTGTAAATTTCATCGCGCTTTGCATACAACACAGGCTTACTGAAAAATGTAAAACTGCGGCTGTGCTAGTCCATCGATTCGTAAGTTACTGCTCCACCCCCTGTTCGCAAAAATGATCGCTGCACTGTGGAAACCAAAGATGTAAGTCATATGAAATACACCTGTTTGTGGATCATTTGGTAATCTTGTAGAATAGAATACGAAAATAATTGGAGCTAATTTCACGCACTTATACGGGTGTTTTCGGTTCTGCTCGATGTAAAGAGACGTAAGACACCCTTACCTACTCACTTTGACCAGTCCTTCCCCACAAACATGCACAAAATATCCCTGAATGACTGGCGACCACAGCTCCAGCAGTCACCTGCACGCCATATTTATAGACAACAACTCCCCACTAGTGATGACGTTGTGCAACCAAAATGGCGAGCAGGTGACTGCTGGAGCTGTGGTCGCCAGTCATTCAGGGATATTTTGTGCATGTTTGTGGGGAAGGACTGGTCAAAGTGAGTAGGTAAGGGTGTCTTACGTCTCTTTACATCGAGCAGAACCGAAAACACCCGTATAAGTGCGTGAAATTAGCTCCAATTATTTTCGTATTCTATTCTTTTATGGAATAATCTTAAACAACGAAACATGAGCATACCTTTATAGACCTATCTTGACTAAATGGTCGCAGGCTATTTCTTTTTTTCTGCATTGCCTATACGTACAGCCGCTTCTACGAAGGACTAAATCGTGTTATGTTTTGTATGTGTGTGTATGTGTTTGTGCGTGTGTATGTGTGTGTGCATGTGTGTGTGCGTGTGTGTGTATGTGTGTGTGCGTGTGTGTGTGTGTCTGTGTGCGTGTGTGTGTCTGTGTGCGTGTGTATGTGTGTGTGTATGTGTGTGTGCGTGTGTGTATGTGTGTGTATCTGTGTGTATGTGTGTGTACGTGTGTGTGTATATGTGTGTATATGTTGTGTATGTGTTGTGTGTGTGTGTACATATATATGTGTGTGTGTGAGAGAGAGTGTGTGTGTGTATGTGTGTGTGTATGTGTGTGTGTGCATGTGTGTGTATATGTGCGTGTGTATATATCTGTGTGTGTATGTGTTTATGTGTGTGTGTGTGTGTGTGTGGGTATGTATATGTGTATGTGTGTGAGACACAGAGAGAGTGTGTGTGTGTGGGTGGGCGGGTGGGTGGGTATGTGGGGTGTGGTGTACTATGTATAAAAGAGAGAGAATCAGAATCAGAAATGTATTCAGTAAGGCCATAGTCCCATTTGAAGGGTGGTGTGAACATATTACACAAACACGGAATACAATACATAGTCGTTCTTGGACAATGCATGCTTCAAATATTTTGGAAAAACACACTATAGGACCCACAGTCATACTTCAGTAAAAGAGAGAGTGTGTGTGTGTGCGTGCGTGTGTATGAGTGAGAGAGAGAGAGAGAGTGTGTGTGTGTGTGTGTGTGTGTGTGTGTGTGTGTGTGTGTGTAAGAGACAGAAACAGAGAGGAAGACAGAGACAGACAGACAGAGAGAGAGAGAGAGAGTGGGAGACAGAGAGAGAGAGAGAGAGAGAGAGAGGAAATTCGTTGCATTATAGGCCTACTGTTAAAAGGAGTATAATTTCATGTACTGTTTTAATCGTTAACCATCGTCCTTGCAGCAGTGACTAACATATGATAGGATTTTCTATATCATTAGCATATTTTGTTTTGTGGTTCATTCCTTTCATCATAGCGCTAGGTGTTGACATGCATTTGTTGTATGTATGTCTGTCTCATATGGAAGATCAGGAAAAGACAGGCAACATTTATAGGCCATTTTATGAAGAAAGGGGAATTGGAGCACCTGGTCACAACAGAAAAGCTGGAGGGAAAGAAAGCACCAGGTAGACCCAGGGAATAAATATTGGACGGACTTTCAAGGCGGCTGAGGACAGAAAGGATGGAAGATGTGCTTGCAGCAACAAGGGGACAGATGTTTATGGAGGGCCATGATCGCAAACGCCTTGTGGCAAGGCACTTGATGATGATATCTGTCTCTGTCAGTTTTGCTGTTGTGAAGCGCTATAGGTTCTTGTGAATTAAGACGTTTTACAAGTATTTATCATTATTATTATTACCATCATCATCATCATCGTTATTTTTTTTATTATTATTATTATTATTATTATTATTGTTGTTATTATTATTATTATTATCGTTGTTGTTGTTATTGTTATTGTTATCATCATCATCATCATCATCATCATCATCATGTCATTTCAGGCTTACATAAACAGCAGAATCAACGTATTTATTAAATGTACTGTAATGGGTTTATAAGACATTTATACAGATAATGATAAATACGAACTTTTCGTGTGGAATACGACATACAGATCTGCTGTTAACTGCTTCTTCCTCTTTTTCTTCTTCTTCTTCTTCTTCTTTTCTCCACCCATCTTTTCACCAATCATTTTACTAACACACACACATACCCCCTCCGCTCATTTCAGCTTTCCAAAACACCCCCAAACCCACCAAAATTGAGGTCACCATGAGATCAGGGTATGAAGGACCACAGAATCTGGGACAGTGTTTTCCACATCGCTATGATGATGAACATGGGAATGATGGTGATGATACTATTGAGTTCCATTTCGGATTGAGATTTGCAAGACAGGCCTGCATGCTATGCTATTTTATATCATACCCTGGTGTCAACCGGGCCTGAAAAGTACAGACACCTGTAGTGTTGGTCAAGAACGACACGTGAGTATAGTGCTAGACGCTCGACTGTGTGGTCCCAGTCTTTCAAAGAACCCATAACACGCTCAGGTCTGGGTAGGAGTTTAACATATTTAACAATATTTAACAACCTTTGTTTGTTTGTTGGAAATTGACCGAATTTTAATATAATGAAGTAAAAGAAATCAGAAATTTGTGAAATCAGAATCAGAACGCGTATTTTATTCACGAAACGAGAAGGCGCAAAGTTTCGACCAACTGGCCTTTGTCAAATGTATACAAGAGACAACAACAACAACAAAAACAAATACACAAAATTAAAGACAAAAAAAAACGACGACCACCACCACCACCACCACCAACAACAACAACAGAATTTCCATTATGTTTCGTACAGTTGGAGAAGTTGATTGATAAGAAACCATGATGAGCAAAGACTATTCATCAGAATCGGTTTCCATGATGTCAGCTGGTTGCTTCTGATGATAGAGTGTGAACTCGGAATCAGATGTCTCGAATTCGATACCAGCCTGATTTATATAAACTGGCCTGTTGGCCGTCCAGGACAGTGTTTATGTTGTAAGCTGGGATTGAACTCGAAACATCAGATCTTGAATCCACGGCTCTATCATCAGAATCAGCCAGCCTGCGTATAAAACTGTTGTCCTCTTAAGGATCGAACCCACGACCCCTGCGTTACCAGCTTGTCACTCCCACCAAGACGACATTATCAACACAATAGGAAGCGGTAGTCAGGTGGGTAAGTGTTGGTCTTTCATTCTGAAGGTCCTGGGTTCGATCCGCCAAGACGTCTCCACCTGGTGGGGACAGATGTGTAAAGGGTGAAGATTTATCTCCAATCTCCCAGGTCGACATGTGTGCAGACCTGCTAGTGTTTAAAACCCCTTCCATGTGTGTACACACACACACACACACAACACACACACACACACACACACACACACACACACACACACACACACACACACACACACACACGCACACACACACAACACACACACACACACACACACACAGATTATCAAATGTGCATGTTTTAAAGATCCTGGCTTATGAAATGATAA
This sequence comes from Monoplex corrugatus, assembly GCA_030674185.1. Lineage (NCBI taxonomy): Eukaryota > Metazoa > Mollusca > Gastropoda > Littorinimorpha > Ranellidae > Monoplex > Monoplex corrugatus. The sequence continues at coordinate 37,480,023 of CM060313.1, read as the reverse complement.
GAACACCCAGCATGCACACCCATCAAAGATGCAGATTGTCCATACAACATCGTGGAATGTGGTCAGCTCGCTTAACCGCTTCCATTCTCTGTGTTTCACTCAAAAATCTGATGTTTGTAATGCACGAGTTCACATGAGTGTAGAGAATAGCGCTACAGAAGAATGCTATCTACTGATAATGACAATAACTTGAAAAAGATGTCAGGTCACCGGTATCGTGGTATTGTTCCAGAACAAGGCACCAGACTATTCCAGCGTGTATGTTGTTCTTAAAACGGATTCCGAATTGGAAGGACACGGGATGACGTTCAGTCTTGGCAGGGGCAATGAGATTGGTGAGTTGGAAAATAGTCCTATACTAATGAATGTGAGTGTGTGTGTGTTTGTGTGTGTGTGTGTGTGTGTGTGTGTGTGTGTGTGTGTGTGTGTGTGTGTGTGTGTGTGTGTGTGTGTGTGTGTGCTTGCTTGCTTGCTTGCTTGCTTGCGTGCTTGCTTGTGTGTGTGTGTGTTCGTGCGTTGGTGCGCACGCGCTCTGTTCTGATTCTGATATCACTTGTTTGACAAATTCCTCAGTAAAGACATTCCACATTTGGTTGTCGTTCATTTTCTGTGTCTGGTCCTTAAAATAGGAATGAGCTTCCCTTGTCTCGTCGATAGTCACATACTGTCTCCAGTCAAGTCTGACGTGGGAGACATACCCTTTTGTCCAGCAGTGATTTCCCTACCTATGTGTACATCCCTTCGTCCCACTGCCCCAGTCCTGTCCCTCCCAGTATATATGTATATGTGCTTTCTACCCTTAAGTTCTTTTTGTGATTGCCAGTGAATGATGAGAGCGTGCGTTTTGATTTGATCAGTACACCAAGATTTAATGCATTTTAATACACTGTATTATCATGACGGATCCAAGCCAGAAATCCACTGAGGGGTTGCAAAGATAGCACTGTTCACGCTTAATAAGACCTGTATGGAAGGACAAGAACATCTTCATGAAACACAAGATCAGGCTGAAACCTGTATGGAAGGACAAGACCATCTCCATGAAACACAAGATCAGGCTGAAACCTGTATGGAAGGACAAGAACATCTCCATGAAACACAAGATCAGGCTGAAACCTGTATGGAAGGACAAGACCATCTCCATGAAACACAAGATCAGGCTGAAACCTGTATGGAAGGACAAGAACATCTCCATGAAACACAAGATCAGGCTGAAACCTGTATGGAAGGACAAGAACATCTCCATGAAACACAAGATCAGGCTGAAACCTGTATGGAAGGACAAGAACATCTCAATGAAACACAAGA
>CM060313.1:37456215-37473715 GCA_030674185.1 Monoplex corrugatus | reverse complement strand
AAAGGGGGAGCGCGGGGTGGGGGTGGGGGGGGGGGAGGGGGAGAAGGTACCTATGAAACACTCAGCTTACACCACTAGAATGATGAAAACTGAATCAGATCGGTTTTTTTAATGTTGTCGGCTGGGATTGAACTCGAGGTATCAGATCTTGAGTCTAGGGCTCTATCACAAGAACCAACCGGCCAAAATGAAAGTAAAGTAAGGAATCAGCCTGCACTATTCAGTACGTTTCTTGTACGTATTATTTGTTTATGTTGCTAGTATTAAAACAAAAAAAAATCATTAATGTACATTATTCTTGTATAACGCTATTCTCCATACTCACTGTGCGTTACACGTAATCAGACTTTTTAGTGGAGCTCGGAGAACTCAAGCTGTTAGCTGGGCTGACCACATTCCACTGTTGTTTCACAGTCTGCATCTTTGGTGGGAGTGCATGCTGAGTGTTTTCATAATTCCATAAGCCAGCCACTGACATGACTTACAGGATCTTTGAAGTGCAAGTTTGACTGATATTCAGCATGCATGTTACGACTAGGGTTTAGGCACTGGCAAGTTTCTACATATGTTGAGCTAAAGGATATGGAAAATCTCGACCTTTTACCCACAGAGGGGAAGTAACCAGGTGGGTCGAAACCAGGACCCTCCGATAGGAAGCCTGGCGTTTAGCCACTTGACTGTCGCGCCCGAATCATCACATTGATGAATTAAACCAGATTCCTCACGTAGCCAGTCTGTCTTATAGCGCTCTTTGAATATGCAAACTGTTGACTTAAAATGTTTGTTGCTTGATCTTTTGTCTGTGGGTTAGTTAGTTAGTTAGTTAGTTAGTTAGTTAGTTAGTTAGTTAGTTAGTTAGTTAGTTAGTTAGTTAGTTGGTTGGTGGGTTGGTGGGTTGGTTGGTGGGTTGGTGGGTTGGTTGGTGGGTTGGTTTATGGTTGGTTGGTTGGTTGGTCGGTCGGTCGGTCGGTCAGTCGATCGGTCGGACGTTGAGTTGGTTGGTTGGTTGGTTGGTTGGTTAGTCAGTCAGTTACTTTGTTAGTTTGTTAGCCTTTCTTTTTTACAAACACAAAGAATTTATTCAGTTCAGGCCAGGGCCTCTTATTGAAGGGTGAAGTACACGTAGATACAAGTAAAACGATTTTGATTCAGTACATACTATTCACCAAATAAAGCATAACAAATCATTTCATCAGATTGGAAGATGTCTCGTAACAACGCCCTGTACTTTAGAGTGTACATGTATATGCACATTTAAAACATTTTTGGTGATGACAGAAAGCATTAGAAAGAACTTTGAAGGACCACCAATAATGAAAGATGAAGTTAGAGCATGGGAAAGCCCCAGGACTAGATAACATTACTATAGAAATGATTGAGGCTCTAGATGAATTTGGCATTGAAAAAGTAACAGTCCCCCTGAAAATGTAATTTATGATACTGGAAAAATTCCCACAGATATGTCAGAGTCAATTTTCATTGTACTTCCAAAGAAAGTAGGGGCTATAGAATAGTTGAGGTTGGTTTTGTATTTTTGTAGTAGTAGTAGTAGTAGTAGTAGTAGTGGTAGCAGTAGCAGTAGCAGCAATGGTAGTTGTAGTAGTAGTTGCTGCTGCTGCTGCTGCTGCTGCTTTTGTTGTTATTGTCATTATTGTTGTTGTTGTTATTATTGTTGTTGTTGAACTGTTTCGATGTGTTATTTCAGAAAAGATGCTGTCACTCCTCAGGAAGCTATAGGTAGGAACATTCTTTGTGTGTGGAGATGGGGGTGAAATGGTGGTGTGTGTGTGTGTGTGTGTGTGTGTGTGTGTGTGTGTGTGTGTGTGTGTGTGTGTGTGCGCGCGCGCGTGCGTGCGCTTAGGGGTGTTTGGGGGTGTTCTTCTCCTGACTTTTGTCCGTAATATTGAGAAATGTTTTTCAGCGTATTGAGAAACAAAAGATCAGGCTTTCATGTGCACTGATATATTCCATCTTCCTGTATGTAAGCAAGACATGGAACCTCACAGCGGATTTGGAAATACGAATCCACGCCATGGAAATGAGGCGTTTTAGCACACACACAATGATACACACACGCGCATGCACACGCGCTCACCACATTCATGTACGCTCATACATAGACATACTCACGCACACACGCACGCACACACACACACACACACACACACACACACACACACACATACACACACACACGCACGCACACACACACACACACACACACACACACACACACACACACACACACACACACACACACACACACACACACACACACACACACGTTTGGTGCGAGTGTATGTTGACATTTTTAGTTACAATTAAGATAATGTTATGTGATCCGTTTGACCTTGTTCTGTTCTAGCAAGATAATAAAGCATTTTATATTGGTTGATTCGTTACTTGTACCTCTTTGTGTTACTGACAGAATGAGATATATTTATGTCAGTTTTCCATTAATTTTTGTATGTGTGTTTTTGTTTTATCTCAGACATATTTGGTTTTATATTTGTGTTTCTTGTGTTGTTTTTTTCAGACATTCTTAAAAAAGCTCAAGCTGGCAAACAGGAAAGAGGTTTGTACTGTCTGTTTCTTTTACATATGTTTATTTATACAATGTGTTTCTGAGTGCGTGCGTGCGTGTGTGTGTATGTGCGTGCGTGCGTGCGTGCGTGAGTGCATTTGCGTGTGCATGTATATGTGTGTATGTGTGTATGTATGTATGTATGTATGTGTGTGTGTGTGTGTGTGCGTGCGTGTGTGTGTGTGTGTGTGTGTGTGTGTGTGTATGTATGTGTGTGTGTGTGTGTGTGCAGTGGAGCTGTTCCTGTTGTTGAATGTGTCATTAGTAGATATTTACCAATTGTATTCTGCAAGTCAAGACGGTATCAAGTGCTTCACTTGTGTTTGATGTTGACAGAAAAAGAGATGCTGGACAAAGGATTTCCCAGCTACACGACATCATGTGGATGGCTGGGGTATGAAGATGAGAAAATCAAAAGAGTAAGATCCTTTTTCTTCTGTCCCATTTTTGAGCCATTTCACTGATCACAGGATCTGGGACAATTTTTTTTTCATAATGGTATGATGTTGCATGATGATGGGGATGATAATAATGATGCTGTGGATTTCCATTCTGGATTGAGACTGCGTGAATGGGCTGTACTCTAGGCTTCCTTTCATAACGTATCCTGGCGTCAACCAGGCCCGAGAGATGATACATGCGTTGTTGATTGTGAAATGTAAGCAACACCCTCAATAACGTATTGGTGAAATGGATGAAATTCGACCGTGTGGTCCCAGCCTTCCGAATGAGTCCATAGCACACTGAACACTGGGTAGGTTGTGGTTTGGGCAAAACAAATTTTTACAATGATTTTTTTTTATGAAATTAATGGGATTCGAACCCATGATCTTGAACTTCCAGTCGTTAGGCTGTTGCTCAAACCACTGTACCACAAATGTACACATTTTCATGGATTTACCGTGTGAAATTCAGGTCGCTCTCCTTTGAAGAAAACTCGTCGCCATGGTACTGCGCCATCTTTTGGTTACTTCTTTCCCCTTTGTGCATATATTTCAGTTTGCCTGTAATGTTTTTTTTTCTTTCTGTTTTTCTTTCTTTCTTTCTTTCTTTCTTTCTGTCTATATGTCTTTCTTTCTTTCTTTCTTTCTTTGTGTTTCTTTCTTTCTATTTTCTTCTTTTTTTTGTTTCGTTTTTTGTTTGTTTGTTTGTTTGGGTACAGAATTTTTCCAGGGACAGCTAGGATCCATAGTGTACGCTGAATGTTTGCTGCATTATGGGGCCACGGCTTATTGTCTCATCCGACAGAGTAGCACCTTGATCATTACTTAAATCAAGATCTAGTGAGGAGGGGAAAATATCCCTGCTTGATCTGTGATTCGATCTCGAATTTCTGGCATCCTAGTGAGGTGTTTTGACCGCTAGGCCACAACCTCCATTGCACGAATACTGCACCATTGTAAAGTCAAAGGTGAAGGATTGTCCCCAAACCCTGAGGCTGTAAAGGATTGAGGTGGTAGAGACCTCAACTTCTCACAAGGCAAGCATTACGAGGATGGTGCCAATATCATCTCCCGGAATACTTTACCTTATAAGGGCAGTGCCCATCTCCTCTCCCGCAATATTTTACCTTATAAGGGCGGTGCCCATCTCCTCTCCCGCAATACTTTACCTTATAAGGGCAGTGTCCATCTCCTCTCCCGCAATATTTTACCTTATAAGGGCAGTGTCCATCTCCTCTCCCTCAACACTTTACCTTATAAGGACAGTGTCCATCTCCTCTCCCTCAATACTTTACCTTATAGGGGCAGTGCCCATCTCCTCTCCCTCAACACTTTACCTTATAAGGGCAGTGCCCATCTCCTCTCCCGCAATACTTTACTTTATAAGGGCAGTGTCCATCTCCTATCCCTCAATACTTTACCTTATAGGGTCAGTGTCCATCTCCTCTCCCTCAATACTTTACCTTATAGGGGCAGTGTCCATCTCCTCTCCCTCAATACTTTACCTTATAAGGGCAGTAAGGGCAGTGTCCATCTCCTCTCCCTCAATACTTTACCTTATAAGGGCAGTAAGGGCAGTGTCCATCTCCTCTCCCTCAATACTTTACCTTATAAGGGCAGTGTCCATCCTCTCTCCCTCAATACTTTACCTTATAAGGGCAGTAAGAGCAGTGTCCATCTCCTCTCTCTCAATACTTTACCTTATAAGGGCAGTAAGGGCAGTGTCCATCTCCTCTCCCTCAATACTTTATCTTATAGGGGCAGTGCCCATCTCCTCTCCCTCAATACTTTACCTTATAAGGGCAGTAAGGGCAGTGTCCATCTCCTCTCCCTCAATACTTTACCTTATAAGGGCAGTGTCCATCCTCTCTCCCTCAATACTTTACCTTATAAGAGCAGTAAGAGCAGTGTCCATCTCCTCTCTCTCAATACTTTACCTTATAAGGGCAGTAAGGGCAGTGTCCATCTCCTCTCCCTCAATACTTTACCTTATAAGGGCAGTGTCCATCTCCTCTCCCTCAATACTTTACCTTATAAGGGCAGTAAGGGCAGTGTCCATCTCCTCTCCCTCAATACTTTACCTTATAAGGGCAGTGTCCATCTCCTCTCCCTCAATACTTTACCTTATAAGGGCAGCGCCCATCTCCTCTCCCTCAATACTTTATAAGGGCGGTGCCCATCTCTTCTCCCTCAATACTTTACCTTATAAGGGCAGTGCCCATCTCCTCTCCCTCAATACCTTACTTTATAAGGGCAGTGTCCATCTCCTCTCCCTCAGCAGTTATAAGGGCAGTGCCCATCTCTTCTCCCTCAATATATTACCTTATAAGGGCGGTGCCCGTTTTCTGTCCTCCAATACTTTAGATGCTTATCTCCTCTCCCTCAATACTTTATAAGGGAGGTGCCCATCTCCTCTCCCTCAATACTTTGCCTTATAAAGGCGGTGCCCATCTCTTCTCCCTCAATACTTTTACCTTATAATGGCAGTGTCCATCTCCTCTCCCTCAATAGTTATAAGGGCGGTGCCCATCTCTTCTCCCTCAATATATTACCTTATAAGGGCGGTGCCCATCTATTCTCCCTCAATATATTACCTTATAAGGGCGGTGCCCATCTCTTCTCCCTCAATATATACCTTATAAGGGCGGTGCCATCTCTCTCCCTCAATACTTTACCTTATAAGGTCAGTGTCCATCTCCTCTCCCTCAATACTTTACCTTATAAGGGCGGTGCTCGTCTCCTGTCCTCCAATATTTTACTTTATAAGGGCGATATCCGTCTCCTCTCCCTCAATACTTTACCTTATAAGGGTGATGCCCATCTCTTTCTCCCTCAATATTTCACCTTATATGGGCAGTGCCCATTTCCTCTTCCTCAATATTTTACCTTATAAGGGTGGTGTCCATCTCTCTCCCTCATACTTACCTTATGAGGGCCAATGCCCATCTCCTCTCCCTCAGTACTTGACATTATAACTAGGCCGGTACCCATCTCCTCTCCCCTCAGTACTTACCGTATAAGGGGTGCCCAGCTGCTCTCCCTCAATACTTAATTAAAGGAAGGTGCCCATCTCCTCTCCCTCAATACCTTATAAGGACGGTGCCCATCTCCTCTCCCTCAATACCTTATAAGGAGGTGCCCATCTCCTCTCCCTCAATACCTTATAAGGACGGTGCCCATCTCCTCTCCCTCAATACCTTATAAGGACGGTGCCCATCTCCTCTCCCTCAATACCTTATAAGGACGGTGCCCATCTCCTCTCCCTCAATACCTTATAAGGGCGGTGCCCATCTCCTCTCCCTCGATACCTTATAAGGGCGGTGCCCATCTCCTCTCCCTCAATACCTTATAAGGGCGGTGCCCATCTCCTCTCCCTCAATACCTTATAAGGGCGGTGCCCATCTCCTCTTCCTCAATACCTTATATGGGCGGTGCCCATCTCCTCTCTCTCAACACTTTACGTCGGCCTACCTTAAAATAGGATCAGGTACCTATTCACAGCTGGATGGATTGGAGGCCGCACGCCCAAAAGTTTACCCCAGTCAGGCTGGAACTAGTACAGTGAGACTGAATGGCGGAGAATTATTTATCATATTCAATTAATTTAGTTGGTTGCCGAGTTGTCTTTAATTTTCTTGAGGAATTGTTCATTCTTTAGGCCTATCATAGCTTTCTCAAGCACTTAGATGGCAGTATTGCTTTTTTTCTGCCCATTATGCATTGGGCATGGTGGGCAACAACGAATGTTCTCCACTCGAGTCTGTTCTAGTTCTGGGTCAGCCTCCGTACAGTATACCAGGTGTGTTTCATGATCTGAAGTCCTCCTTCTGCTGTTTGTCGTCAGGTGTTCTTGGGTAATCTTCTCTTACACCTCCCCTCTGGTGTTCAGTGAAAGATGATGTTATCCTGTTCTCTTCGAAGGATGTGACCAGGCCATTTCCATCGTCTTTTCATGATGATATATAGGGTATATAGTGCCCATACTCTCTTTATTGCGTTTGGTATGCTACTGATTGCATAAGGTGATTATTTGGCAACAAAAGTTGTGCTTATCAATCATCATCATCAACATGTGCCCTGCCGCGTGGCGTTGGCGATCATGGCCCTCCATATGCATCTATCCTTTGTCGCTGCAAGTACATCTCCCTGGATCTGCCTGGTGTTCTCCTTCCTTCCAGCTTTCCTGTTGTGACCAGGTGCTCTAATTCCCTTTTCCTCATAAAATGGCCTATAAATGTTGCTTGTCTTTTCCTAATCTTCCTTATCAGTGATCTTCTTGTGTCTGCCTCCATCAAGACTGTCACGTTTGTTTGTTTGTTTGTTTGTTTTTCTTCTTTTTGTTTTTTTGTTGTTGTTGCTTTCCATGGAACTCTTCAACATTCTTCTTAGAAACCACATTTCGGCTGCGCTGCCTCAATCTTGTTCTGGCTTTGCGTGTTGACTGTCCGCACCGACTTACCATTGCCATACCTGGTTTTCTGGGATTTTATAAAAAACACTTGAAAGAGAAAGATCACAACCCGTGAGATGAGGTGTCTCAGGGGAACAGCAGGTAAGACCAAAACAGGCACGGTTAGAAACGAAGAGACACGAGAGATTGTTGGACCAACACCTGCCAACCATCATATCACACAACAGCGGTTAAAGTGATTTTTACCAGCTGATCAGGGTGACAGCCAACCTGGCAGCCCCTTGGAGCTCACAACACTAAAGGCTCAGGTTTCAGAGCCAGATTGATAATCCTGTAACTCCCACACTCTATCCACCAACTGCAAAAACTTAACCCCTTGAATCCCTAACCCTATCCACCACCTCTTGCAGGAAGTTGGTGGATGGGGTTAGGGTGTCAAAAGGTTTGTTTTTGCTTTGCTAACATGGTTGACAATGCAGGATGCTGGTGGACTGGGTACGGGAATCAAAGGGTTATGACTGTAGCGGCGCTGGATAGATGGAGTGACAAGACACACTCCACATCTATAAACATGATTGTACGCCAGGATTCCCGTGTTGCGGCTGACAGTCAGTTTCATCTTCCCGCAGCTTCTCCTGGTCCAAGTTGACAGAAAGAAGTAAAAGTGAAATAAGTAAGCTTGGTGAATTTGATTTGATTTCATTTGATTTTATTTCATGTTAGACTGACCGGAATATGTCCGTGCTTTATGTATGAATAGCAATAACGGTTTAGAAGAATGCTTAACCCTTTGACTCCCGCAGCCTGTCCACTAACATCCTGCATTGCTAACTATGCTAGCAAAGCAAAAAACTTAACCCTTTGACTGCCTCATCCTATCTACCAGCTTCCAGCAGGATAGGGTGAGACAGTCAAAGGGTTAAGTTTTTGCAGTTAGTGGATAGGATGCAGGAGTCAAAGGGTTAAATCATTGTCAATTTTTTCCCTTTCAGCTTTGCAAAGAGGCGTTGGCGCAGGGCATAACAAGGTAAGCATTGTCAGTAGGGCCTGTATATGAATTATGGTTTCTGTAGGCTATGTGCGTTTTGATTCTCTCTGTCTCACTGTCTCTATCTCTCTCTGTCTCTGTCTCTCTCTTTCTCTCTCTCTCTATCTCTGTCTCTGTCTCTCTGTCTCCTGTCTGCCTCTCTCTCTCTCTCTCCTCTCTCTTTTTCTCTCTGTCTCCCTCTCTCTCTTTTTCTCTCTGTCTCCCTCCCTCCCTCTCTCTCTCTCTTCCTCCTTCTTGCTCTCTTCCTCCCTTTCTCTCTCAGTCTCTTTTTCTCTCCTCTCTCTCTCTTTCTCTCTCTCTCTTTCTCTCTCTCTCTCTCTTTTCTTTCTGTCTCCTCTATTTCTGTTTCTCTCTCTTTCTCTCTTTCTATCTCTCTCTCACTCCCTCTCCCTCCCTGTCCCTCCCTCTCTCTCTCTTCCTCCTTCTTGCTCTCTTCCTCCCTTTCTCTCTCAGTCTCTTTTTCTCTCCTCTCTCTCTCTTTCTCTCTCTCTCTTTCTCTCTCTCTCTCTCTTTTCTTTCTGTCTCCTCTATTTCTGTTTCTCTCTCTTTCTCTCTTTCTATCTCTCTCTCACTCCCTCTCCCTCCCTGTCCCTCCCTCTCTCTCTCTTTCTCCCTCCCTCCCTCCCTCTCTCTCTCTTTCTTTCTCCCTCCCTCCCTCCCTCTTTCTTTCTCCCTCCCTCCGTCTCTCTCTCTTTCTTTCTCCCTCCCTCCCTCTCGCTCTCTTTCTCCCTCCCTCCCTCCCTCCCTCTTTCTTTCTCCCTCCCTCCGTCTCTCTATCTCTGTAGTATGGGTGTGTTGAAAGAACGTGTGTACTGTACACACGAAAGCACGTTACTGTGTATGTGTACTGGTTTTCTTTGTGTATAAATAGTTGTGTGTATGAGGGAAAGAGTAACTGATTAATTATGTACATACTCAGGTTCAAGGCCAAAGTTGGTGCTGACCTTGAGGATGACAAAAGAAGATGTCGCATTCTGCGAGACATGATTGGGCCTGACAACCTCCTGGTGAGACACACACGCACATATACATATACGCATGCACGCACGCACGCACATGCACAGATGGAGAGAAATGGAGGTTAGCAAAAATATCTGATCAGCTGCATCCAAATATATAACATTACGCTTAAATGACAAATATCAGTTGTGGAGATCTCTCTCTCTCTCTCTCTCTCTCTCTCTCTCTCTCTCTCTCTCTCTCTCTCTCTCTCTCTCCTCTCCCTCTCTCTCTCTCTGTCTCTCTTTTCTGTCTCCTCTCTCTCTCTCTTCCTCCCCCATCTCTCTCTTTCTCTCTTCCTCCCCCTCTCTCTCTCTCTCTCTTCCTCCCCCATCTCTCTCTCTTTCTCTCTCCTCTCTCTTCCTCCCCCTCTCTCTTTCTCTCTCTCTCTCTTCCTCCCCTCTCTCTCTCTCTCTTCCTCCCCCATCTCTCTCTCTTTCTCTCTCCTCTCTCTTCCTCCCCCTCTCTCTTTCTCTCTCTCTCTCTTCCTCCCCTCTCTCTCTCTCCTCTCTCTTTCTCTTCCTCCCCCCCTCTGTCTCTCTTTCTGTCTCTCCTCTCTCTCTCTCTCTCTCTCTTTCTCTTTCTCTCTTTATGTTCCTCTGTTTCTACCCTGTCTGTCTCTCTCTCACTCACTCGCTCGTTCACATGCTCAAACACACACACACACACATGTGTGTGTGTGCGTGTGTGTGTTGTGTGTATGTGTGTGTGTGTGTGTGTGTGTGTGTGTGTGTGTGTGTGTGTGTGTGTGTGTGTGTGTGTGTGTGTGTGTGTGCAAGCTTTGTACTTGTAGTTGTATTCTTTTATATTCTTTTGCTCTCCTGCATTCTTCGTGACTAATGGTTCCTAACAGTTACGTACACTCTTTGTTTTGTTGTCTGTTGTTGCCATACGCTAGGTAGGTTCTCAGGACCTGGCCAGCTCACTGGTTCATGTACAGGCTTGAGGCTTATGTTAGGTAGGACCTCAGGACCTGGCCAGCTCACTGGTTCATGTACAGGCTTAAGGCTTATGTTAGGTAGGACCTCAGGACCTGGCCAGTTCACTGGTTTATGTACAGGCTTAAGGCTTACGTTAGGTAGGACCTCAGGACCTGGCCAGCTCACTGGTTTATGTACAGGGCTTACGTTAGGTAGGACCTCAGGACCTGGCCAGTCATGGGTTTATGTGCAAGCTTAAGACTTATGCTAGGTAGAACCTCAGGACCTGGCCAGCTCATGGGTTTGTGTGCAAGCTTAAGTCTTGTGCCATGATCATTCTGGATCTTCTCCATCACATGACACCAGTGACGTTAGTGCATATGAATTCATTCCGAGCGCGAAGATGTCATCTTCAGAAACTGAAACTGAAACTGTTGCCCGTTAAGTTCGGTAATGTTGTGATGTTTAAAATGCAACGAGCATGCTTTAGACACGGACCGTAAGCACTCTATAAATGATATTATTGCCACAGATGGTGGACGCCAACCAAAGGTGGGAGGTGCAAGAAGCCATCGACTGGATGAAGGAGCTGGCCGACAGTGGCATCACCTGGATCGAGGAACCCACCTCCCCTGATGACGTGCTGGGGCACCAAAAGATCGCTCAGGTATCTTCAGCATGTCCACACATATGCTTAGTCAGCACAACTGAAACCTCTCACCTAAAAGTTTTCGTTATCCCCACGGGGATATTCGTTTTGTGGAAATTCTGTGCTAGGAATTTCCTCTTTTCTGTCACTCTCTTCGTTTCTGCCTTTGTTCCTTTGCTTTCTGTCATTTCTTCCTATCATTTTCTGCCTTTCGGTCAGTTCACCCGTATGTGCTCGATAAAGTCTTACGCACTTTCTCTTAGGATTAGTCGGCTGGACTATAAGCAATATGAACCTGAACCTCCTAGGATTGATAATTGGGTACATGTATTAAGTGCATTTTTGGCTGTAGGGAAATGAGATATGCGGAAGCAGTTTTAGGTAATTTAAGCCCGTTCTTATACATGTTTTAGTATCCTTAAGTTATACTTAAATATGTATTCAGGTATGTTTTTTTTTAAATCCCTTGTGCGATAAATTGGACGGAGTGGTCAACACCAGGTGCAATTCCTTAGATTATGTGCACTAATGCATTGATATGTGTACTTAATTTTCTTTTCTCTTTTTTTTTCCTTTTGAAGTATTGTATATGTTTTGAAATGGTTATATCCCTGATATGGCTTTATGCAGTCGGCTGGGCTTTAAATAGAAATAACAGTAAGTTTTCGTTCTTTTTCTGGGGGCTTCCGGTAACGAAGGTCTGGTTGGCTTAGAGGTAGAACTGTCTCCTTCCAGTCCAACTGCATGGGTTCAGGTCTGACTCAAGAAAGATTGTGCACGTGGCTTACAGTCCACTCAGCTGTGAATGGGTACCTGAAAAAAAATCTGAGTTAGGAAAGGTATGGCGGAGAGAAGATATGCATCAGTCTAATAATGCTGGCAGCAGGAAAATTTGGTCTCCAGCACCTAGTTCCCCCCTGTACACTAGTGGCCCGCATTGTCAATCATGCCAGCAAAGCAAAAACTTAACCCTTTGACTCCTTCATCCTATCCACCAGCTTCCTGCAGGAAGCTGACGGATAGGGTGAGGGAATCAAAGGGTTAAGTGTTTGCAGTTGGTGGACAGTTAGCGGGAATCAAAGAGTTAAAGACAACTAGTTCTGGTTATTTATTTAATCTTTTGTAGCCATTGTTTGTGGGTTGGTTGGTTGGTCGGTTCCTTCAAACCACAATATTATCCATAATCTTATAATAAATTTGTAATAAATCCGTGATATAATATGTACAGCAGAACAATATATTACTGTCTCCAGGCTCTCAACCCACTGGGTATCGGTGTGGCGACAGGAGAACAGTGCCAGAACCGCATCCTGTTCAAACAGTTCCTTCAGGCCGGTGCCATGCAGTACTGTCAGATCGATTCCTGCAGGCTGGGCGGTGTCAATGAGAACATCGCTGTTATTCTTATGGCCAACAAATTTGGAGGTTTGTCTGTTTGTATTTGTATTTTATTTCATTTGTGTTTCGTCAATGTTTTGTATCCTTTTAATGTTTCAACCCAGATGATTATTCTGACGTGTAAAAGGTCTGGTTTTGTTTGCTTGTTTTGTTGTTGTTATTGTTGTTGTTGTTTTTTGTCTTGAGGTCTGTATCTTCTCATCATTGCAGGGCAGACAACCCTATCTTCTCTTGGAGATGTAACATCATCATCATTATCATCATTATGTGCCATGCCGCGTGGCGCTGACGATCATGGTCCTCCATATGATTTTATCCCTTGTCGCTTCAAGCACATCTCCCACCCTCACTGTCCTCAGCCACCCTGCCAGTCCGTCCAACAATATTTTTCCCGTATTCAACGTTCCTGCAGTTACTCCGCCTGGCAAAGTTGTCCCTGGTAGTTATTTCCCTTTGACATACTCATCACATTATCATGGAATAAGGAAAACTAGAGGGAAAGAGAGCACCAGGTAGACCCAGGGAGAAAATATTGGACAGATTTGTAGGATGGCTGAGGACAGAGAGGATGGAAGAGGCGCTTGCGTCAACAAGGGACAGATACATGTGGAGGGCCATGATCGCCAACGCCATGCAGCAGGGCACTTGATGATGATGAAGGCTTATGCGCAGATATGGCTTATGTTATGGTCGTTTTGGATCTTGTCCATTGCATGGCATCGGTGGCATTGGTGCATGGGGGATTGATTTTCTTGATACAGAGTTGTCATAGTCTGTTGCTATTCGTTGTCTGTATGCGGTCTGTACAATTGGAGCGACCCTTCCCTGTCTCTGTGTTACCTGTTATCTGTTACCTGTCGGCGACATCATTCTTGATGGTAGCCGCTGATCCATCGCTCCATGCCCTGTCAGCTGTCTCCATCCCTTCTGTCCACAACCCTTCTGTAGATTTCACCTTTCGGCAACTTCGTCCACTTGGCTATGTTCTGTACATAGGAAGTCGGCGGTCTTCCTTGTCGTCTCTTGCCCTCCATTTTGCCTTGGGCCACAGTCTTCATTACATGGCAGCTCTGATGTCTCATAGCATGTCCAAAGTATTTCTTTTTCATTTTCCTAACCAGGCCTAAAAGTTCAGGTTGTTTGTTCAATTCTTCGAGAATGCTTTGGTTTGTTCGTCTTTCAGTCCAGCTTGATCTTAGGAGTCTTCTGTAGAACCACATCTCTGAACTTTTGATTCTGTTTTCATCTGCAGCTTTAAAAGAGTCCATCCTTCACTTCCATATAACACAACCGGCCAAATTAGTGTTGGCAGTATTTTAAGCTTGACATATAATAATAATAATAATAATATATTTTATTTATATAGCGCAAAATCTTGACAAAATCAAATCTAAGCGCTGAGCGTAGACATGCATACATACCTACATACATATGAGCGTATACATGCATACATACATGCTTACATACTTACATACATAAATCTAAGCTGAGCGTATACATGCATACACACATACATACATAAATCTAAGCGTATAATACATACATACATACATACATACATACATACATACATACATACATACGCACATGCATACATAATAATTACAATATTTATATAGCGCAAGTCTCGACAAAATCAAATCCAAGCGCCGAAAAGACACACACGCACACACGCACGCACGCACGCACACACACACACACACACCACACACACACACACACACACACACACACACACACACACACACACACACACACACACACACACACATGCATGGCCACAAATGGGGAGAAAAGAATAAAAGCAATAAAAGCAAGAATAAAACCAATGGAAAACCACAGAGAGCACATCATATACAATTATATATTAAAACAAAGTGATTCCCCTCCGAGCGGAGACAGGCTGCAGAGGGGGGTTGAGTGAGGTTAGGATTTTATGCAGAGGAAAAAAGGTGAGTTTTGAGAGCGGACTTGAAGGAGGCAAAAGTAGGTTGCTGACGGACTGAGAGAGGAAGTTTGTTCCAGGAGAGTGGACCAGAAACAGAGAAGGCTCGTGGACCATAGGTATTGAGCTTAGTGCGTGGAAAGCGAAAAGTCAGAGGATCGGAGGCAGAGCGGAGGGTACGTGAGGGAACATAGATCTCAAGTAGGCTTGACAGGTAATCGGGGGCTGCGTTATTGAGGCTTTTGTAGCACATGGTGTCTAGTTTGTACTGTATGCGCTTTGATACAGGGAGCCAGTGAAGTTGTGCCAGGAGAGGAGATATGTGGTCAGCTTTTTTCTTTTTGAGTACAAGGCGTACAGCATTGTTTTGAATGCGCTGTAGGATGTGAATGGTGGAGGCAGGAAGACCAGACAGGAGTGAATTGCAATAGTCAATGCGAGACATTATGAAGGAGAGAACGAGTTTTGCAGTTGTTTCGACAGAGAGATACTTCCTGATCAGGCTTATACGATGGAGATGATAGTAGCAAGATCTGGCAGTTTGAGAAACAAAGTTGTTCATGGACAGGGTAGAGTCAATGCAGACACCAAGGTTTTTTGCTGAATCAGAAATTGGGACTGATGTGTTACATAATGGGAGAGAAAGAGGAGGCAGCTGGGAAAGTTTCTGATGGGTGCCAATGAGGATAGCTTCTGTCTTGTCGTCATTAAGCTGAAGTCTATTGTGTGTCATCCAGTTCTTAATGTCCGAGTAACACTCAGTGGTGCGAGTCAACAGGCGCTGTATATTATCAGGTGAGTCACTATCTTGAAGTTGGGTGTCATCAGCATAGAAGTGGTGTTTTATAGAGTGGGAGTTGATGATGGTGGACAGGGGGGAGGTATAAAGAGTGAAAAGAACAGGGCCAAGGACAGATCCTTGTGGAACACCACAGGTCAGGTATGCAGGTTGAGAGTAAGTGCCATTGATGAGAACAGTTTGTTTTCTGTTTGATAAATACGAAGTGAAAAAGGAGAGAGCAATGTCAGAGATGCCAAAAGTATGATGAAGTCTAGAAAGGAGAATACCATGGTCAATGGTATCGAAAGCTGCAGACAGATCAAGGAGTGTGAGGAGAGAGACTTTGCCAGTATCAGTTGCAAGGAGGAGATTGTTGAGAATGTGTAGTAGGGCAGTTTCAGTGCTATGGCACTGGCGGTAGGCTGACTGGAAAGGATTGAGGAGATTGTTGGCAGACAGGTGAGAGTTCAGCTGGTTGAGGACGACTTTTTCAAGAAGTTTTGACAAGAAAGAGAGATTAGAGATAGGCCTGTAATTTTTCAGTTCATTTGGGTCTAAATTGTGTTTCTTGAGGAGAGGGTGAACAATAGCAGACTTGAAAGAATCTGGGACAGTTCCAGTTTGAAAAGAAGTGTTGATGATGTCAGTGATGAATGGGAGGAGAGTAGGGAGACAATCGGAGTAGAGAGAACCTGGAAGAGGATCCAGTTCGCAGGTTTTGAACGACATGGATCTGATTGTGTTGAAAATTTCTTCTTGTGAGACTGGGGTAAAAGTAGTGAGAGGTGTGCCAGAGAAGGAAGGGTCAGGTGGGCATGGTTGACAGGGTGTCCTGTCAAGCCTGTCACGAAGAGTTTGTATTTTGGTGGTGAAATACTTAGAGAATACAGATGGGAGTTCTTCATTTGTATGTTTTGTTGGGAGAGGTAAGTCTTTTCGTGTGCCAAGGAGATGATTCATGGTTGTAAAGAGTTCTTTTGAAGAAGAGGCATTCAGGATTTTGGTTTGGAAATAGCTTGTTTTTGCAGATGCAATGAGGGTGGATACTTTTGTTTTAGAGGCTTGGAAAAGTTGCCTGTGTACAGTGAGTTTGGATTTGCGCCAGCGGCGCTCTGCTCTGCGGCGGGCACGTTTTGCACAGGCAATCTCATGAGTGAGCCAGGGGGTAGGGGGGCGGTCAGGTAAAAGACGGGTTGTGGCTGGAGCATGAGTGTCCAGAAGATGGTGGAGAGTAGTATAGAATTCATCGGCAAGGTTATGTGACTTTTCAGAAAGGAGACGGGAGGCATCAGATGAAAATGTGGAGAGGTCGATAGATTTGAGATTGCGTCGAGTCACTGTGCGCGTGGTACGGGAAGGAGGAGAAATGTCAAGAGAACAGAGAATTGCAGAGTGGTCAGAGGGAAGGGCTGAAGTTAGACGGGTAGAAAGAACTAAGCAGTTGTTAGTAGCTGAATTGTGGTGATCACGAGAAATGATCCAGTCAAGAATGTGACCTTTTTGATGGGTTGGTTCAGAAATGTGTTGAGTCATATTGTGATTGGACAGAGAGTTGATGATATGTCTTGTGTCATAACGGTGAGTGTTGTCATAGTGGACATTGATGTCACCTAGAATGATGAGATTTCCAGGTAAGAGGCAGTAGTGGTCAAGCAGTTGGTCAAAGTCAGAGAGAAACGTGGATGTGGTGAGTTTGTTGGCAGAGCTAGGTGGAGGTCGATAGACACAGGAGAAGGTGATGGGTTGAGGGGTGGATTGGAAGGATACTTCAACGTGCTCGAAAGAAGGATGGGAGAAAGGCAGAGACTGCGAGAAAGATAGGCGGGAATGGAGTGAGTCGTTGTAGAGGATGGCGATACCGCCACCTCGAGATGAGCGATGGAAAGAAGCAAGCCTGTAACCACTCGGAGTGAGGCTAGCATGTATAGGTTCATGACCAAGGGGGTTAAGCCATGTCTCTGTAATAAAAGCAATGTCAACGTGCTCATCAGCATATAGAAATTCTTCCTTCAAATCTAACTTATAACATACCGTTTTGTCCAGCAATGATTTCTCCCTCACCAGCCCCCCCCCCCCTCCCTCTCTCTTAATGCCATCCCATTCCTCTTTTGTCCTCTCCCTTACAGTATAACAGTGCTAGTGTTTTGCCTCTTTTCGCGGTATTGAGTTCTTTGTTACTACGAGTGAATGTATGAGTGAACAGTGAGAGTGTACATTGTGATTTGATTCATGAACCAAGATTTAATGTTTTATAGACATCACTATTATTCTTATTATTTGGATGATTTTAATGATGGTGATGGTGATGGTGGTGATGATGAT
>CM060313.1:37428715-37451215 GCA_030674185.1 Monoplex corrugatus | reverse complement strand
CTATCCCTTGTAACTGCAAGTACATCTCCCACCCTCTCTGTCCTCTGCTTTCTTGCACCTAGGGCTATTCTCCAAACTCATTACTCAGTACACATTAATGTTGAGCACAGAGAGCTCAAGCTGTTTGGTGAGCTGACCATTTGCCTCTACGTTGCTGCTCAGTCTGCATCTTTGTTGGGGGTGCATGCTGGTTTTTTATGTTTCTATCTGCCACCAAACTCTGCCATTACTTTCAGGGTCTTTAACGTACATATTTGATATTATGCGTGCATATATGCATGATGTGGGTTCGGGTATTTACAGGTCTGCACATGTATTGACCCGAGAGACAGAAAAATCTTCATCCTGTACCCACCAGGTGACAGGTCCCCAGAGGAATAGATGCAGGATTCTATTGGAAGTCTGACATCTGTGGATTATTGGTGTTATAATCTGTTCAGCTTAGACTAGTACCAACAGCTTATTACCTTAATCACATCTAATCAGGCCTGGTATCTGATCGTGTATTACTTTATTGTACAATCAATTTCACTTACCTGAAAAAAGACTGGTTGTCTGAAATGTGCACAGTCACAAGTGTTTCTTAATTTCTGGACACAACGATTATTGTCACCAAATTCCAGTCTAGTCTTTATATCTGTATCTGCAAAATCAAAATCGAAATTACGTAATTCTGCCATAGAATAATTTGCAGGACTTACCAACAGTACAGTTATGGAATATGATGGAGATTAACTTGAATTGCAGGTATTTTCAGTGAGAACATCAGAAGTGTTAAAAAAAAACACCAAATTTAAAAAAACAAACAAAAACATACCAAGTCCCATTGAACTGCACAGTAGTTTCCAGTTCACCAGAATCTTCCTTATTTTCCAGATTAAAAACTTTCATTTACTGCACAACTGTTTATACAGACCAGAGCGGCAGTGTGATGGGAAAAAAACACTTTTGTCAGGTGTCAGGGTCTGTTGATCCTTGTTTTGATATTACGGTTTAAATTTGTGTGCGATTGCATTTGTAGACTTTTCTATTATTTTGTTTGTTAAAAGAAAGGTAGTGTGGTTGGTGTGTGATCTCAAGTAAACTATGCTTTGAGATTATCAAAGAATTATGTAGACTTATGTTTTGTTGTTGTTGTTATTATTGTTTTCATTGGTGATCTTTCTTCTTTTTCTTTGAACTTTATTTTTAGTCACTTTAACAGAATTCCTGTTAGCATAATCGTCAGAACCAACGGAAAGACTTTAAATTCAGCATACATGCAAAACTTCTACATCGTCAGTTAACTATGTATGTATGTACATGAAGTGCCTCAGTAGTAAAGCAAGCGTAATAATAAGAATGTTTTGGGTAAAGTATTATGAAACAATCAGATATTGATAATAAACTTTTTGATAATGGATTGTAGCAAATGTTGTCTGAAATTATTTGTATATATGGCAGCCATTTTTCTCTTAATTATGGAAGTTCCACATCAGTTGGCATCATAGTCTTGTGGTATCTTGCAAAAGAAGTGATGTTGAGGAAAGTTTATAGAGTTTCAATTTGTATGGTAATTTGTATCATAGTCTTCTGTGTGGTATTTGTGGTATCTTGCAAGAATGAGTAGGAAGTTTAGAGTTGATTGTAGTATTTTGTATATAGTTTTGGTGTATTTGTGTATCGCAAAGAAGTTTGAGGAAGTTTATGGTTTGAATTATGGGTATATTTTGCATCATAGTCTTCTGTGTGGTATTTTGTGGTATCTTGCAAAAGAAGTGATGTTGAGGAAAGTTTTATAGAGTTTGAATTTGTAAGGTATATTTTGCATCATAGTCTTCTGTGTGGTATTTTGTGGTATCTTGCAAAAGAAGTGATGTTGAGGAAAGTTTTATAGAGTTTGAATTTGTAAGGTATATTTTGATCATAGTCTTCTGTGTGGTATTTTGTGGTTCTGCAAGAAGTGATGTGAGAAGTTTATAGATTGAATTGTAGGTATATTTTGCTCATAGTCTCTGTGGTATTTGTGGGATCTTGCAAAAGAAGTGATGTTGAGAAGTTTTATAAGTTTAATTTGTAGGTTTTTTTGCTCTGTTTCTTGGTGGTATTTTGTGGTATCTTGCAAAGAGATGCTGGAAAATTTTGAGTTCATTTTAGTATTATTTTTAGTTTCAATGAATATTTTTTATCCGTTTATGTTGTTTTTATGTGTTTGTGTTTTTTTGTAGAGACCACAAGTATTCTCTTTGGATAATGACTTAACATCTTTCTTTGTTTTTTCCTATTTTTTTTGTTTTCTTTTTTTTTCTTTTTTATCTTTTTTGTTGCTTTTTTTTCATCTTATGCATTTCAAACGGCAAAACTTTGAAATCCTTGAGAAAGCTTTAAATACTGACTGATAGCTGAGAAATGAGAACATACCACTGTTTGTATGTACCAACAGTGATTTGTTATGTTTTGTTTTTATGTTCAGTGACAAACCACTCATGGAATAAAGACATATGTAACCTACGTTTTGTTCTTGTGTGCAGGTGTGTGAGTCTCTTTTTCTCTCATTTGCACAAACACACATACACAGACACACATCACATCAACACCACATTACACACACAACACATACCATGCATCGCGCACACCACACACACACACATACACACACATACAACCCCACACACACACACACACACACACACACACACACACACAGAGCACACTTACAGATTTTTACCACTCTTCCTTTTTAAGAAAAGACAAACCAATCTTTGTCTTTACATCAGTCACTTTTCTTTCATCAACATTTTCAACATTTCTTCACATATCATTTCCTTTTTGATACAAAATTTGCAGCATCATACATCTCGGATACATGATCATGCACAACAAAAATGAAATGTGCTATTATGCACAAAGAAAATGAAATGTTACTGATCAATGGAATGTGTAAACGAAACAGAGCTAGATAACAAACTGCAAAATCAAAGATAAAAGTGAAACCTGAAATTACAAAATTTCATCACTGCACAGTTGAAGCAGTAAGGATAACCATCACAATATTAACCCTTTGACTCCCACACACTGTCTACCGGCATCCTGCATTGTCAACCATGATAGAAAACCAAAAACTTAACCCTTTGACTCCCTCACCCTATCCACCAACTTCCTGCAAAGTGAGGAAGTCAAAGGGTTAAGATTTTGCAATTGGTGGATAGAGTGCAGGAGTCGAAGAGTTAACATTATTGAAAGTGCTTAAAGCCCAGCTCACTGCTCACTGCCATATCAGAGTCTATAACCATCTCAAACAAGACCTACACATCTAAACACACTGATGACCCTAGAAAAAAATTAATTACACATAACATTGCATTCACACAAATGTACAGGTTTATTAAAGGCTTTTGCTTCTATGGAATTTTATGAATCAGAGAAGCACAAAAAGGGAATGAAATGGCAGATTTGATATAACTTTGTAAAAAGCCAACTGGCCGAAAATTTGCGTCTGTCTTACTTTGTTATATTAAATATGCATTCTGATTCTGTTCTGGTGCTTTTCTGGTTTGTATTGACTGGAACTCTGGCAGTCACTTTGATTGATACTTCTATAGGGTTTTGTCCAGTGGTAGTGATATGATGCCATATGATGTCTCATTAACACAACTAAAACTATGGATGTGTGTGTGTGTGTGTGTGTGTGTGTGTGTGTGTGTGTGTGTGTGTGTGTGTTTGTGTGTGTGTGTTGTGTATGTGTGTGTGTGTGTGTGTGGTGTGTGTATGTGCACACGGTGTGTGTGTGTGTGTGTGTGTGTATGTGCGCTCGGTGTGTGTGTGTGTGTGTGTGTGTGCATGTGCATGTGCATGCGTTCATGTGCGTGTGTACATGTGTGCATGTGTGTGTTCATAGGTGTGTGTGTGTGTGTGTGTGTTCATCGGTACTTCTATATGTATTGTACTCTGTATCCTGTGAATGTGTAATGCATGGTGAATGCAAATGATTATCACTTAAAACTCTAATATAATGGAGGGCAGAAAATGTCATGCCCCAAACTGAATTTGAACTTGAGACCCTTTGACAGATCACCACAACATTTTTAAACCCCTATCAGCATCAGTCATTCAGGTCAAAACTAAACACAGTCTGATGACATATAAATATAACCAGGCAAACAAACAAACAAACAAAACCAAAAATAAACCACTATAAAAAAAGAAAACCAGTAAAATCAGGGATAGATAACATTCAGCAAGTGCCCTGCCATGTGGCATGGAGATGGCGATCATGGCCCTCCATATGTATCTGTCCCTTGTTGCTGCAAGCACATCTTCCACCCTCTCTGTCCTCAGCCAGCCTGCAAGTCCGTCCAATATTTTTTTCCCTGGGTCTACCTGGTGCTCTCTTTCCCTCCACCTTTCCTGTTGTGACCAAGTGCTCTAATTCCCCTTTCCTTATAAAATGGCCTATAAATGTTGCCTGTCTTTTCCTAATCTTCCTAATGAATGATCTTCTCATGTCTGCATCCTCAGGACTGTCTCGTTTGTTTTCTTTACTGTCCATGGAACTCTCAACATTCTTCTTAGAAACCACATCTCGGCTGCCTCAATCTTGTTCTGGCTTTGCTTGTTGACTGTCCACGCCTCACAACTGTATAACATTATCGGTTCTAATCTATATAACATTCAAGAACTCTCTTCTTGATGTTAATTGATAGGCAATTGTTGGTAAGATTGCCTTTCATCTTCTTGAATGCTGTTTTGGCTTGGCCGATTCATGTTGACCTCTTAAGATATTTATTTCATATTCTTCTATTTCTAAGGTTTCTGGGATGCAAAAAGAAAGTTGACCTTGAAAACTATTCATTATGAATTTTTCTGATACCATAAAAATTCAGCAACTCTGTAGTGAGACTCTGAGAGTTGAAATTCGGTACTGAAAACTTAATGAGTATAATGAATTCAAAATAAAGGTGTATTATGCATGCAAACATGTACTACCCATGCATGCACATCATTAAATACTTTAGCACAAGTGCATACCATCCCCCCCCCACACACACACACACCATATGCATACACATACATGCGCACAAACACACAATTTCACAATACATGTGTACACACACAAACTCACATACACACACAATCATTCTGACAATCCATGTACATAAACACACGAACATACACACACACTCACACATACACACACACACTCATACATACACACACACACACTCTCTCTCTCTCTTTCTCTATCACCTGTATCTTCCTTATATTTCAGCACAAAAACACCACCCAAAATGAGGAACATATCAAAAGGCACTGTTAGCCAAAAGAAAAACTATACAGGCACACATGAATGCACATGCACACACAAACGCACGCACAAACACACACACAACAACAACTGCCAAAATGTCCACACACATAACAGCAGATGACTGTCCAACCACGAATCACTGAGCAAACTGAGTACGGAATTCATCCAGGATGAAGGTCGGCAAGAACGATTCCAGTGTCTGGAGACAGAGAACACAATGATCACCGTCAACACTTTGTTGCTTCTTCTTACCATCAGTGTTTAACCCTTTGATTCCTGCACCCTGTCCATCACCAGCAAAAATTAAACCCTTCGACTCCCTCACCCTAACCACCAGCTCCCTGCTCAGCTCCCCAACACCCTCAAAGTCCACTGAAACTGAGGCCACCATGACAGCAGGGCACAACATCTGTGTTCTAAATACAGATTTAACAGCTAGTAGATGTAACAAAAAATATTTTCATTAGAATGAATTATAAACACAATGCACCATATATTTCCTTGTTTTCAATTGTTCAAAAAAATCTTCTTCAAAGTTCTATTTTCTATCTGTCCTTTTTGAAAAGGCTTTTGATATGGGTAAACAGAAATACTTTGCAAAACAAGCATCCACAGGAAAATATATAATGTGTTAAGAGGAATGTACAATCAATAATTGCTTGTGTTTAGGAGAAGTTTCTTGCACCAATTATTTCACCTGCCCTTGTGATGTTAAACAAAGATATCTACTTAGCTCTTAAATGTTCTAATTTTTCATATATGAACTTACTAGTAGCATTTCTGAGAATAGAAAAACACCGTATTCAACTAAACCCCAGAGCTGTAGAATATTTCTGTTTCCTTTGTTTCTTTTTTCCTTTTTACTTGGATTTTTTGTTTCTTTCTTTTTTGTTGTCTGTCTGTCTGTTTGTTTGTTTTGTGTGTGTTGTTTTGTTCATTCTTTGATTTTGGTTGTGTGTGTGTGTGTTGTGTGTTGTGTGTGTGTGTTGTGTGTGTGTGTGTGTGTGTGTGTGTGTGTGTGTGTGGGTGTTGTGTGTGTGTGTGTGTGTGTGTGTGTGTGTGTGTGTGTGTGTGTGTGTGTGTGTGTGTGTGTGTGTGTGTGTGCGTGTGGTGGTGCGTGTGTGGTGTGTGTGTGTGTGTGTTTACCTTTCTAGGCAGGCCACTGTAGAAGACAAAATCCTCAAGGAACATGAGAACATTCAGTACATCTTGTGATCCCTCAGGTGTCTTGGTGCTGAAAACAGCAATCACAACTAGTATTACACTCAACTAAATACCGCTTAACGTTTCTAAACAACAAATGGATCAGGGAAGAGACAGGTAAACAGAAGCCAACACACACACAGACAGGTTAGAGAGAAAAAGACTTCATCAGACTTCAGACTTCAGAACACTCTATTCTCAAGGATAGTAGCATTAGGTCCCATTGGACCTGTTTTACAGCTAGTCCTACTACTCTACACAGAAAATATGAGCATAAAAATGAACTATACCACATAAAAAACCAGTTATAAAATGAGTTGTGATAAAAATGCTGACTTATGTGCCAGTGGCTCATGATTTTTACAGAGGAATAAGAGACAAAAGCAGAACCATGTAAATAAACATGTCAACTATTGACAATAACAACAAGAGCAATAACATAACAATGTTGCTAACACGTTGTATTAATATTGTGTATAAAAAAGAGTGAATTTCAGACACAGAATGAGAGGAAAAGAAGAAAGTAAGGGATGTACTAAGAACAAACAAGGGAAAGGTTGGGGGGGGGGGGGGGGAGATGTCAACTGACACAGTAATGAATACAGACTTACTATATGTCATATGGTAGGAGCTATAAAAAAAAGAATTCAAATAAAATATCAATTTCCACTTAAATGTCAATCCATCAATGAAGAGTAGAATGGAGGGAGGGATAGATCTACAGCCCTGATATTTTGCCCAATGACCTGATAGGTATTGCAGACTGTTTCCAAGCAATCTCAAAGTATTTGTGACCTCCCACCACGAAATCAGTCTTAACTCACAGTCAGTCGAACAGCACTAGGAGCTGAAAAGGTGACTGATGGTCCATCTGGAGTGTTTTGACTTTTTCTCAAAATTGATTTCTGTAGACTATAATCTATCCCCCACAGAAATTTTTTCTTGAAAAAATATTATTAATCAATTTAAATCGATATTTTAATGCACTGATCGCAGCAGAAAGAACGCAATTTCCTACCAAAAGTACCTATTTTTGTCTCTTATTATGAACCGTAACCTGTACAGTACTCGCACATGTAATATACTGACAGAAAGCTCTTTGGTGCACATTTCAGATAATGACAGCGAAAATTAGAAACAAACTGGGTCAAAGCCACCAAATAAAGAAATTTAAGGAAAATGTGTAGGAGAGCACATAAAAACTTTAGAGGCCATTTTCTCAAAATGGCCGTCATACGACTTAATGACTTTAAATATACATAACTTCTACATTATTTTGAGCTATATTCAAGTACCAAAATAGTCAGCAGAATGTACACTTTTCAGTGATATGTATATCTCAAAATTCCCAAAATTCTAGTTAAAACTGATTTCGTGGTGGGAGGTCACATTTTTCGAACCAGAAAAACACAAAAATAGAATTAGAACATGTGAGACAGGCACAAATATTTGGCCAACTGGCCTTTGTCAAGTGTACACAAAAGACAAGAAAGAATAAATGCACATCTGCCATTTTCTCCAGCTGGACACTATATCTGGGAAGTTGTTTACTGGGGGGGTAGATGGTTGTGTGCTAAGTGTTCAGCATTTACATTTACTGTTTTTTGTCTTTTGTATGTGCTTGCCAAAGGCCAGTTGGCCAAAAAATAATGTGCATTTCTTGTTTTATTATATATTCTATTTCTATTTTTGTGTTTTTCTGGATCATATAAGCTTGGATGCTGGCGGTCATTTGATTTTAGATTTTATGTATTTTACATCATGTTTCACTCCAAAAATAGTTAATAAACACTATGTCATCAGCCTGGAAAATTTCCAGGTTCTAGGCATATAGAATGCACTTCTGGCCTAGAAAATTTGCAGGCTGGGGCAGTAAAGGGGTTATAAGGCAAAAAAGTTTTCAATTTATCATTGCATCTTTCCATTTTCAAGCATTATCATAATGATTGGATTTTTCCAACCTTTTCATCCTCTCACCTATTCCATCAGCTTTTTACAGGAAATTTGTAGACAGGGTGAGGGATTGAAAGGGTTACATCTTGCAGCTGGTAGATAGGGTGAGAGAGTGAAAGGTTAAACATATACCACATGCTTCTCACCTGCCCATAGTGTCGACAATGGAGCGGACGTACTGGGCGAGGAAGGCCAGGTAGAAGTTGGTGTTCTCCGTGTGGAACTGTTTGAGCAGGGTGAAGATGCCCACTACCAGTGGGGGCGCATCCAGGGGATCTGCCACTTTCTTGCACATCATTGAATCTGAAGTAATAATCATAAATTATTTTTACCTCGAGTACCCCATCTGGTGGGTAAAGAATGGAGGTTTATTTTTTCTGATCTCCCAGATCAACATGTGTGCTGACCTGCTATCAAATATGTGCGTCAAAGATTCTGTAAGTCATGTCAGTGTCTGATAATTTATGGAGATCTTTGACTCCCTCACCCTGTCCACCAACAGCAGACACTTAACCCTTTGACTCCTTGTAGGAAGCTGGTAGATAGAGTGAGGGAGTCAAAAAGTTAATTAATTTGATACAAACTGAACACCTTACCAATGGATCTGTTGTAGACCAGTTTTGGCAGCTGGGACAGGGTGAAGAGAAAGTTGAACAGAGGGAAATGTGGCAGTCTCTGTGTTGTGATGTAGATCTGAAACACACACAAACAATCTCATGATCAGATATACATCTTGACAATTGGCTTCTGCACTACAGAATTTAGCATAGTAAAAGTTAACATGAAACTGTACAAATCTTTTTTTGTTCTTAACCCTTTGACTCCCACACCCTATCCAGCAACACAAAAACCTTTTGATAGGTGGGGAGTCGTAGCGTTACGATTTTGCTTTGCTGGCAGAGTTGATAATGCAGGATGTGGTGGACAGAGTGCGGGAGTCAAAGGGTTAATTATGTTCCAGATTATGAAGAGGAGAGAGCCACATAAGCATGAAAGAACCATTGCTGATTTTGATTACCTACCTTCCATTTACATACAAACTTTCATCACAAAGAGCAACTTAAGAAGGGTTTAGCCCATTCAAAAGGTATCTTCTGCCTGATGGGTAAAGTGTGGAGATGTTTTTAATCAATATCTGTGCAGACCTGCTACTGCCTGTTCGTGTGTCTACACACACAGAACATCAGACACACATGTTAAAGATCTAGTAAGTAAAGTCAGTGTCCAGTGGCTTATGGAAACATCAAAACACCAAACATGCATACCCACTGAAGATGGAGAATGCAGACTGTGCAGGAATACATTGCCTGTGCGTACACAGATCCAAGGAAACACACATTCATGACACTTCTGTCTGAATTTGCTTACTCCTCCGTTATATACCTTTGATATTTCCACATTTTAAACACAAAATTAAAAACATATACACTCAAACATACAGTGCTGAATCTTAGTTTCCTAACCTTCATCAGAGGGTTGTGGAAGCCAGCAGACTCAAGATAGGCAGTCAATTCAAACAACAAGGGGTTCTCTTCCTTGGGGTAGGGCAGGCTGGGGTCCTGGTAGTGACGCTCAATGTCCGCCAACAGGGCACTGAAAAAACATAGAAAGACAGAATCCTTTTTTATAAGCCGCACAATTATGGGTAAAACTAGATGAACATTAATGCATTTGTTTTAAGTCTGTGACACAGCATGAGACAACTGAACTGAGTTGAACTTTTTTTTTTTTCATTACATAGGTGTTTTCTTGAATTTTTCAAAAGGAATTTACGGCCGTTGGACAATTCTATATGTGCTCTCCCCAAGCCTGCCAGAAGTTATCTTGACGTATGCACAAAACCCTATGCACTGTTAAGTCTTGAAATTGGAGGGGAACAGGCCCTATGAAACAGAGACACCACCAGATTGATTGGAGCATTGAGATAGGCAGTAAAGAAGCCAACTTTTATACTGCAGAATGTGATTAAATTTGAGACAAAAGATCTTAGAGTCCAAAACTGTGTTAAACGCTCCAACCAGACCATGTAAAAATCATCTGTCCCACCTGTGGATCAAGCCACTGACCCTTTCATTATCAGCATAGTGCTCAACCAAGTAAGTTTGTTGGACTGAATGTATATAACTCATATGTTAATATGCAATAAACTCAACTACTCTGAGTTGAAATAAAAAAAACATATTTTACAACTATTTCTAAGTTTGGTAATCATGGTGCCAAGATCAAAGTCTCACAGATCCAAAAAGTGTCTTACAATAGCATCTTTTTGTTGGAAGGCATATGAACAACATTACACTGTTTTTGATAGGTGACACATTGTTTTCACTGCCCTTACATTTTTTTCAACAGAGCCATAGACTCAGATCTCTGATATCTTGAGTTCAATCCTAGCCTGCAACATCAAAATTGGCCTGTTCGCTGCCCATCTTAATGCTCCGGTCATTCAAATCCTATCTCCCCCTTCCACACTTCCATCCTATCCACTCTTTTCCATTTCAAGACATTGTCAGCGCATAAAGGGTTTTGCGCAGGTTCAAAGAGCCTGCCAGGTAATCCAAATGTCAGACTGGGTGGAACCCATATGGAGCTGCCTGAGCATGATGACTCCCTCCTGAACAGGCTCTAAACTCTAACCTATTGTGAGTCTATCACTGTCTGCCCTTCACGTTTTGTTTCATCTGATACTTCTTCAAAGTCAAAGTGATATTAAAAAGTACAAAATTGGGTTTTCTGTAATCATTTTTGTATTAAAAGGGAGACTATTACAATGGTATAATTGTCTTGTTTTTTTTTTTTGGGGGGGGGGGGGGGGGGGAGGTTAAGAAAAATTGGTCAAAGTGAATATCAGCCATCAGCATCAGCATCATTACAGCCACCGCTGCCATCGTCGTATTATTATCATCATCATCATCATCATTACCATCGTCATCACCATCATCTTTACCATCACCACCACTGTCGTCACTGTCACCACTAACTTGTTCATGGTTTGCAAGGAGCTGGCCAGGAACTTGGAGTCAAACTTGCAGGACGTGTTCAGCTCATAGGCAATCTGTCGTCTGAGCAACTGCAGCTGACCCACCTGCACAAGGTCAAGGTTGTTACATCAGTCACAAATTCAAGGTCGTAACTTAGTATATTAAAAGACATACAAAAATTTACCCAATTACCTAAAATTACTTCTGCACATCACATCATCTTGGTAACTCCACATGCAGAAAACATCAACACCAAAAGTTCCATCATCCAGGTCAACTACTTGCCTTCAGATGTCCTACAGCATGCTGACCTGAGTCATCTATAGTTATCACCAAAAATGGTGAATGCATT
The DNA here is from genome assembly GCA_030674185.1 of Monoplex corrugatus. Taxonomy (NCBI): domain Eukaryota; kingdom Metazoa; phylum Mollusca; class Gastropoda; order Littorinimorpha; family Ranellidae; genus Monoplex; species Monoplex corrugatus. Next base: position 37,439,442 of record CM060313.1, on the reverse strand, counting down.
AAACTATAACAGACATGCAAGCATTGTCTACACCCCACTCCTCCATACCACCATGCCATGACCCTGCCTCTGTAAATCTGCATGTACCACTTACCCCAAAGAATGATATCCACAACAACAACAAAAAATGATGTAAAATGAATTGTTGTGACCCTTCTAACTCAGACTCTGTCTCTGAACATTTGCATGCATTACTTACCCTAAGGATGATATCCACAAACTGCGACCACAAGCGAGATGTCTTCGACATGGCCTGCGCGTACAACTTCTGTGGCTGTCCTGTTGATGAAACAACATAATTATTATTGTCCCGAAACTGTCATGTTGAAAGAAATAAACTTTTCTTTTCTTTGCTCTCTCTCTCTCTCTCTCTCTCTCTCTCTCTCTCTCTCTCTCTCTCTCTTTTTCTTTCTGTTTCTTTCTTTTTGCTGTTGTAACATTTGCGCCACCTTTGTCACACTGAACCTACACTGCTCACTGTAATCACATGACATACCACCAACCCTAAGATCATTCAGTCAAATCCCACTGTGAGGTATCCACGACCAGCGATTAAGGCCACCCACCAAAAGAGACCTTGCAATGCTGTTGGGTCACTTCAGTGGAGTTCAGCAGTGCTTGTTCTGATCCAACTTCACACACACACACACACACACACCCACACACACACACACACACACACACACACACACACACTCTCTCTCTCTCTCTCTCTCATCACACACACACACACACATACACACACACTCTCTCTCTCTCTCACACACACACACACACACACACAACACACACACTCACACATTCATATTCTCACACACACATTCCAATACACACTCACAATGTCACACACACATCAATACACACACACAAATGCAAACACACATACATATAGACACACACTACACACACACACAAACACACACATACACATACACACACACACACACAGCACACACACTCACACTCTCACCACCACACACACACACACACACACACACACCACACACACACACACACACACACACACACACACACACACACACACAACAACACACACACAAACACGCACGCACACAGACACACACACACACTTTCTCTCTCTCTCAAACACACACACACACCACACACACACACACACACACACATACACACACACGCACACACACACACACACATACACACACACACATGCACACACACTCATACTCTCACCCACCCCCCCACACACATACACACATGCGCGCACACACACACACATACACACATGCGCGCGCACACACACACACACACACACACTCTCTCTCTCTCTCTCTCTCTGACACACACACACACACACAGACACACACACACACAAACTCTCACCCCCCCCAACACACACACACACACTCTCAAACATCTAAGCACAACCTGGTAAAAGCAAAAAACACCTCATAACACTTACCAACCAGGCCTTGCAGAGGGTTGAGGGACCGAGTGACCTGACTGAAGTACTCCCCCCAGTTCTTGTCCTTCAGCACCTGCCTCTGCAGCAGACGCTGGAAGTTCTGCAGTTCTCGCACCATCATGAAGCACAGCAGGCGATCCAGGCCAGAGAGACCGAAACTGCCAACAGCACGCTGAAACAAGCATTTAGCATTTCTCTTCTCTGCAAAGACGGATCCATTTTTCCCATAAACTAGTGATAATCATCATCATCATGTGCCCTGCCGCATGGAGTTGGCGATCAAAGCCCTCCACACGAATCTGACCCTTGTCACTGCAAGTACATCTCCCACCCTCTCTGTCCTCAGCCACTCTTCAAGTCCGTCCAATATTTTCTGCCTGGGTCTACCTGGTGCTCTCTTTCTCTCCAGTTTTCCAGATCTGACTAGGTGCTCTAATTTCACTAGTGATAGTATAATATCATATCAAGTGATACATTGCACAGACAAGATCATATCTGTAACATGTAATAACAGATCATTTTTTTCTTAACCATCTGAACACCCTAAGCCAGAATCTGGTGAAGGTTGGTGGATAGGTGCAGGGAATCAGAGGGTTAAGAAAGTCATGGAGTCACTATTTTGTTAATAAAAAATATAACCAAATATTCAGTCAAGTTAGGGGCCGATAATACACAACATGTAATCAAGACTTAGAATTGTTTATTCTACCATCTGAAGCAGATATCCACAAATGCGCATGTACATCCGCATGCAGATGCAGGCACACACAAACACACACACACACACACACACACAACACACACCACACACACACACACACACACACACACACACACACACACACACTTACACTTTTTCCTAATAAGACAAAGCAACTTACATGTATCTTTTCAAAGAGCTTTCTGTTGCAGATCTCTGCCTTAGTTTTCAGGTCATACCAGGCCTTCATCTGGTCAATGTAGGTTGTCGATCTGTACAGATTAAAAAACTAATAATAAAATCATCATTAGCATTATTGTTGTTTAAAGCCCAGCCACTATGCAGAGCCATATAAGGGCTATAATCATCTCAAAACCTTCACAACAATTCATTGGAAAAAACTGGAAAAGAACATCAAGGATATACCTCTGGCACTGACTATTCTGCCCAATTTATCACCAGAAGGTTGAAAAAACACATGAATGCCAATGTAAATATAACTAAAGACATGTATACATACATAAAAACACAAATACATTTCCTTGGAGCCAAAACCACAATTAATACATGCAACCAATTATCAATCCAAAGATAAAGTATGTATGACTTTACAGAACACAAACAGGTGAATGGACCAGCAAGACAAAAAGCAAAGGAGCAAGACAGATGGGGATATTATTTTTTACTGAGTTTCAGTTTCAGTTTCTCAAGATGACACTTCCGCGCTTGGAATGAATTCCATTGAATTCCATTTGCACTATTGTCACAGGTGCCACATGATGAAGAAAATCCAGAATGTTCTATACTTGAATGCTGTTCAAATGAAGAAATGGATAGTTTTCTTCCTCTTCTTTTGTTCACAGTCTACACGGTCAGGTCACATCTGGCAATAAATCTGACCGTTTTTGTTTCTATTTTCCAGTTTCTACCAACTGCCATGGGGCTTATTGGTCAGAAGTGTTATTCAGCCATACCTCCTGTTGCTCCAGCTGACAGAAACAACACTGCTGCAATATGTATTCAATTATTTGGTCCTCTTGACCACAGGGGAAGGTTCGTAAAGGCATCAGTCTGAACTTCCAGTTTGTATGGGTGCTATAACAGAGGTGCCCAGTGCTAAGCCTCAGGCCACTTGTTCTCTAGACACACGGTGGTAATAGTCCCTTTCTGTACACGGAGAAATGAGGAAAGAAGACAAAGAAAAAGTGACAAGTGACTGAGTCCAGGAGAGTATGAATAGATCTCAGTCTTGTGTGAATAGATCTCAGTCTTGAAACAAGCCAGAGAGGTTGATCTGGACAATATCTCCTCCAAGAACAAGATATCATTGTCTAAGAAGTCAACCAAATGTGGACGATTTATCTGAAACAACAATATACCTGTTCTCCAGTTGATGGCACTATACAATAGGTGGTGAGTGCAGAAGGTGGGACGGTAAAAAGCAATTAATGGATACTCACTTCGGATCTGTAATGCGGATGATCTCACGCGCCAGGCGACCAATGAAGTTGACGCTTTCATCCACCATCTGGAACTTGGGGATGGGGATGGCGGTGGATTGGTAGATGCTCTGCCAGTCTTGCACCTATGACAAGTACCACTAATATAAACCAAATGGATACACAGGTAAAGTGCGCTGCATGTGTGGTTACCGTTATTTTTTTTGTTTAAAGCCCAGCTGACTGCATTGAGCAATATCAGGGCTACAAACATTTCAAATTACACACAATACTTCAACAGGGAAAAAAAAAGGAAAAGAAAATTACGAACACATATCCATGCATTTAAGCACATAATCTAAGGGGATGCCTTGGCACTGACCACTCCATCCAATTTGTCACACAGGGGATTTAAAAAACATACCTGAATACAAACTTAAACCTAAATAAGGACCCTATAACATATATAAAAATGGGCCTAAATTACCTAAAATTGCTTCCGCATATCACATTTCCCTAGAACCAAAAATGCACTCAGTATATGTCCCAATTATCAATCTTAAGAGAAAGTACATAAGATGTTATCGAGCACATACAGGTGAATGGACCAGCAAGGCAGAAAATGATAGAAGAAATAACAGAAAGCAAAGGAACACAAAGGAACAAGGCAGAAATAAAGAGAGTGACAGAAAAAAGGAAATTCCTTCCACAGAATTTCCAGAAGATGGGGATATTACTTATACTGAAAGAGCCCCCAAATCTCCACCGAGGTATGCATGTGTGGTTAGAGGCGACCAGAGATAATAAGATATAACGGGACATGGTGTCTTGTTCTCTCTTGATTCTCCAAAGTACATGTTTACAGAAGAGCAAGGCAGTCAAACAGGTAAATGCTGGACTCCCAATCAGAAGGTCCTGGGTTCGATCTGCCCAGACGCTTCCACTTGGTGGGTAAAGGGAAGAGATGTTTCCCATCTCCTAGGTCAACATGTGTGCTGACCTGCCAGTGCCTAAATCCCCTTTGTGTGTATAATGCATGCAGAATATCAAATATGGCTGGCTGGCTTATGAAGACATGAAAATACCCAGTATGCACACCCACCAAAGATACAGACTGGGTAGCATCATTGTGGAGTGTGGTCAGCTCACCTTTTCTTCTTTCCTTTTATTGTTGTTTAAGCCCAGCCGACTGCGCAGAGCCACATCAGGGCTATAACCACTTCAAAACACACAAAACTCCAACAGGAAAAAAAAAAAAAAGAAAAAGAAAATTAAGTACACATATCAATGCATTCGCGCACATAATCTAAGGACATGCCCTCGGCATAGGACCATTCCGTCCGATTTATCGCACAGGGGAGATTTAAAAAACACACCTGAATACAAATATAAGCATGCATAAGGACACCAAAACATATATAAAAACAGGCATAAATTACCTAAAATTGCTTCCGCATATCTCACCTCCTTAGAGCCAAAAATGCACTTAATACATGTACCCAATTATCGATCCGAAGAAAAACCACATAAGACTTTATCGGAAAAATACAGGTGAATGGACCAGTAAGGCAGAAAATAAGTAGAAATGACAGAAAGCAAGGCAACAAGGCAGAAACAAAGAGAGTGACAGAAAAGAGGAAATTTCTAGCACAGAACATCCAGAAGGTGGGGATACTATTTATACTGAAAGAGTCCCAGGCAACCCAATGGGGGGGGGGTCAGTTCACCTAATGTGGAGTGTGGTCAGCTTACCTAATGTGGACTGTGGTCAGCTCACCTAATGTGGAGTGTGGTCAGCTCACCTAATGTGGAGTGTGGTCAGCTAACTTAATGTGGAGTGTGGTCAGCTCACCTAACAGCCTTTTACTGTTATTTTTGTTAAAAGCCCAGCTGACTGCATAGAGCCATATCAGGGCTGTAACTGTTTCAAAATATACACAATACTTCAACAGGAAAAAAAGAAAAGGACAAGAAAATTACGTACACATATCAATGCATTCACACACATAATCTGAGGAGATGCCTCTGGCACTGACCACTCTGGCCAATTTATCACACAAGGGATTTAAAAAGCATACCTGAATACAAATTTAAACATTACATGTACTAAGGACACTAAAATATGTATAAAAACAGGCCTAAATTACTAAAAACTGTTTCTGCATATCGCATTCCCCTAGAGCCAAAAATGCACTAAATACATGTACCTAACTTATCAATCCTAAGAAAAAGTATGTAAGACACTATTGAGCACATATAGGTGAATGGACCAGCAAGGCAGAAAGGTAGAAATGACAGAAAGCAAAGAAATAAGGCAGAAATAAAGAGAGTGACAGAAGAAAGGAAATTTCTAGCACAAAATTTCCAGAAGGTGGCAACATCATTTATACTGAAAGAGCCCTGGCATCCCCATAGGGGATGCCAGTGCCTAAATCCCTTTTGCCAGTGCCTAAATCCCCTTTGTATATATATGCATGCAGAATATCAAATATGGCTGCTTATAGAGACACAAAAACATCCAGCATGCACACCCATGGAAGATACAGACTGGGCAACAAGATAGTGCAGTGTGGTCAGCTCGCCAAACAGTCTGAGTTCTCTGTCCTCCACTAAAAGGTCTGGTTCTGTGTAATGCGCAGTGAGTCCACGTGAGTTTGGACAATAGCACTATATAAGAACTAACTATAATAATGATATTTGTGTTGAATGTAACAGACTGACCCTATGACAGATCCAATGAAACACCGAGTTGCAATCCTGAATTTACAATATTATCACTTTCTGTCTATCTCCTCTGCTCAATAGTTGGTTGAGAGTTGGGATCACATGCTGATCGATGTGAGTTCAAACCAGAGGTGTTTACACCAAACTGGCCATCTTATTGCCTTAGTATGGTGATGTCAGTGTAGATTTAGACAAGCTACCTTTGTCAGGATATTCATCATCATGATTGTATCACCCAAGTGCCAGAAAGTCCATTGGAGCCAGAGATATCAAGCTGCCAAGGACCCACCAAAGGAGACCCTTAAACGTCTGTGTGTGTGTGTGTGTGTGTGTGTGTGTGTGTGTGTGTGTGTGTGTGTGTGTGTGTGTGTGTGTATGAGTGTGGGTATGAGTGTGTTTGTGTTTGTGCTGCAGGTTCAACAGGCTTAATTTGACTTTGGTCTTCTCCCTGTCCCCCCTCCCTCCCTCATCCCCCACAATTTTCTGTATCTGACCTTTGTCCTGAGGAAACTGTTGCATTCCTGCTCAACATTGTAGTTGATGATGCGTGACACCTCTTCCTGCCAAATCTTCAGGCCATAGATGTTGACGTAGTCCTGGATGTATTCGAATGATCGTCGGAAGCCGTCCATCTGCTCGCCGAGTGCGTCCAGCCGAGGTATCAAGTCGCTGACCTGATTGAAAAAGAAAAACTGAAATGCTGGTTTGAATGTCATGCTTTGCCGTTTTGGTTGTGAGTAAGTGAGCGAACGAGTGAATGAGTGTATTTGTGTAAGTGTGTTTGAGAGAGAGAGAGAGAGAGAGAAAGAGAGAGAGAGAGAAGAGAGAGAGAGAGAGAGCAAATACAGCATCTGATGAAAACATTTTGACATGTAGACTGTACAACTGTAATTTCTTTTGGTGTGCCTTTGTCTGTGTTTTGTTGATTCACATCTCTTACAGGGGATTGTGGGCTAAATGAATACATCATCTGTTTCTGATTCCTGTCTAACTAGCTGTTAACTCTAGAATGGAGTGGGAGGTTTGGGGAATTAATCTTTTATGATAAGAGCACGTGGCTATATACAGATACTTATATATGTGCGTGTATACTTGCATATGTGCATATATACATGGATACCAATACATATCCTTACCTTAGATTTGGGATTGAACATAAGTCCCTGGTGAAGAGCGTAGGCCACCTGCATTACCAGTTCTTTACGGATGCCATCCTCCAGGAGTTGCTTGGGATCGATCTGCACATGATATACATGCACACATTCACCTTAAATTTTTTTTCTTCATTTTAACCTCTTGGCTATGCTGTTGACATATGATGTGTGCCATGACTTTAAGATCATCAGTGCATTCTAGATGTAGGTCATATCTCAGATCAAGTAGTAACAATGTTTCATTTAGCATTGCAGAAATGTTGACTGTGAAGTTACAACTTTTTCCTACTGAAAGAATTATCACATTTAGTTTCATTTGTGCTCACTTTTTTTTTGTTTTGTTTTGTTTTGTTTTGGGGGGAATCCTGTATTCAACACTACTTTATAGCCATTGAAACAGCTCTTAAAACACTATGATGATGAGAACGATAATCATGATGCTATGGAGTTTCATCTGCAAGTGAGACTGTGTGACAGGGCTGTAGAGTTTCACCTGCCAGTGAGACTGTGTGACAGGGCTGTAGAGTTTCACCTGCCAGTGAGACTGTGTGACAGGGCTGTAGAGTTTCACCTGCCAGTGAGACTGTGTGACAGGGCTGTAGAGTTTCACCTGCGAATGAGACTGTGACAGTGCTGTATTCTATGCTTCCTATCATACATATCCTGGCATCATCTAGGCCCGAGAGACACATATACCAGCAATGTTAGTCAGAAAATTTGAGCAGTAACTTCAATGAAGCATCTGTGAATTGGATGAGACTTGACTGAGTGGTCCCAGTCTTCCTATTGAGTCCACAGCATACCTAACTCTGCGTAGGAGCTGGCTGGGGCCTAAAAATTTCACAATGATTATTACTGTTGGGGACTGGAACCTATAATCTTCCAGTTGGTAGTCCATTGTGCTAACCATTGCACCATGGCGACTGGTGGGTTGCAAGATTTAAGTCCCCTCATGTCTCTTTTTTCCTTCAGTGCAGAAATCTTAGTACAGTGGTATGTCACAGCATGTGTGTGTGTTGTGTGTGTGTGTGTGTGTGTGTGTGTGTGTGTGTGTGTGTGTGTGTGTGTGTGTGTGCGTGCGTGCGTGCGTGCGTGCGTGCGTGCATGCATGCGTGTGGTGTGTGTTGTGCTCAAGCATATACATGATACAGCTAAAAGCAAAAAGTTCATCTATCACAAATGAAAAAAAAAGAATTATAATTGACTAAAACCAATCAAAACTGCTCCACATGAAGGCAACATTCAAACCATGACTTCGCCCTTTCACTACTGCACTACTCACAGAAGTGACCTCACAAGTTAAGTGTATGGCCACAAACTAGCCATCTAAACAGCTGACCAAAAAAATGCCCTGAAACACACCTGGGATTCCATGCACAGGCTGGTCCAGAACAGACAGGAGTGGAGAACCTTTGTTGCTGCCTCACATGCCAGTGGCACAATGGGCAATGAATAATGTGATTCAAAACAACCAAAAACAAGAATAAAAAAGAAATGACAGAGGATGCCATAACCTTACACATAAACTCTACACATCTATGTGCAAGGTGTTCAGATTCTATCAAACTTCACCTGTCTCACCTGTCGGCATCACTGGGTTCGGTGTTGGCCACTGCACACCTGGACACCACCATCTCCGTCCAGGCCGCTCTGTCTTGACTTTTGTGGACAATTTCTTGAATATTTAGGCCATGGATGTTGATTATGTTCTTGATGTATGAGATTGGGGATCTGTCTTTCTTCTTTTTTGCCACTGTTTTTCCTTGAAAGATGGTTGCCATGAGGTCCGTGTTCTTGTTGCATGACACATGGCCGATGTATTTAAGTCTTCTCTTGTTGATGTCTGCAAGTAGTTTTCTGGTGATATCAAGTTCTTCCAGGACACTTTCATTAGTTCTTCTATCTGTCCATTTGACATGTAGTAGTCTCCGATAAAACCACATCTCTGCTGCCTCAATTCTTCTGCAATCAGTTTTTCTCAGAGTCCAGGCTTCAGAGCTATGAATCATGACTGGCCAGATCAAACATTTTAAAAGTCTAACTTTCTGGCCACTTGGTATGCCTCTGTCTTTCCAAATGTTGTCGAGTTGGACCATCTGCTATTCCAATTCTTATTTTCATGTCTTTGGAGCAGGTTCCATCATCAGTTTTTACAGAGTTGATATATTTGAAATCCTTAACATCTTCTTACTGATTCAAAGCTACAAAATATGGAACAAGAAAGCGACTTACCTTGATGATTCCCACCAATGTTGTCTTCATCATCAGAATGCCCTCAGTGAACACAGAGATGGAGTGTGTCAACTTGGCCACCTGGACACCAGCATACAACACGGTCAACTTCCAGCATTTGTTCTTCTGCTCTTCTGATAAATTAACCCTTTGACTCTCTCAGCCTATCCACCAACTGCAAAAACTTAATCCTTTGACTCCCTGACCCAATCCACCTGCTTCCTGCAGGAAGCTGGTGGACAGAGTGCAGGAGTCAAAAGGTTCAATTTTTGTTAGCTGACAATGGAGGATGCTAGTAACCAAGGCCAGGAGTCAACGGATTAAACAATGTTCTCATTGTATTTTCCTGTGTTTCTGTTCTGTATTTGCTTTAAGCGTGGGTGGGTGAACAGTGTTCTATGCCACATAGCACAACTCCTTTACTACGGCATCTGTGCACACTTACAGGAGCTGTATGAAAAGACTGCCTGGTACTTTAATGAAAAGTACAAACGTCTGGCTCATCATGTGAGGTACGTAATGGTGTTTAATTTTTACCAAATTGGGTGACTGAATTTTTTTACTCCCACACCCTGTCCACCAGCATCCTGCATTGTCAACCATGCTAGCAAAACAAAAATTTAACCCTTTGACTCTCTCACGAAGCTGGTGGATAGGGTGAGGGAGTCAAAAGGTTAACTTTTTGCAGTTGGTGGATAGTGTGTGGGAGACAAAGGGTTAAAAACCCTGCATCCTGCATTGTCAACCATACAAGGAAAGTAAAAACTTAACCCTTTGACTCCTTCACCCTATCCATCAGCTTCTCGCAGGATGCTGGTGGATACGGTGAGCGAATGAAAAGGTTAAGTTTTAAGCAGTTGGTGGACAGGGTGTGGGAGTCAAAGGATTAATGTTCCAATCATTCTGATATTGTTAGCTAAATGTTTTCAGAGGTCCCTCCCCCCATCCCTGCCTTCAATTTCCAGACAACATATAAGGTATAGCAGCAGCTTGCAGAATTTGCCAGATGATTGCTAGCAGATTTGAGCGAATGT